>OZ024783.1:18042715-18212715 GCA_964017065.1 Haliclona indistincta | reverse complement strand
GAGTGTTGTTCGCCATCGAAGATTACCATTTCTCTGTTCAGAACTGTGTAAAAAACAACTTTAGCACACCTCGTCTTTTCAAAAACAAACGCCATTTCTTTGTTTACAAAATCCATCGTGTGAGTGTTGCTTAGCTACTCGTGGCTATACTCTAAAATAGTTAGACGCCTCGGCCAATGGGATCTACGCTGTTTAGAAACCTCGGCTGGGTTATGTAACGACCTCGCTACGCTCGGTCGTCACAACAAACCCGCCTCGGTTTCTAAACAGCGTAGATCCCATGGCCTCGTCGTCTAACTTATATTTGGCAGCAACATCACACAAATTTTCTTAATGCAACTATAGTACTAACAATAGACAATGCTCTATTTTTCATGCAGGTAGTGGTTTTAGTGAAGAACTTCATTGTGAAAATATTCAGCAGTACAATGACCCAGTTTACAACACCTACGTATCTGTGATTCATCATCTCCAAGCTTCTCAATGGTCTCTCTTCTCTGCTTGTCTCCATGACAGTGTTTGAGTTCATCTGTGCTCAGGCTCCTCACACTACCCAGGGGCTGCTCATTGGTGTGTGGAATGCTACCTTCAGCATCTATCTAGTTGTTGAATGGCTGATCTATGAAGGAGTGAAGGGGTTTCTGATCCTAGTGTCTCTGGTGCTGTTCTCATGTGCGTCAAGTAGGTAAAGCTGCCGACAGTGAGACAAGATAGTCAATGTACTACAAATTTTAACTAATTCCAAATTATTCAACTATTACTTTATCTTCACAACTTTTTCGCATACATGTAATTTGTAATTATAGGAATTCTTTAAATTTTCAGGCAATGTACGTTCTATGTCATCATAAATTTGCTAAACTGAATAAGTAAATAGCATGTAAAACAGAAATTAAAATTAGAAATAATCAAAAACAGAATTATTTTCTGTTTAGATAATTAGAATCAGTCTAAGAAACATGACTGTAGCTACTTGCTCTGGTTGAGAACATTCTCTTATGAATTATAAGTTATAATCTCTTATGACTTGTGTACACAATCACCATTATCATGTTTATTGTTAATTGCTGTCAGTATCATCATCGTCCAACATACGATATGGAAAACTATTTGACATAACATTTTCATTAGATACGGAACATTTTCGACTGCATCTCTTGAAAAACGGATATTTCTGGTGTATCTTAATTGCTGCATATACGGTGATGTATCCAAATGAAAGGATGATGAGAAATAGCTGCACATTGATTAAGCGTACATTGTCAGGTATGTAACTATTGTAAAGTGTTATCATGAGCAGAAACACGATGTTGATGATGAGAGAGAGCTCTAACAGGTTGTGCCATTTTTTCTTGTAGGGTTGAACAAAGATGTGCAGTAGAAGAATGACTAAGAATAAGCATCCGATGATGCCGTAATAGTGTTCAGGAGTTTGGATGAATATGTTGAGTAACGGGATTAACAAACGATACAAGAAGTATAGACCCGCAAAGTAGCGGTGACTGTCCTTGAAGCAAGCCTGAAAAGAGTCCAGAAAAGGCATTAGCTTAAGACGCAACCTGTTGTACAGCCATGATACTCGACTTCTAGTAAAGTACTTGATGCTAAATAGCTTAGTAAGTACAGGCTCCAGTATGAGGATGGTTGGTGGAGGAATCAAGATGATGATAAGGCAAAGAAAGGCAGGTGTAGCAAACCACAGGTGCTCTCCTCTCAGGTAGTCCATCTCACCATCGTACATAGCAACGGTTCTTTTGACTGTAAAATTCAGCATTATATTAGATGGTGTTAAAATGCTTGAGGTGACAACAGCACATTGAAAGTAGCACATCACTAGGAATGCTGACAGCCCATCTACCATGGATCCTTTAATGTTCCTTCTTCCACATCTTCTGCACAGCTTAACACAGCTGTAGCATGAATGAACTCTTAAGATAAAGATGGTAGCCAAGAACAGTACAAAAGCATAGGCAAGAGTAGCATATTTGATCAAGAAGAGATCCATTATTGTGTTCGTTTGTAGAATGCAAAACTCAAGACTTTCATTTTTAATTTCAAAAGCAAAGACACCTAAAATTACTTTGACAATTTCGAGTACAGTTCTCATAAGAGCATCTTTGTTTTGAATTGTTCCAAATGCTGTGACGTCTAGTCTTGACACAACTTGAACATAGAAGACAAAGCTGTACAAAGCTCCAGAAGTGAGACTGATGTTGAAGAGTAAAATGACAAGAAAGATAATCGTAACTGGAATCAGTTCAGACACAACGTAGATAAGGACACCATATTGACAATTGGTACTGTCACCACAAGTGAACTTTGGAGAATGATAATAGACAACTTTATCTTCAACGCATCTTCCACACAGCCATCCTTGCCTGTTTTCACCACAAATCACTTTCTCTAGTTTTGGCCTTGTGAGCGGCATGTGACAATGACGATCTTCTATATCGCAGTTAGCAGGTTTATTATGGTGGCACAGCTGTGTTAGACAAAGTCCGGTGTACAAATGTCCAAGTAGTGAGTGATTTCTATAACCGATCCAATAATTGATATCCACCGTCGCTAATCCATTTGGCTTGCATTTTATAATCTGTAATTTGCTTTTATAGTGTGCGCTACAGACACACTTAAGTTTTTCATTATCTAGATGATATCCAGGACTGCAGGGAGAAATTTTGAATTTAATTGTGTGTCTCACAGTGCTGCCTTCTAATAGTATTATTCCTGTGTCACCTGGCATTCCAAAAAGGACAATAGTATTGTTCGTGATCAGAGTGTATGATAGCTGTACTGTGGTAGTCATGTTTGAACTCTGTACTTTAGCAGTGAGAGGAAAAAGATGATCAACTTTTTTACCCAATTCATCCAATTGATGGATTTTTAAAGAAGTTGATATTCCAGGACGTATGATCAATGTAGAATTGTTATAGTTTGTTTCTACAAACACTGGCAGAGTTGCAATACTTTTTGTAATTGGATGACCATCAAAAAAAGTAAAATTTCCATAACAAGTCTGGTTAAAAAAGTGCACATTACGATTAAGTAATCGATCCAAATAAAAGCCACACAGTTCGTCACAAAAAGACAGCGATGAAGAAAATATATCATTTCCTGCTGCAGTTGCAGAGTTGCCAGAAAAATAGAAGTAAAGTTTTTTGGATTGATAATGACCAGGATGTTTAAGCTTTAAGAAACAAGAACCAAGATAAGAACATGTACGTTCAGATAACACGCAAATTGCTCCACCAAAATGTGTGGCAGAATTGTTGTAGAAGTAAAAATGACCACTATTATCGAGCAGAAACTGAGAATTGCCATTTAAAGCAACCGCTCCACCTTGGTAGCCAGAATTGTTTGTAAAAATGACAACAGACTTGTTATTAATTTTAACACTAGCAGAATTCAGGTACAAAGCAGTACCGTTGTTTCCTAAGAATTCAATTAAGCCGGAAAAAATTATGGGCAAGTTAGAAATGAAGAATGCTCCGCTGCCAATTGAGATTCTAGCACTACTCGTATCAGCAATAATGTGATTGCTCTCAATAGTGCAGTGGACGAAATGAGTTGAAATGATGCTCTGTTGTGATCCATCATTCCTCAAATCCCGACTGACAAAAGCAGCAGATCCACTAAGTGCTGTGTTACCTTTAAATGTGCAATTGATGCAGAAGAGGCTATTGTTAGCATATGTCTGAGACAGACTCACCGAGCCAACAAACACATACATTCCTCCACCAAGAGAAGCAGTGTTGCTGAGAAATGACGAGTTAGTAATATTTATAGTGTTGTTTACAGGATAAAGAAAATGCGTACCTGTAGTGTAGCCAATATCGAAGCCACCTCCACCACAAGTAGCTATATTGTTACTGATTAGGTTATTGTAGAGATGAAATACATTGTTAGTTGCATTGCCATGACTGTATATTTGCATTGCACCACCATAGATGGCTTTGTTTTCTTCCAATTTGCTATTTTTCAGTGTAAATCTGATGTTTTTACAGGCATTCCCTAGAAGGATTCGAATACCAGCACCTCGTTCCCAACTGTAAGAACGAAACAGAACACTTTGATTACAAGTTCGGTTGCTGGCAATATTGTGTTTGAACACACAGTTATCAATGATATAGTCAGTGTACAGTTCACGAAGCTGTTTTGAATTGAAGATAATTTGTAAGCCCCCACCTGACCTATGCCAATTAGTGATCGAGTTGTTAGTGAAATGAGAGTCATTCACATGGACAGCTGATCTTGTATCGATCAATGTGAGTCCCTGACCTCTACTTCTGCTTACAGCAATACTAAATACAGATACATTAGAGCAAGTGTCCATTCTGATAGCTGAATAATTTCCAATCAATTGTTTTAGCCTTTTGGTAGCGGTTGAACAATTAGTGACAGTGAAATCTTGAAGGCAAATATCAGAAGAGTTATCAAAAACTATTCCTGCATCGAGTTCGGTATTACAGTTAATGTGAGTTAGTGAGCGGCCTTCACCAGTTATTGTAATGTTCTTCACACCATTGAACCTAGCAACTCCTTGAAGAGTGTAGTTAGTGTTGTTGATCCTGATGATGAGATTATTCAGCTTGTAACTAGAAACATGTTGAGATACATTAACCAAAGAGGTGCAAGGCACTCCATCGAGTCCATCAAGACATGCTGGAGTGTCTTTACCAGAATTTGAAATGACGATCTCTCTCGCAAAGGTGCAGCAGCTGAAGCAGAGAAGAAGAAGTGACAAGGACAGCATGATAACCAGGTTATGCATGATTGTGAAGTGCCTTCTACATGTTGCAAAATTTATAGCTACGAGAATTTGCTGTTCAATAAAATCATGTTTACTAATACACACATTCCAATTCAGTTTCGCACATGAGTGAATGAGACAAAAAAGGAAGTTGCATGTGTTGATGACAAATTCCATATTGTGTGATTGTGATCACATCCTCTGTATATAATTTCCATGTACATATTTGCAAGGTGTCATAAAATCACAAAAAAAATTGAGCAACCAGTTTACTATATGGGGATGGTCCCTATCCAGCTAGCTAGCTGTATATACACACATATACATATCCACACATATAGCTATGTGAGCAACACTACTACTTGTACTTTGCTTCTTATAATCACTCCAATGCCTTTCTGCATGTATTATATGAGATTGTGAAGTGCATGGATTTCAAGCATGATGGTAGTCAGATGATCTCCATAACCTCCGAGCATCGTTTTGGGATACTTCTATAATTCTAATTGTATTAGAATATGTACATCTCACACAATCGTAATACTATGCCTGCTAAACTTTTAAAAATAATAATGGAACAATTATCATTCATTCTGTAGTTAATTTGTCATTATTACTTAAGTGAAATGAACCTTCAGCACATGCAAAGTTCCTTTTGATACGTGCATGCATAACTGAATTGGATTGTAAATCAACAGCAAAACTGAAACTCATCACAGCTATATATTTTGCAACTTATAGAAATCAATGCATTGTGGCACTATCTGCATAGTCACTATAATTATGATGATTTATTCACACCATTGAACCTAGCAACTCCTTGAAGAGTGTAGTTAGTGTTGTTGATCCAGATGATGAGATTATTCAGCTTGTGACTAGAGACATATTGGGACACATTGACCAAAGAGGTGCAAGGCACTCCATCAAGTCCTTCAAGACATGCCGGAGTGTCTTTACCAGAATTTGAAATGACGATCTCTCTCGCAAAGGTGCAGCAGCTGAAGTAGAGAAGAAGTAATGACAAGGTCAGCATGATGACCAGGTTGTGCATGGTTGTGCTGTTCCTTCTACATGTTGCAAAATTTATAGCTACGAGAATTTGCAGTTCTAAAAAATCATGTTTACTAACACACACATTCCAATTCAGTTTCGCACATGAGTGAATGAGACAAAAAAGGAACTTGTATGTGCTGATGACAAATTCCATATTGTGTGATTGTGATCACATCCTCTGTATATCATTGCCATGTACATATTTGCTATGTGTCATAAAATCACAAAAAATGAGCAACCAGCTCACTGTATTTGTCCCTATCTAGCTTGTTAACAGTATAATATGTGACTGTGCATGCGAAAAAAGGGCAAACGCCTCAAAAAAAATTCAACCGTATACCTGTAAACAAATGGTAGCTTCTCAGCCAAATGTAGCACAATCACTTTCAAATTTTATATACAGTAAGCTGAATGGTCAAACATGTTATTTACAAACTTTCATAGACTTTCAATAATGTATGATAGAGTATCAACTATTTGAAAATAGGCTTGCACTTAAATTTTTCATGAGGCGTTTGCCCCCTTTTCGCATGCACGGTCACATATATAATATTATACACACGTATATATATACATATCCACACATGTAACTATATGTGAGCAACAGTACTACATGTACTTCAATTCTTATAATCACTCCTATAAACTCCAATGCCTTTGTGCATGTATTGAGATTGTGAAGTGCATTGAGTGCATGCATGATGGTGGTCAGATGACCTCCATGACCTCCGAGTATCGTTTTGGGATACTTCTATAATTCTACTTCAATTAGAATATGTACATCTCACACAATCGTAATCAATTTTCTGCACCCTTTAAAAACAACAAAAAATTCTGTAGTTAATTTGTCATTACTTAAGTAAAATGAACCTTCAGCCCATGCAAAGTTCTTTTCGATACGTGCATGCATAACTGAATTGGAATGTAAATCAACAGCAAAACTGAAACTCATCACAGCTATAATATTTTGCAACTTGTAGAAGTCATTGCATTGTGGCACTATCTGCATAGTCACTATGATGATTTATTTCATTTCTTCTCTGCTTCAGCTGTTCTGTCTCTACGATGGAGATCATCATTTCAAAATCAGGTTAAGACTCTCAGTCATGTCTTGAAGGACTCATTGGAGTGCCTTGCAGCACTCTAGTTAATGTGTCTAGTCACAAGCTGAATAATCTCATCAGGATCAATGACACTAACTACACTCTTCAAGGAGCCCAGACACGTTATTGGTGTTTCTGTAACCCATGCACGCACAATAACTCTCCCGACAAATTAATGAATATGACAAAAAATGTTTCCACTAATTATTTCATTCAATAACAATAAAAAGATACAGAATGATACTATAATTATTACAAATCAGATTATTATGCACTGTAATTTAAAAACCATAGTTGAGCATTTTTCAAGACACTAACTTGAAGATCTGTTTTACTTTATCTTCGGCACAAAAGCAAATTACTACACTAAGCACTCTATAATGAAATCTTTGTGCCATTCACAGTGAGACAGAACTTTATGTTTCAATGGTTTGTAGCAGCTCTCTTCGTTCTTGCATATACTCCTCTTCTTGTTTAAACCATCTCTCATGAGTGTCTTCAATCATTAGTTGCTCGTTGACTATCTCATCACGCTGTCGGTAGCGGTAGCATCTTGACATACATGAGAACAGCACAAGAGACACTAGGATCAGAAACCCCTTCACTCCTTCACTGATCAGCCAGGACCTCTTCTCTGTGATAAAATAGTCCAAGATGATGACTACTAAGTACCTGATGCTGAAGGTAGCATACCACAGACCAATGAGCAGTCCCTGGGTAGTGCGAGGAGCCTGGGCACAGATGAACTCAAACACTGTCATTGAGACAAGCAGAGAAGAGAGACCATTGAGGAGCTGAGGAATGATGAACCACAGGTAGGTGTTGTCAACTGGGTCACTGTATTGCTGACAGTGCCAAAACCTTAAGTGAGGATTGAGGCTACAACCAGTACGAATGACATAGCAATCTCCAGTGATAGAATAATGATGTTCATAAGAAATAACAGTGTGATGTTGCTGCCAGTATGTGGTGTCATGGTTAATAACCACTATGATGTACAACACAACTTGAAGTAGTGAAAGGTAAAGGCCAATCCACATTTTTGAGAGCATTCGAACATTCTTCAGTCTTGGAATAAATTTCACTATCACCAGTCGATACAGTGGTATACCAACCACTGCAACAAGAGTGCTCATGTGGAGTGCATTAATCACAATCAGTAGCAGTACTGGTAGTGAAGGACAGCTGGTCCTCTGGAGCTGTTCTGGAGCAGAGTAGCCATCGCCTGCTAGATGGTATCCAAACAGACACAGGAGGAGTGGTAGGATGCGTAGGAATGTCTTGGTGTCCTCCACCTCCTCATTGGTGAATGGTCCTCCATACTTGTTCTTCCCCAGGTCAATACGGCGTGGAATATCCTCCTCCCAGTAGGTGAAGGCACTGCGATGCTCAGGGACCTTGTGCTTCCAAGAGTACTTGAGCACTTTGAAGATATTCTTGAATGGATTCAGACCTGCTTTTTGAATGTAGAAATACTTTCTTGTTGTGCAAAATTTGATTTTTTTTTTTTTTTTTTTTTTTTTTTTTTTTATTACTAAAAATATAATAATTCCAAGTGATGATACAAAGTAGGAAATAGAAGCATATACAATAGGTTAGGTTCAAAATGATAGTTTTAGTGCCGACCGGTAGCAGTGATCCCAGACTCATGGAAAGCCACAAGATGGCAGGGATGCATAGGAGTGTGAGGAGATGACCTGGAGCCTCTCAAACACTGGATCGATGATCGTAACAAGGAGAAGGAGAGTTTACACCTGATCCAGGCAAGAGAGCAGGAGTAGGGCATGTTCCACTTTACTGACAGTAGGGATGCAAGTCTCTTATAGCAAACGTTTGCCGCAGCACCAACTCCACCAGTGGCAGACATGATTAAGGGGGTGAAGGAACCGTGCTCAATTTCACGTACTCTCTGTTCGTAAGCACGGCTCTTTCGTTTCTCATGTTTCCGGTAGGTGGCAGCAAGGGATTGACTGGAGTTTGAAGGAGCGTAGGGATTGAACACGCAGACATCAAAAAACGCCCTTTCGAAGGGACCTCCCCAAAAACCATCTGTAGCAATGTCCAGTCGCGCGCCATCCTCAGCAATCGCAGTAGCATGGCGGAGGACTTCACCAGCGATTGGTTGCAGGGTTGGTTCCACCGTAGTGTTGTTACAGACTTCGCCCAATCAGCAAGCTACAGTATCTCTAACCTCATTGTGTCTGGCAATTGGCAGGCCACCCTTGGGGCAAGAGAGAGCATGTCCTACAGACATACCAGCCCCACAGGCACAATGCGTAGGTAGGTTGGCAGGAGTCCAACCATATCTGAGAGCAAGGGCATCCCGGAAAGCTCCTTTGTGGAGGGTCAGACCATATTGTTCTAAGGGAAGGGCAGATAACCAACTTGAAGATCCCTTTTCTTGGGCTAACTCCATGGCTTTCAGAAGAGTAGGAGGTAAGGCAGACTTTAGAGATGAGGCCAAATCACTAGCACGTTTACGTCTTCCAAGCTTGACAGAGTCTTTTGCAAGGCACTGGTCCTCGTAGATTTCATAGGTGTACTCCGGTTGTTGGTCAACAATTGCCTGGGATAGAGCAGCCGATATTTCCAAGGAGGAGGTGTATTCAAAGGAAGCAGACACTGTCAGATTACTGATCCCCAGACCTCCGAGTCGAACAGGCAGGGCAAACAGAGAGCGAACAACATCATTGGGTGCATCCTGGCCAGTCCAGGTGGGGATGAGAAGGGTACGAATGATCTTTTCAATGGGTTCCAGAAGTTGGTCTATATCAGGATTAGTTCTGCACAAGTAGGTGAACTTGTGTGTGTACCCGTGAATGAAAGCAGCATAAGCAAAATTTGATCAGTACTGCTGTTAGAATTACACTCCATGCAATCAGTACTGGAATTGTTAATACACTGCTTAAGCTTTTATACCTCTCGTAACTTGTGATATTTGTTAGCAAATGCACATGGACTTCATCAGAGATTTTCGAACCAAGAATTGTAACGTAGAACAATGCTAAACTGCCAAAATTCTGAGCCCAGTAGTACCACTGAATGAAAGAAATCAGTTTTGGTGTGGGAGCCTCTAGTAACTGATCCAGTCCAAACTGAATGGCATTAGCCTTAAAAAATCCCAGTCCAATGATATACACTACCAATATTACGGCTGATATAACTGCTGTTTGATGATGATGTAAGATGAACAATTTGAATACATTTGAAACTGTAAAATCAATTATACTATATACCACAGAAGCAAAGGTGGTTAACATGAGTAAACCAAAAGACCATTTCAGGCTACGATACCTGGTCAGGTAGACATCTGTCAGATGACCCACGAGTGGATATATCAAGAAAAGTGTCCCTTGAGCAACTTGATTAACTACTGTAATAGTTGTATAAACTGTAAGATACAAATAATCTTTTCGTGTGATGTTACAAAACTCCACCACCAGACAGCAGACAATCACTAGCAGAGAACCACGTAGCTTCATGTTGAACAGCTCTTACTATTGACTACTTGAAACGTCCACTGAATGTATGACAGTGTTTGTAGATATGTTGATATGCTTGTGCAAAATGAAAAAGCACACTTTCACAAAATGAAATCAACATTCACTGTATTAGTAAGCTGCTATAATATGTACAGGGCTAACATACCTAGAGCGGCATGATGTCATCTTGGTTAACATCATCAAATTCTTGATGTTAAACATTATTATTACAAGTAATAAAAACATTTTAACAAAATTGAACGAGATTAAGGGTTGGTACATGTATCGAAAAGTATGGAAACAAGATTGCGAAAATTAAGGTAAGTAAATAAGATAAAAGGATTGTAATAATAGCATTACTAGTGTAATGCTACCTAAATAATTTTTAGTGGTGACTACAACAATAGCACAATTCGTTTGGATTGTCTTGTCGGTAGACGTCACGTAGTAAAAGCAACGATTGACACCACAAAATCATGAAGAAACGTCAAGACAATGGCTTTAGATAGTAAGTGAAGTGGTAGCAATCTTTCTTAGTAGCTTGCACTGGCTGTTTGGCCTGTACGTCTCTTTGCTTCCTCGTATGCCATGACAATATATACAGCAATGCATTACCCCATGAATAAATTATGATTCTCATCCTATTGAAGAATAGATGAAGATATGCAGCAGATAGATATATTCTATGCAAACGATAGTAAGCATCAGATCACCAAAGTAAAAGCTGAAGCATTATGATAGCATGCACAAGGCGTGAGTGATACATGTACACTTAACTAATAATTATTCATCAAGTGAGCTGAATGCATGCTCAAAAAAGTTGCCTAGATGTATAAAGCTGTTTGAGCTGTAAATTTTAAGTCATGCTTGTATAAAGCTAGGTCAGGGATCGATGATGAGTTTATAATAATTATTGCAGATCTTTTGCTACGGTGATAATATTATGGGCTGGCATGCTCTTACCGATCGTCTTAGGTTCCTTGTATGCCGTGACAATACGCAACAATATGCATTACCATGAATAACTTATGATTCTTATCCTATTGAAGAGTAGCATACATACGGTAAAGAAGACTATCATACAACTGAAGAAGTTGATCTTCATGTTGAACTGCATGACTTGGTACGTATGCAACAGCCAAATACGAGTTTCAAATTCCTTTGATAAGAATGTATTAGGATAAACACAGTACTAAAATATTTATAGCAAATAAACATAATCCACAAATTTCCATGATGGAAAGCTTTTTATAACACAGAGCTTTGTAGATGGACCAAATCAAATTTTCATGAAATGGATGTCTTCTTTCTATATAATTTTGTCATCTTCGTTATTTTTACTTGCACATCAAAACATTGTGTGGACATTAATTTTAGGTCAGTGCTGCACGTCACAATGAGTTCATAAAATCCTCGTTTTCATTGCATATACATGCACTCTTCCTTCTCCTTTAACTAATTATCATGAATGACATCATTACCTACAACTAATGATAATGACTATAATGTATTTCTAGCAGTCAAAGAAAGACATTTGTCAACTGGTTTTCAACCACGTTATTACTCAAGCGGTAAACTGTTTTCTCTTCACAAGTAATTATCACTACGTACACACATGTAGAATTGAGCTTTTAGTTTCAATATAGTTTAAAGCTGTTTATAACATCAATGCAGTTCCATAAGGCATGTCAGATAAAAAGACGCTGTTTTTGAAGTCTAGCATAGAAACATTAATACACTAGTGCTTACGTATGAGCAGCTCAGAGTTTCAGATAATGTAGGAACTGTTACTAGTGATTCCATTCATGCAAGATCAACATGTACTATTGAGAACAATGTAGATCACAGTACCACAACTCCAAAGAAGAATTGAAACTAAACCATCACTTGTATGCTTAATAACAAGTGAAGAACACAGAGTTTCACAAGAAAATCTTATGTCATGACTAAAAACCACTACGATGTACAACACGACTAGCATTAGTAGTGAGAGGTACTGACCCACATCTCTGTGTATGCATTACATTATTGAATCATTTTTGATGTGAGAAGAAACTAGTACTCAAGCACTGTCGTGGAGACAAGCGAAAGAGAGACCTCGTAAGTAAAACTTGACAAATAGTGAGACTTCAAGGAGCCAATGTTATCATACATTCTAAAGACAACACATTGATTCTAATCCCTTTGAAGACAGTTATCATTAATAAATTAAAATGCAACACTATTAGACTGAGCTATCAACCCTGACTCATTATGTATTACTTAATGTAGGTAAGGAGTGCTCTACGTGATTTATGGCACGAGACCACAGCCCGAGTGCCATAAATCACGTAGAGCACGACTTACCTATATTAAGTGGTTTAAAGTATATGCCGCGGCTGACTAGATCAAGCTGTAACGCTACCGAGTGAATTCGAACGTCAGCGTGCTTTATGGGAATTAAGGCACGTTCAATATGACGCTGATTTACAGGAAGTGCAGTGCCTTTGATTCCGCCCACGCATATACTTTAATAGTATTTCTGGAACTCACACAGGCACATGTACAATAACCCTCCCGACCAAAATAAATCTAGTATTTCCGCAAATAATTTCTATGTAGTATCTATAAAAAGGTACAGATACTATAATGAAAAGCAGATTCTGTAATTGTTTTAGTTGAAATGAACAGCATTTTTCAAGACACTATCTTGAAAGTCAGTTTTTGTTTAATAAAAATCAATTAATCTCCAGCACACAAAATAATTATTACTACGTACAATAAAACATGCTATGAAACTATATATCACTCACATTGAGATAGAACTGTACGTTTCAATGTCAAATAGGTGTTACTTTACAAATTGTTCCTTTTTTCAATCTTTTGTAGCAGCTCTCTTTGTTCTTGCATGTACTCCTCTTCTTGTTTAAACCACCTCTCATGAGTGTCTTCAATCATTTGTTGCTCGTTGACTACCTCGTCGCGCTGTCGGTAGCGGTAGCTTCTTGACACACATGAGAACAGCACCAGAGATACTAGGATCAAAATCCCCTTCACTCCTTCACTGATCAGCCAAGACCTATTTTCTGTGATAAAATAGTCCAGGATGCCGACTACTAAGTACCTGATGCTGAAGGTGGCGTACCACAGACCAATGAGCAGCCCCTGGGTAGTGCGAGGAGCCTGGGCACAGATGAACTCAAACACTGTCATGGAGACAAGCAGAGAAGAGAGACCATTGAGGAGCTGAGGAATGATGAACCACAGGTAGGTGTTGTCAACTGGATCACTGTATTGCTGACAGTGCCAAAACCCTAAGTGAGGATTGAAGCTACAACCAGTACGAATGATATAGCAATCTCTAGTGATAGAATAATGATGTTCATAAGGAATAACAGTGTGATGTTGCTGCCAGTATGTGGTGTCATGGTTAACAGCCACTATGATGTACAACACAATTTGCAGTAGTGAGAGGTACAGACCGATCCACATTTTTGTGAGCATTCGAACATTCTTCAGTCTTGGAATCACTTTCACAATCACCAGTCGATACAGTGGTATACCAACCACTGCAACAAGAGTGCTCATGTGGAGTGGATTAATCACAATCAGTAGCAGTACTGCTAGTGAAGGACAGCTGGTCTTCTGGATCTGTTCTGTAGCTGAGTAGCCATCTCCTGCTAGATGATATCCAAACAGACACAGGAGGAGTGGTAGGATGCGTAGGAATGTCTTGGTGTCCTCCACCTCCTCATTGGTGAATGGTCCTCCATACTTGCTCTTTCCCAGGTCAATACGGCGTGGAATATCCTCCTCCCAGTAGGTGAAGGCACTGCGATGCTCAGGGACCTTGTGCTTCCAAGAGTACTTGAGCACTTTGTAGATATTCTTGAATGGATTCAGACCTACTGTTTGAATGTAGAAATACTTTCTTGTAGTGCAAAATTTGACCAGTACTGCTGTTAGAATTATAGTCCATGCAATCAGTAATGGAGTTGTTACTACACTGCTTAAGCTTTTATACCTCTCTTCACTTGTGATATTTGTTATCAAATGCACATGGAGTTCGTCAGAGATTTTCGAACCAAGAATTGTAATGTAGAACAATGCTAAACTGCCAACATTCTGAGCCCAGTAGTACCAGTGGATGAAAGAAATCAGTTTAGGTGTGGGAGCCTCTAGTAACTGATCCAGTCCAAACTGAATGGCATTAGCCTTAAAAAATCCCAGTCCAATGATATACACTACAAATATCACGGCTGATATAACTGCTGTTTGCTGATGATGAAAGATGAACAATTTGAATACATTTGATACTGTAATATCAATTATACTATATACCACAGAAGCAAAGGTTGTGAACAAGAGTAAACCAAAGGACCATTTCAGGCTACTATACCTGGTCAGGTAGACATCTGTCAGATGACCCACGAGTGGATATATCAAGAAAAGCAGCCCTTGAGCAACTTGATTAACTACTGTAATAGTTGTATAAACTGTAAGATACAAATAATCTTTTCGAGTGATGTTAACAAATTCCACCACCAGACAGCAGACAATCACTAGCAGAGAACCACGTAGCTTCATGTTGAACTGCTCTTACTATTGACTACTTACTACTTCAAACGTACACTGTAAAAGTGAATCTATGACAGTGTTTGTTCATAATATTATGTTGATAATAATTATTATGCTTGTACAAAATGAAAAAGCACACTTTCAAAAAACGAAATCAACATGCACTGCATTAGTAAACTGCTATAAATATTGACAGAGCTAACAAAAATAGAGCATGACGTCAACTTGTTAGTGTCATCACATTCTTGTTTTTACTCACATTGGTGGTGGATTCTGTTTCGTTTCCTTTATCAAAATAATTTCAAAGTCATAAAAGGATATTATTATCATTGCCGATCGCCAATGATATGTAGGGAAGACCTCGAACTAAGATGGCGGCTACTCATGTGTGAAAATGAGTTCTCGCACATATCTCTACTGTTATATACATATCTACTGCATTTTAACTATCTCTAAGTGACTCTGAAGTGTAAGCGCTTGTAGGAAGTCTATGAAAGTCGCCGGGACTGCTTGCTTGATGATTAAAATCAAGATTGCGACTCTCAGGGAGCCGTTTTAGATCTTAGCTGTCTTAGCGTTTCTCTAGATTCCAGACATCTAGGATTGATCAGACAATTATTTTGAGCATGGAAATACCTATGGCGATGCCTTTCAGTTTGGATTGGATCAGTTACCACCACTGGTAGTACTGGGCTCACGGTATGTTGACAGTTCAGCTTTGTTTTATTCTTCAATAAGTGCCTTTGCAACACATAACACGGTGAACATGCAGTATAACAAATGACACAATAACTAAAACTAACATTGTTTATAATTCTTTTATTATTGGAATCACTGCTATTAATTAACCCTCAGCGCATGCACAAGGGTTACGGTACTTGCTCTGTCGTTCATGTTTGAATGCTGACAAAAATGTGGATCGGTCTGTACCTCTCACAACTGCAAG
The DNA here is from genome assembly GCA_964017065.1 of Haliclona indistincta. Lineage (NCBI taxonomy): Eukaryota > Metazoa > Porifera > Demospongiae > Haplosclerida > Chalinidae > Haliclona > Haliclona indistincta. The sequence goes on along the minus strand of OZ024783.1, from coordinate 18,196,824 downwards.
TCGTATTGTTGTATCCATGACACCACATAAATTATTGACAGCAACATCACACAAATTTTCATAATGCAACTAGTACTAACAATTAGACAATGCTTTATTTTTCATGCAGGTAGCGGTATTAGTGAAGAACTTCATCGTGAAAATATTCAACTGTACAATGACCCAGTTTACAACACCTATATATACGTATCTGTGGTTCATCATCCCTCAGCTCCTCCATGGTCTCTCTTCTCTGCTTGCCTCCATGACAGTGTTTGAGATCATCTGTGCTCAGGCTCCTCACACTACCCAGGGGCTGCACATTGGTGTGTGGCATGCTACCTTCAGCATCTATCTAGTTGTTGAATGGCTGATCTATGAAGGAGTGAAGGGGTTTCTGATCCTAGTGTCTCTGGCGCTGTTCTCATGTGTGTCAAGTAGGTAAAGCTGCCGACAGTGATACAAGATAGTCAATGTACTACAAATTTTAACTAATTCCAAATTATTCAACTATTAATTTTTCTTCACAACTTTTTCGCATACATGTAATTTTTAATTATAATAATTCTTTAAATTTTCAGGCAATGTATGTTCTATGTCATCATAAAATTTGCTAAACTGAATAAGTAAATAGCATGTAAAACAGAAATTTAAATTAGAAATAATCAAAAACAGAATTATTTTCTGTTTAGATAATTAGAATCAGTCTAAGAAACATGACTGTAACTACTTGCTCTGGTTGAGAACATTCTCTTATGAATTATAAGTTATAATCTCTTATGACTTGTGTACACAATCACCATTTTCATGTTTGTTGTTAATTGCTGTCAATATCATCATCATCCAACATACGATATGGAAAACTATTTGACATAACATTTTCATTAGATACGGAACATTTTCGACTGCATCTCTTGAAAAACGGATATTTCTGGTGTATCTTAATTGCTGCATATACGGTGATGTATCCAAATGAAAGGATGATGAGAAATAGCTGCACATTGATTAAGCGTATATTGTCAGGTATGTAACTATTGTAAAGTGTGATCATGAGCAGAAACACGATGTTGATGATGAGAGAGAGCTCTAACAGGTTGTGCCATTTCTTCTTATAGGGTTGAACAAAGATGTGCAGTAGAAGAATGACCAAGAATAAGCAACCAATGATCCCGTAATAGTGTTCAGGAGTTTGGATGAATATGTTGAGTAATGGAATTAACAAACGATACAAGAAGTATAGACCTGCAAAGTAGCGGTGACTGTCCTTGAAGCAAGCCTGAAAAGAGTCCAGAAAAGGCATTAGCTTGAGACGCAACCTGTTGTACAGCCATGATACTCGACTTCTATTGAAGTACTTGATGCTAAATAGCTTAGTAAGTATGGGCTCCAGTATGAGGATGGTTGGAGGAGGAATCAAGATGATGATAAGGCAAAGGAAGGCAGGCGTAGCAAACCACAGATGCTCCCCTTTCAGGTAGTCCATCTCACCATCGTACTTAGCAACAGTTCTTTTGACTATAAAATCAAGCATTATAGTAGATGGTGTTAAAATGCTTGAGGTGACAACAGCACATTGAAAGTAACACAGCACAAGGAATGCTGACAGCCCATCTACCATGGATCCTTTAATGTTCCTTCTTCCACATCTTCTGCATAGCCTAACACAGTTATAGCATGAATAAACTCTTAAAATGAATATGGTAGCCAAGAATAGTACAAAAGCATAGGCTAGAGTGGCATATTTAATCAAGAAGAGATCCATTATTGTGTTTGTTTGTAGAATGCAAAACTCAAGACTTTCATTTTCAATTTCAAAAGCAAAGACACCTAAAATTACTTTGACAATTTCGAGTACAGTTCTCACAAAGTGATCTTTGATTTGAATTGTTCCAAATGCTGTGACGTCTAGTCTTGACACAACTTGAACATAGAAGACAAAGCTGTACAAAGCTCCAGAAGTGAGACTGATGTTGAAGAGCAAAATGACAAGAAAGATAATCGTAACTGGAATCAGTTCAGAAACAATGTAGATAGGAATACCATATTGACAATTGGTACTGTCACCACAAGTGAACTCATGAGAGTGATAATAGACCACTTTATCATGAACACATCTTCCACACAGCCATCCTTGCCTGTTTTCACCACAAATCACTTTCTCTAGTTCTGCCCTTCTGTGCGGCATAAGACAATGACGATCTTCTATATCACAGGTAGCATTTTTATGATGGTTGCACAACTGTGCTAGGCAAAGTCCGGTGTATAAATGTCCAAGTAGCGAGTGATTTTTATAACCAATCCAATAATTGATATCCACAGTCACTACTCCATTTGGCTTGCATTTTATCATCTGTAATTTACTTTTAAGGAGTGCACTACAGACACACTTAAGTTTATCTTTATCTAGATGATATCCAGGACTGCAGGGAGAAAGTCTGAATTTAATAGTGTGTCTCACATTGCTGCCTTCTAATAGTATTATTCCTGTATCACCTGGCGTTCCAAAAAGGACAATACTATTGTTCGTGATCAGAGTGTATGATAGTTGTACTGTGGTATTCGTGTTTGAACTCTGTACTGTAGCAGTGAGAGGAAAAAGATGATCAACCTTTCCACGCAATTCATCCAGTTGATGGATAATTAAAGGAGTTGATATTCCAGGACGTACATGTATGATCATTGTAGAATTGTTATAGTTTGTTTCGACAAACGCTGGCAGAGTTGCAATACTTGGATGACCATCAAAAAAAGTAAAATTTCCGTAACAATTCTGGTTAAAAAAGTGCTCATTATGATTAAGTAATCGATTCATATAAAAGCCACACAACTCGTCGCAAAAAGATATTGATGATGAAAATATATCATTTCCTGCTGCAGTTGCAGAGTTGCCAGAAAAATTGAAGTTAAGTTCTTTAGGATAATCACTAGGATGTTCAAGCTTTAAGAAACAAGAACCAAGATAAGAACATGCACGTTCAGATAACACACAAATTGCTCCACCAAAATGTGTGGCAGAATTATTGTAGAAGTAAAAAAGACCACTATTATCGAGCAGAAACTGAGAATTGCCATTTAAAGCAACCGCTCCACCTTGGTAGCCTGAATTGCTTGTAAAATGGACAACACACTTGTTGTTAAATTTAACACTGGCAGAATTCAGGTACAAGGCAGTGCCGTTGTTTCCTGAGAATTTAGTTAAGCCAGAAAAGATTATGGGCAAGTTATTAATAAAGAATGCCCCACTGCCAATTGAGATTCTACCACTACTTGTATCAGCAATAATGTGATTACTCTCAATAGTGCAGTGGACGAAATGAGCTGAAATAATGCTTTGCTGTGATCCATCATTGCTCAAATCCCGACTGACAAAAGCAGCAGATCCACTAAGTGCTGTGTTACCAGTAAATGTGCAATTGATGCAGAAGAGGCTATTGTTAGCATATGTCTGAGACAGACCCACCGAGCCAACAAACACATACATTCCTCCACCAAGAGAAGCAGTATTACTGAGAAATGAAGAGTTAGTAATATTTATAGTGTTGTTTATAGGATAAAGAAAATGGTCGGTTAGCCGCGCAGTGTAGCCAATATCGAAGCCACCTCCACCACAAGTAGCTATATTGTTACTGATTAGGTTATTGTAGAGATGAAATACATTGTTAGTTACATTGCCATGACTGTATATTTGTATTGCACCACCATAGATGGCTTTGTTTTCTTCCAATTTGCTATTTTTCAGTGTAAATCTGATGTTTTTACAGGCATTCCCTAGAAGGATTCGAATACCAGCACCTCGTTCCCAACTGTAAGAATGAAACAGAACACCTGGATTACAAGTTCGGTTGCTGGCAATATTGTGTTTGAACACACAGTTATCAATGATATAGTCAGTGTACAGTTCAGGAAGATTTTTTGAAATGAAGATAATCTGCAAGCCTCCTCCTGACCTAGTGATCGAGTTGTTAGTGAAAATAGAATCATGGACTTGGACAGTTGATCTTACATCGATCAATGTGAGTCCCTGACCTCTACTTCTGCTTACAGCAATACTAAATACAGATACATTAGAGCAAGTGTCGATTCTGATAGCTGAATGATTTCCAATCAATTGTTTTAGCCTTTTGGTAGCGGTTGAACAATTAGTGACTGTGAAATATTGAAGGCAAATATCAGAAGAGTTATCAAAAACTATTCCTGCTTCGATTTCGCTATTGCAGTTTATGTGAGTTAGTGAGCGACCTTGACCAGTTATTGTAATGTTCTTCACACCATTGAACCAAGCAACTCCTTGAAGAGTGTAGTTAGTGTTGTTCATCCTGATTATAAGATTATTCAGCTTTTGACTAGAAACATATTGGGACACATTAACCAAAGAGGTGCAAGGCACTCCATCGAGTCCTTCAAGACATGCTGGAGTGTCTTTACCAGAATTTGAAATGACGATCTCTCTCGCAAAAGTGCTGCAGCTGAAGCAGAGAAGAAGAAATGATAAGGACAGCATGATAACCAGGTTATGCATGGTTGTGCTGTTCCTTCTACATGTTGCAAAATTTATAGCTACGAGAATTTGCAGTTCTAAAAAATTATGTTTACTAATGCACACATTCCAATTCAGTTTCGCACATGAGTGAATGAGACAAAAAGGAAGTTGCATGTGTTGATGACAAATTCCATATTGTGTGATTGTGACTAGAAACATATTGGGACACATTAACCAAAGAGGTGCAAGGCACTCCATCGAGTCCTTCAAGACATGCTGGAGTGTCTTTACCATACATGATATACATGATATACATGTATATCATTGCCATGTACATTATTTGCAATGTGTCATAAAATCACAAAAAATTGAGCAACCAGTTCACTGTATATGTCCCTATCTAGCTAGTTAACTGTATAATATTATACATGCGTATATATATATACATATCCACACATTTAACTATATGTGAGCAACAGTACTACATGTACTTTAATTCTTATAATCACTCCTATAAACTCCAATGCCTTTGTGCATGTATTGAGATTGTGAAGTGCATGGAGTGCATGCATGCATGATGGTGGTCAGATGACCTCCACGACCCTCCATGACCTCCGAGCATCGTTTTGGGATACTTCTATAATTATAATTCAATTAGAATATGTACATCTCACACAATCGTAATCACTTTTCTGCACCTTTAAAAAATTCTATAGTTAATTTGTCCGCGGCATTACTTAAGTGAAATGAACCTTCAGCACATGCAAAGTTCTTTTTGATATGTGCATGCATAACTGAATTGCCGGAATGTAAATCAACAGCAAAACTGAAACTCATCACAGCTATAATATTTTGCAACTTGTAGAAGTCATTGCATTGTGGCACTATCTGCATAGTCACTATGATGATTTATTTCATTTCTTCTCTGCTTCAGCTATTCTGTCTCTACGATGGAGATCATCATTTCAAAATCAGGTTAAGACTCTCAGTCATGTCTTGAAGGACTCATTGGAGTGCCTTGCAGCTCTCTAGTTAGTGTGGCTAGTGAGAAGCTGAATAATCTCATCAGGATCAATGACACTAACTACACTCTTCAAGGAGCCCAGACACGTTATTGGTGTTTCTGTAACCCATGCACGCACAATAACTCTCACGACCCAAATGAATATGACAAAAAATGTTTCCACAAATTATTTCATTCAGTAACAATAAAAAGATACAGATACTATATTAAAAATTATAAAAATTATAATAAATTATATAAAAAATTAAATTATTAGAAATCAGATTATTATGCACTGTAATTTAAGAACTATTTGAGCATTCTTCAAATCTTCGGCACAAAAGCAAATTACTACACTAAGCACTCTATAATGAAAAATTGTGTCATTCACAGTGAGACAGAACTTTACGTTTCAATGTTTTGTAGCAGCTCTCTTCGTTCTTGCATATACTCCTCTTCTTGTTTAAACCACCTCTCATGAGTGTCTTCAATCATTAGTTGCTCGTTGACTACCTCGTCACGCTGTCGGTAGCGGTAGCATCTTGACATACATGAGAACAGCACCAGAGACACCAGGATCAGAAACCCCTTCACTCCTTCACTGATCAGCCAGGACCTCTTCTCTGTGATAAAATAGTCCAAGATGCTGACTACTAAGTACCTGATGCTGAAGGTAGCATACCACAGACCAATGAGCAGCCCCTGGGTAGTGCGAGGAGCCTGGGCACAGATGAACTCAAACACTGTCATTGAGACAAGCAGAGAAGAGAGACCATTGAGGAGCTGAGGAATGATGAACCAAATGTAAGTGTTGTCAACTGGGTCACTGTATTGCTGACAGTGCCAAAACCCTAAGTGAGGATTGAGGCTACAACCAGTACGAATGACATAGCAATGTCTAGTGATAGAATAATGATGTTCATAAGAAATAACAGTGTGATGTTGCTGCCAGTATGTGGTGTCATGGTTAACAACCACTATGATGTACAACACTACTTGAAGTAGTGAGAGGTACAGACCGATCCACATTTTTGTCAGCATTCGAACATTCTTCAGTCTTGGAATCAATTTCACAATCACCAGTCGATACAGTGGTATACCAACCACTGCAACAAGAGTGCTCATGTGGAGTGGATTAATCACAATCAGTAGCAGTACTGGTAGTGAAGGACAGCTGGTTCTCTGGAGCTGTTCTGGAGCTGAGTAGCCATCTCCTGCTAGATGGTACCCAAACAGACACAGGAGGAGTGGTAGGATGCGTAGGAATGTCTTGGTGTCCTCCACCTCCTCATTGGTGAATGGTCCTCCATACTTGTTCTTCCCCAGGTCAACACGGCGTGGAATATCCTCCTCCCAGTAGGTGAAGGCACTGCGACGTTCAGGGACCTTGTGCTTCCAAGAGTACTTGATCACTTTGAAGATTTTCTTGAATGGATTCAGACCTGCTTTTTGAATGTAGAAATACTTTCTTGTAGTGCAAAATTTGACAAGTACTGCTGTTAGAATTATTGTCCATGCAATCAGTAATGGAGTTATTAATACACTGCTTAAGCTTTTATACCTCTCGTAATTTGTGATATTTGTTATCAAATGCACACTGAGTTCATCAGAGGCTTTCGAACCAAGAATTGTAACGTAGAACAATGCTAAACTGCCAACATTCTGAGCCCAGTAGTACCACTGAATGAAAGAAATCAGTTTTGGTGTGGGAGCCTCTAGTAACTGATCCAGTCCAAACTGAATGGCATTAGCTCGAAATAATCCCAGTCCAATGATATACACTATAAATATTACGGCTGATATAAATGCTGTTTGATGATGATGAAAGATGAGCAATTTGAATAAATTTGAAACTGTAAAATCAATTATACTATATACCACAGAAGCAAAGGTGGTAAACATGAGTAAACCAAAGGACCATTTCAGGCTACGATACCTGGTCAGGTAGACATCTGTCAGATGACCCACGAGTGGATATATCAAGAAAAGCAGCCCTTGAGCAACTTGATTAAGTACTGTAATAGTTGTATAAACTGTAAGATACAAATAATCTTTTCGAGTGATGTTACAAAATTCCACCACCAGACAGCAGACAATCACTAGCAGAGAACCACGTAGCTTCATGTTGAACAGCTCTTACTATCGACTACTTGAAATGTCCACTGAATGTATGACAGAGTTTGTAGATATGTTGATATGCTTGTGCAAAATGAAAAAGCACACTTTGACAAAATGAAATCAACATTCACTGTATTAGTAAGCTGCTATTATATGTACAGTGCTAACATAACTAGAGCGGCATGATGTCATCTTGTTAAAATCATCAAATTCTTGCTGTTAACCCTTTAGGGCCTATAGCGGATTTATCCGTCAAAATTGACTCCACCTACTGTAGACGTCATAAGTAGTGTGAAAAGTGCTCTAGAAAGGTCAAATCAAGTTTAATGCAAATTACTTGAAAAAACCCACTGTTTTTCGCCGCGCCCTCCCCACTAAAATATATAGAACGCAGGACGGGGGGATTTTTAAAGGGGGGTGTCCCCCCTTTAATCCGGGGTTCGAAGGGGCGGAGCCCCTCGCCGCTTTTGGCATTTTTGGGGCTTCAGGATGCCCGGAAATGCATACTTTGGCAAAGAATATGGTCTAAACTGTGCTGTTTGCTCACCTGGACACCACCAGGTTTTTGTATCAGTCACCAGGGCTGAATGAAGACCAAAATTAACTCAAAAAATGACGAGGTCGCAGCACTTAAGCGGCTTCAGTTCCGAAGTGGGAGTGGCCAACTCAGACTTTAGTACATGGTCGTAAACCTTGACATGCCAGGAGAAAAGGGTGCTAGTTTGGACTAGCTAGCGTACTGCATGTTGTAGAAAATTGCAAGACAAACTGTCAGTTAAGAGCAAGTCAAGTTTTCGTCAAAATAAGTCGGTCCCTAAAGAGTTAAACATATTTTTACAAGTAATAAAACATTTTAACAAAATTGAAAGAGATTAAGGGTTGGTACATGTATCGAAAAAGTATGGAAACAAAATTGCGAAAATTAAGGTAAGTAAATAAGATTTAAATAAAAGGATTGTAACAATAGCACTACTAGTGTAATGCTACCTCAATAATATTTAGTGGTGACTACAGCAATAGCACAATTCGTTTGGATTGTCTTGTCGGTATACGTCACGTAGTAAAAGGAACAATTGACACCACAAAATCATGAGAAAACGTCAAGACAATGGCTTCAGATAGTAAGTGAAGTGGTAGCAATCTTTCTTAGTAGCTTGCACTGGCTGTTTGGCCTGTACGTCTCTTTGCTTCCTTGTATGCCATGATAATATATACAGCAATGCATTACGCTTTAGCAATCAGACTGCCTGACCTAGCTTTTCAAGGACTACTGTTTCTTCTCTATCCACTTGTAAGTCACCTGACAGATGTCTACCTGACCAGGTATCGAAGCCTAAAATTGTCCTTCGGAATACTGATTTTCATAGCCTGTGCTGCTGTGGTTTATTGTGTAATTAATCTAGCAGCATTATTGATATGGAACTCAAATGTTTTCCATCACAGGCAAGCAGCTGTTTCATTTGTTTTGACTAACTATTTTATACTTCATCGGACTAGGATTGTTTCAAGCTAATTCCGTTCAGTTTGGACTGCACTCATGAGAGGTGGTTCTTGCATATAATTATAAGCATGTGCAAGAACGCGTACTTGAAGCTTTTTTGTCTTTCAACACATTCATAGCAACTTAACTAATTCCAAATTATTCAACTAATTCCAAATTATTAATTTTAACTAATTCTAAATTATTCAACTAATTATTTCTTCACAATACCTTTTCACATACATGTAATTTGTGATTCTAAGAATTCTTGAAATTTTCAGGCAATGCATGTTCTATGTCATCATAAAACTTGCTAAACTGAATAAGTAAATAATAATTATGTAAGACAGAAATTACAATTAGAAATAATAAAAAACAGAATTATTTTTTTTCAGATAATTAGAATCAATCTACTGTAACTACTTGCTCTGATTGAGACATTCTCTTATGAATTATAAGTTATAATCTCTTATGACTTGTGTACATTATTACCATTTTCATGTTTGTTGTTAATTGCTGTCAATATCATCATCATCCAACATACGATATGGAAAACTATTTGACATAGTATTTTCATTGGATGCGGAACATTTTCGACTGCATCTCTTAAAAAACGGATATTTCTGGTGTATCTTAATTGCAGCATAGACGGTGATGTATCCAAATGAAAGGACGATGAGAAATAGCTGAACATTGATTAAGCGTATATTGTCAGGTATGTAACTATTGTAAAGTGTAATCATGAGCAGAAACACGATGTTGATGATGAGAGAGAGCTCTAACAGGTTGTGCCATTTCTTCTTGTAGGGTTGAACAAAGATGTGCAGTAGAAGAATGACCAAGAATAAGCAACCGATGATCCCGTAATAGTGTTCAGGAGTTTGGATGAATAATGTTGAGTAACGGGATTAACAAACGATACAAGAAGTATAGACCCGCAAAGTAGCGGTGACTGTCCTTGAAGCAAGCCTGAAAGGAGTCCAGAAAAGGCATTAGCTTGAGACGCAACCTGTTGTACAGCCATGATACTCGACTTCTATTGAAGTACTTGATGCTAAATAGCTTAGTAAGTACGGGCTCCAGTATGAGGATGGTTGGTGGAGGAATTAAAATGATGATAAGGCAAAGAAACGCAGGTATAGCAAACCACAGGTGCTCTCCTTTCAAGTAGTCCATCTCACCATCGTACATAGCAACAATTCTTTTGACTGCATTATTAAGCATTATATAAGATGGTGTTAAAATGCTTGAGGTGATAACAGAACATTGAAAGTAGCACAGCACAAGGAATGCTGACAGCCCATCTACCATGGAGCCTTTAATGTTCCTTCTTCCACATCTTCTGCATAGCCTAACACAGCTGTAGCATGAATAAACTCTTAAAATTAATATGGTAGCCAAGAATAGTACAAAAGCATAGGCAAGAGTAGCGTATTTGATCAAGAAGAGATCCATTATTGTGTTTGTTTGTAGAATGCAAAACTCAAGACTTTCATTTTCAATTTCAAAAGCAAAGACACCTAAAATTACTTTGACAATTTCGAGTACAGTTCTCACAAAGCGATCTTTGATTTGAATTGTTCCAAATGCTGTGACGTCTAGTCTTGACACAACTTGTACATAGAAGACAAAGCTGTACAAAGCTCCAGAAGTGAGACTGATGTTGAAGAGCAAAATGACAAGAAAGATAATCGTAACTGGAATCAGTTCAGACACAATGTAGATAAGGACACCATATTGACAATTGGTACTGTCACCACAAGTGAACTCATGAGAATGATAATAGACCACTTTATCATGAACACATCTTCCACACAGCCATCCTTGCCTGTTTTCACCACAAATCCTTTTTTCTAGTTCTGGCCTTGTGGGCGGCATGACACAATGACGATCTTCTGTATCGCAGGTAGCAAGTTTATGATGGTGGCACAGCTGTGCTAGACATAGTCCGGTGTACAAATGTCCAAGTGGTGAGTCATTTCTATAACCAGTCCAATAATTGATATCCACAGTCGCCACTCCATTTGGCTTGCATTTGATGATTTGTAATTTACTTTTAAGGAGTGCACTACAGACACACATAAGTTTATCTAGATGATATCCAGGACTGCAGGGAGAAAGTCTGAATTGTATAGTGTGTCTCACATTGATGCCTTCTAATAGTATTGTTCCTGTGTCACCTGGCATTCCAAAAAGGACAATACTATTGTTCGTGATCAGAGTGTACAATAGCTGTACTGTGGTATTCTTGTTTGAACTCTGTACTTTAGCAGTGAGAGGAAAAAGATGATCAACTTTTCCACCCAATTCATCCACTTGATGGATTTTTAAAGGAGTTGATATTCCAGGACGTATGATCATTGTAGAATTTGTTTTGATAATCACTGGCATAGTTACAATACTTTTTGTAACTGGATGGTCATCAAAAAAAGTAAAATTTCCATAACAAGTCTGGTTAAAAAAGTGCTCATTACGATTTAATAATCGATTCATATAAAAGCCACACAAATCGTCGCAAAAAGATATTGATGATGAAAATATATCATTTCCTGCAGTTGCAGAGTTGTTAGAAAAATTGAAGTAAAGTTTTTTGGATTGATAATGACCAGGATGTTTAAGCTTTAAGAAACAAAAACCAAGATAAGAACATCCTCTTTCAGATAACACGCAAATTGCTCCACCAAAATGTGTGGCAGAATTGTTGTGGAAGTAAAACTGAGCACTATTATCGAGCAGAAACTGAGAATTACCATTTAAAGCAACCGCTCCACCTTGGTAGCCAGAATTGTTTGTAAAAATGACATCACTCTCGTTATTAATTTTAACACTAGCAGAATTCAAGTACAAGGCAGTACCGTTGTTTCCTGAGAATTCAATTAAGCCGGAAAAAATTATGGGCAAGTTAGAAATGAAGAATGCTCCGCTACCAGTTGAGATTCTAGCACTACTTGTATTGGCAATAATGTGATTACTCTCAATAGTGCAGTGGATGAAATGAGTTGAAATGATGCTCTGCTGTGATCCATCATTCTTCAAATCTCGACTGACAAGAGCAGCTGATCCACCAAGTGCTTTGTTGCCTTTAAATGTGCAATTGATGCAGAAGAGGCTGTTGTTTGCATATGTCTGAGACAGACCCACCGAGCTAACGAACACGCTCATTCCTCCACCAAGAGAAGCAATATTACCGACAAATGAAGAGTTAGTAATATTTATAGTGTTGTTTATAGGATAAAGAAAATGGTTGGTTAGCCGCGCAGTGTAGCCAATATCAAAGCCACCTCCACCACAAGTAGCTATATTGTTAATCATCAGATTATTGTAGAGATGAAATACATTGTTAGTTACTTTGCCATGACTGTATATTTGTATTGCACCACCATAGATGGCTTTGTTTTCTTCCAATTTGCTATTTTTCAGTGTAAATCTGATGTTTTTACAGGCATTACCTAGAACGATTCGAATACCGCCACCTCGTTCGCAACTGGAAGACTGGAACACAGCACTTGGATTACAAGTTTGGTTGCTAGCAATATTGTGTTTGAACAAACAGTTATCAATGATATAGTCTGTGTACAGTTCACGAAGATGTTTCGAAATGAAGATAATTTGTAAGCCCCCGCCTGACCTTTGCCGATTAGTGAGCAAGTTGTTAGTGAAATGAGAGTCATTCACGTGGACTGCTGATCTTACATCGATCAATGTGAGTCCCTGACCTCTGCTTCTGCTTACGGCAATACTAAACACAGATACGTTGGAGCAATTATCGATTTTGATAGCTGAATAATTTGCAATCAATTGGAATTGTTTCAGCCTTTTGATGAAAATGGTAGTGGTTGAACAATTAGTGATAGTGAAATCTTGAAGGCAAATATCATACGAGTTATCAAAAACTATTCCTGCTTCGAATTCGCTATTGCAGTTAATGTGAGTTAGTGAGCGACCTTCACCAGTTAATGTAATATTCTTTACACCATTGAACCTAGCAACTCCTTGAAGAGTGTAGTTAGTGTTGTTGATTCTGATGATAAGATTATTCAGCTTGTGACTAGACACATATCGGGACACATTGACCAAAGAGGTGCAAGGCGCTCCATCAAGTCCTTCAAGACATGCCGGAGTGTCTTTACCAGAATTTGAAATGACGATCTCTCTCGCAAAGGAGCAGCAGCTAAAGCAGAGAAGAAATGACAAGGTCAGCATGATGACCAGGTTGTGCATGGTTGTGCTGTTCCTTCTACATGTTGCAAAATTTATAGCTACGAGAATTTGCAGTTCATGTTTACCAATACACACATTCCAATTCTATTACGCACATGAGTGAACGAGACAAAAAGGTACTTGCATGTTTTGATGACAAATTCCATATTGTGTGTTTGTGATAACATCGCTCATCTGTATATCATTGTTATCTCCATATTATGCAAAGTGTCATAAAATCACAAAAACAGTGAATATCCAGTTTATATGGGCATAGTCCCCAACTAACTAGCTAACTGTGTACACACACACACACACACACACACACACACGCACGCACGCACGCACGCACGCACGCTCGCACGCACGCACGCACGCACACACGCACACACACACACACATTATCCTTGACATAATATTGTAAGCAATAGTAATATACATGTACTTTGATACTTATAATCACTCCAATGCCTTTCTGCATTTATTATGAGGTTGTGATGTGCATGGATTTCAAGCATGGTGGTCAAATGACACTCTCTCATTGACCTCCAAGCATCGTTATGAGGTTGTTCTACAATTCTACTCCACTTGGAATTTGTATATCTCACACTATCGTATATCTGCTAAACTTTTAAAATGTGGTATCATTCATTCTGAAGTTAATTTGTCACTACTTATAGCAGTTGTATTACTCCTTGCAACAGCTACAAAAGCACAAACCGTGATCTGTGCCTTATTTGCAAGGTTTATTAAATTGTGTGATTCAGATTGAACACAGATTATGCTCTACGGTAGATGCTTTTACATGTAGATTGCAAGTAGTGAAACTGCTGTAAGTGAATGAATTTCAGCACATGCAAAGTTCTATTTGACACATACATTGGAATGTCTGTATTAGTAAACCAACTGTAAAACTGAAACTTATATAACAGCTATGATTATGTAAACTGAAACTTATTATAGCTATTAGGGAGGCACGGTAGTGACTCCCTATGAGGGTTGAACGGAAAAAACAAGATGGCGGCTACATACAATGTATTAGCGTTCAAACGCCGATATTTCACCTGGTTATGAATTTTATACGTCCAAAGACACTTAGATCTGCTATCGGGCGTTGCCCCATCTTACAGTAGCAAGGAGATTGCTCGAAATTGTTGCTCAAGTGACGAACCTGGAAACGGTGAAAATCGAGTTTCGTCATCTTACGTAACAATACTGCATGCTTGTATTATGCACTATAATTATAGGATCATATTTATAGTATTATTGTTTGGATAGAGAGTCTACAGCTGATATACTTCATTTTCTTGAAATCTATGATACATTATGATTAAAAAAATTAAATTTTTACAACATAATATCGATCAATATCGGCAGTCATTGTGAGACCAGTGCCGTAGCTGTGGAACAGGTGGCTCAATCGAGTGCAGAACTCTTCAATGTATTTAACATCATCAAATTGGACCAAGGTCAATACTATCTCGGTGCGTGCACTTTGCGTCCAATCGATTTTCAATAATTATGAATTCAAAAAACGGCAAATTTTGCCCCTTTTTACTTGAAACTGCAGTGATGAAAGTTGAATTCGCGCGACGAACGCGCTTGCAGCAATTTTCAATTTATTGAATATTGAATACAGCTTTTGGGGTGTATAAAGCGGCCAATCTGAATTCAACCGATGGAAGAATTGAAAATGAAATTGCTGGAGTCAAATTCAATTTCCAATTTTTGAAAATTGGAATTAAATAATAAAAAAATTATTAATTCACTTTAAAATCACGTTGCCTGATCTTCTTGACTACAGTCATCTCGCTGTGTGATACGCGATCACTAACAATGCAATGTGACGTGGGCGGAACTAGAGGTGTGGTCTCAAAGAAAGGTTGATCAACTGAACTCGGCCAAGGTTTAGTCTCGACTCTGACTTTATAACTAGCTCATTCGTTGGAATAATTGTACT
This sequence comes from Haliclona indistincta, assembly GCA_964017065.1. NCBI lineage: Eukaryota > Metazoa > Porifera > Demospongiae > Haplosclerida > Chalinidae > Haliclona > Haliclona indistincta. Next base: position 18,181,604 of record OZ024783.1, on the reverse strand, counting down.
TTACTGATTGCTAGCTACTAGTAATAATGAAGCACCTAAGGTGCAGATGCCTCGGTGGAATGACACAATATCCACAAACACAACTATCCACCATTCCACAAACACAGTAACTGCAGATGCATGCACACAGGATTTCTGTACAGCAGTCACAATGCAGTGCTTTAGTTATGCAATCAGAAGCCAATCAGTGCTAACCACAATTCAACTGGGCGTGTCTACAGAGTTTAGCGCACACACGCATACCACGAGCGAGATAGCTTCCATAGCTTGCTTACACGATTTCTCTGGACCTGCGCTGCTATCCTGTAGTAAACTATCAGCTTCTAGGCAGTCAACTGTGGACAGCTTTGCCTTTGGAGAAGTCCAGATTGCCAGCAACAGCAAAGTAAGCAAATCACGCCATAACTCGAGAACGAAGCTTCGTATACAAGTTTCAAATGATCAAAAGTGAGATAATATCGATTTCTACTTGCATTGCTAGTTTCAGGGCTCATCGTTCAGCGTGCGCCGCAAAACTGAAGTAACAGACGGAATGAAGCACCAAAGGTGCAGATGCCTCGGTGCAGTACAATGTAGCATGTATGGCATTCAATTAGCAGATGCATAATTATAATATGACAGCACGTATATATGCATGCAATAGATCCATGGAAGGATCAAAACAGTAACATGAAAGCATGCAATGTAAGCTGCAGTAGAAACAAGTTAAAGTATACTGCAACAAGACTACTGCACTCATTGCTGTGAGAATACTGCTACAAATATCAACAAACACGTACAACTATCCACCATTCTACAAACACACTAGCAACTGCAGATGCATGTATACAGGATTTCTTTACAGCAGTCACAATGCTTTAGTTATGCAATCAGAAGCCAATCAGTGCTGACCACAATTCAACTGGGCGTGTCTACAATGTTCATTACAGCACACGCATACCACGAGCGAGATAGCTTCCATAGCTTGCTTACACGATTTCTCTGGACCTGCGCTGCTATCATGTAGTAAAATTCTAACCTATCAGCTTCTAGGCAGTCAACTGTGGACAGCTTTGCCTTTGGAGAAGTCCAGATCGCCAGCAACGGTAAACAAGGTAAGCAAACCGCGCCATAACTCTAGAACAAAGCTTTGCACGGAACTTTCGCTAGTTCACAACCGAGATAATATCGAGTTCTACCTGCATTGCAAGTTTCAGAGCTTACCTTCCAGCGTGCGCCGCTACAATGGTGTAACAGACAGAACGACAGACAGACAGACAGACAACGCGATTACAGTATGCCTCGTGGCTCCGCCCACCGAGGCATAATGACAAACGAACTACTGTATGCCTCGTGGCTCCGCCCACCGAGGCATAATAACGGTAGTACTGAAGATACGATAATCTGCATGAGTGGGCGGGGCTCGTGTAAAGCATGTATATGCTCATAGATCTTAGCATTGGGCAGGGCTTTAATGCTTACAACCAGGAAGAAACCATCGAGCATAGCAAATGAAAGAGTAACACAGTCCAGTCCTAACCGTATAATATCTAAAGTTCAATTTGTTCATAATAATAAAGTAAAAAAGTATAATAATATGAAAAAACTGAAAGCGTAGGGAGCATCCCTACTACATATCATTGCCAACCAGCAATGATAATGATGAGCGTTACACACTTAGTCTTCTGGTTACATCAATTAGAAACAAAGAGCCTGCTTAAAAGCTTGATTGTCTCCATTTACGTACAAGCTAGCAGAGAGTCAAATAATGGACATCTTCCATGGAGAGCTCGATCCCTCATTTCTTGCCGGTCTCGTCCGTGAAGTGGGTATTGGATCACTTAGTCTTCCTCCGCTGTTTTCATATAGTTGTACGGCTTGATCTATTATCTCATTATTGCATCATCAGGCAATTTGGTACTCCTCTTGGAATGCCTCTTCTTCTAACTACATACTTTTTGGCGTCTAGTCGTGTTATGCACATACTTCTTCATGACCAAGTTGTCCAAGAGGCAAGAACTGAGCGCTAGCCACCCCTCGTCGGCTACTCTAGTCTTCGACAACCGCTGCCGCCATTTTATAGTGACCGCACCTCTAGTTCCGCCCACAGCACATTGCATTGTTAGTGATCGCGTATCACACAGCGAGATGACTGTAGTCAAGAAGATCAGGCAACGTGATTTTAAAGTGAATTTAACGGTTTAATTCCAATTTTCGGAAATTGAATTCGACTCCAGCAATTTCATTTTCAATTCTTCCATCGGTTGAATTCAGATTGGCCGCTTTATACACCCCAAAAGCTGAATTCAATATTCAATAAATTGAAAATTGCTGCAAGCGCGTTCGTCGCGCGAATTCAACTTTCATCACTGCAGTTTCAAGTAAAAAGGGGCAAAATTTGCCGTTTTTTGAATTCATAATTATTGAAAATCGATTGGACGCAAAGTGCACGCACCTATCTCCTCCAGTGCTCTTCCTTGCAGCTGGTAGAGCACAGACAGACAGCAATTCAGTGCTGGGAGGAGAGCCAGCTCGAGAGTACGCAGTTGCATGTTAGCGAATTCCAATCGCTTGAGGGCTAGGTTCGACATGACAAACTTCTCCAAGTGAGTAGAGAAAATTTTGTGTAAATTTTCACCCTCACCAACAAAAGAAACGTGCCCCACTTGAATCACCATGTCACCAGGAGCTAGAGGCATGTATTGGGTCGCAATTGTTAGTTTTTTCAGTTTCAACTGACTCAGGAAGGTGCGTGTACCTTGCGGCCAACCGATTTTCAATAATGTTGACTGCAGAAAACCCCCAAATTTCCCCCTTTTTGCTATTGATCCGTCGACGAAAAATTGAATTTGCCCGTTAAACTCGCTGTCGTTGCATCTCAGTTTATTGAAAATTGAATTCAGCTTTTGGAGTGTATACAGCGGCCATTCTGAATTCAACCGACGAGAGAATTGAAAATGAAATTAATGCGTATGATTTCAATTTTCAATTTTTTTTAAATTGAAAATTGAATTTGAAATTCAATTTTTAATTTTTCTGCAATCATTGATAAAATCATGTCACCTGATTTTATTGACTACAGTCATCTCACTTAGTCACTGTGACTGATCGCAACGTTAGCACAAGTCGACGTACAGTGGGCGGTAACAAGAGGTGTGGTTATATTATCTGCAAAATGGCGATGGGTTTGCAAGTGCAAGGCGCTTCTACAGAGGAGGTTGGAAGCATTAGTATGCGCACGTGATTGTAAGCTGTTATTATGCGCACGTGATTTCGAATGAGCATAGCTAACGTTCCATCGTGAGGCGTGGCTCAATGGCGCTAGCATACAGCACTAGAACTCATTCGTGGATTCTTTCTAAAATGGCATTGCGTAGAGCTTGATTACTGGTCTTACTTAAAGATAATGATCTTAGAATATTGGTTTAGCTATTTGTATAGTGCACTGCACACCAGTATCTGTGCTTTGTATGTCGTGAAATCTAGGAAGAAGTAGCACAACTCCAGTATACAGCACACTTGTGCTGGATTCAGGAATCTTTCTTCTGTGAAACAGCTTAAATTTAAGCAAATTTCTTAGTTCTAGCTCTGACCAGGTCTCGTCAGCTCTATATTGGGTTTTGCAGATAACAATTGAGCTGTCTCTTCGCTCGCCGTTTTAAACGCCAAGATTTTGCTTCAGGACGTCTGTAGTAGGCTTGTCAATAAGCTGATTGCTTGCACGAACAATAACTATAGTGTTTTCCACTGTTGAGAATAGTCACTACTTTCTCGCCCATAGCAGCTCAGGAACCCCTGGGTTGAATCGGGTAGATCGCATATTTGTAATCTGCTGTGCAAGAGCTTTCGATTCATACTAAATTCGTTAAATTCTGTCCAGAGAATAGCGTAAAATTGACAACTAAGATTCGCCATACATTTTGATTTGGAGAGAATTTACAAACCACAAGTCACATGACTGAATATTAATGCTTCCAACCTCCTCTGGCGCTTCTACTTCTCGCCAGTGGCGTAGCCAGGACTTACAGTTAGGAGGGGCACAAAAAAGGGCGCGCTTGCGCGCCCGCGAAATTTTTGTGAACTACGCCCATTTTCGGTCAAAATTCGTGTGTTTTGTAGCGTTCGAGCCACGTTGTTGAACACTCTGGTTCATAGTGGAGTCACAGATACTGTCAATTAGCCGATAAGATCAGTGTACTACTTTTATTAGTAATAATCTTGGAGGGGCACTGGCTATGGTTGGGGGGGCCTTGCCCCCCCAGGCCCCCCTGTAGAATCGCCACTGCTTCTCGCAAACAGCTGTGGGTTGGCTACTAGCTATACCTGTACAGGGCATGTTGCTTAGACATTGCTGTGTACATTTGCTTGATGCATTTCACCATTTGTTGTTGTTTAACTGCTCTATGGGCGTGCTGTTTTTGTCTAGGGACCCGTACGTCCCCAGGCTTCTCTTTCAGGCATGGTCTTGTGTAGTAGATTGCAGCATTTACCAATCGTGACATTCCTCGTATGCAGAGGCTGAAGCGGCAGCCCTTCGCTTCTTTGCACAGCAGTGACGCTAGCAAAGCCGACAGGCGATTCGCATAAAATCACACGGTGCTTATACGACTGAAATCATGTGGGATCATTCGCTAGCGACCCAGCTGATTCCAACCGTAAAGTGTTCGTGTCTAATACATCGCTATGAGGCGGTACCATAGCTCATAACAATATTGAATGATTATTGACATCACTGAGCTAGCCAGTTAGCTAGCTAGCTCGGACTCAGTGCAGTGATATATAAGGTTCGAGTGTCATCCCAGCTCCATAATAGGACAGAAAATAGCTGCAGAATACGGCAGGAAGTTGTTGTCCGCCCAGCTCCAAGACAGGGCAGGAAATGTATGGAAATGCTGCTATGAAACAAAGAATAAGGCGAGCTATCTCTGGAGTACGGCACTAACTATAGTCTAATGGCTACTGACCTCTCCACTCCAGGCAGGTGCCGTACGTCACTCTGACGTGTGAAGCTCTGTTGTATGTACACAGCTAAATGGTATAATGGTCTATCCTGCACACACACACTCTCTCTCTCTCTCTCTCTCTCTCTCTCTCTCTCTCTCTCTCTCTCTCTCTCTCTCTCTCTCTCTCTCTCTCTCTCATAGCCGGCAGCTAAGTGACTTCATCTAGCATGCATTGTTCAGGTAGAGATCCAAACAATCACATGATGCATGGCTTTGGGGATAGATAAATACAGGGTGCCGGTTGCTTGACCAAACAATTTCCTGTTAGCGCATGCCCATAGCGTGTTTCTGTATACTATTTGTACAGAAAACGTACTGTGTGCATGCAGTAGCAAAAACTCTTTGGTCAAGCAACATGCAAAATCCTGTACCCCATGTACAGGATTGGTAACTAGGGAATTTTTGCACATTAGGCGGCACTCAGTGTTCGGGCTGAATTTCTCTGAACTTGATATTCCTTGTCTATGTCGTTAATTCTAGTCAAAATTGTACAAAACCCACGTACTTGGCCATGTTTGTGCTTGCAGTACTCCAAGACTATAAGATAACTATACTCGTCATAGTACTGTTACCGAACGCGCAAAGAACCAGGCTTTCCAACTGTATAAGTACTTAAGTAGAACCGAGAACAGAAGTATACTCGGACAGTTGCAGTCCCACAGAAACAGCATATCTACTACCTTGGCCACGCCATAAAACCAAGTAAAACGTTCCTCAAACTACGTTCAAACAGCTGTTATCCTATCGTACCGATATGCCACGTGGTCATTCTAGCCGTGTTTTTACTTAGGTAGCTGTCTTCCTAACACACTTCTAGTCCCATACTAAGCCGTGGAATCGGCAATTCTGCTGTGAATTGTCCCATACTAAGCTGGGACAATTCTGCTGTGAAGAAGCCTCTAGCACAATTTAACGCACTGCCAAACTATCGCTGGCATATCTAGCTTCTCTCCAGCGAAAGTGTTCCTGGGTGCCTGAAATAGCCGTATTTTTTTCTCTTTGGTGGCAATTTAACTGGAGGTCAAGACCTGCATAGGCGCTAATACCCCAAGGTTGACTGCCCACGCGGAAATGTATTAGGGCATTTGCTCACGTGAGCAGTTGCCAATCCTGTACATGGGGTATTTATATGCTTTGGGCAACCTGCTGACGACCAGTAAAAGCTGTCCAATTCATCATTAATGCCAAAAGGCGATACTTTCATAATATTCCTCTGACACCTCTATGAGGAAGGAGGATGGTCTGGAAATGAACCGCTTGGGCCACTCCCCCGGATTTTGCTTAACAATAACAATGCATTCTGCTACTTTGACGGCAGGGGCCCTCCCCCAACAAAAGAGGGTATTTTAACAGACACCGGCATGGTGCCCACCATGGACCTGCCTGCCAGCACCTGGCGTATGTGTACACACCTGCATGGTGCCCACCATGGACCTGCCTGCCAGCACATGGCGTATGTGTACACACCTGCATGGTGCCCACCATGGACCTGCCTGCCAGCACATGGCGCATGTGTACAACTCGTGTCCACTTCTATAAGGCTTATAACACTACAAGGCTTACAACACTTCAGAGTGCTACCCCCTGGGAGGGCCCCGGCCGTCTGCCATCTGTAACCATGTACAGGAATGAATGAACTACCAGCAACCCGCCGGGTTGCACACCTGGGGAGTGTATGGGCCTACCAGCAAGGTAGACCCCTCCCATATGCGTACCAGCAAGGTAGCATTAGTGCATACAGCCAAAAATACAATATAATACAGCTAACACATACAATATAATACAGCCTCGGGGGAGCTTGCCAACTGAATGGCTGGCCCAGCGTTCGTCACACTCGTAAGAGCGTAAGTGGTTGGAATATATAATGAATCATGCACAATACACTGTAAATACCATGCAACTTACTTATGTTACCATTATGTTCCCAAGGGAGTGGAGGGTGGGGTGATAAGTTACCCTTCGATTTCTTGCTGGGCGAGCGACTGGACAGCTTAGAATGGTGTGGAAACTGGGCAGCATGTCTCACCACGTGGCATGCGCGCGCAAGCTGTCCCCGCCCCTTGTCATTAACCAATTTTAAAGACTGTGTCTTTCAAAATATTCATTAATGCCAAAAGGCGATACTTTCATAATATTCCTCTGACACCTCTATGAGGAAGGAGGATGGTCTGGAAATGAACCGCTTGGGCCACTCCCCCGGATTTTGCTTAACAATAACAATGCATTCTGCTACTTTGACGGCAGGGGCCCTCCCCCAACAAAAGAGGGTATTTTAACAGACACCGGCATGGTGCCCACCATGGACCTGCCTGCCAGCACCTGGCGTATGTGTACACACCTGCATGGTGCCCACCATGGACCTGCCTGCCAGCACATGGCGTATGTGTACACACCTGCATGGTGCCCACCATGGACCTGCCTGCCAGCACATGGCGCATGTGTACAACTCGTGTCCACTTCTATAAGGCTTATAACACTACAAGGCTTACAACACTTCAGAGTGCTACCCCCTGGGAGGGCCCCGGCCGTCTGCCATCTGTAACCATGTACAGGAATGAATGAACTACCAGCAACCCGCCGGGTTGCACACCTGGGGAGTGTATGGGCCTACCAGCAAGGTAGACCCCTCCAATAGTGCGTAGCACTATACACTCCCAATCCTAGAAACTATACAAAGTAACTACATTGATTTTATAATACATATAATTCTAGTCCCCTCTATTAATCTTATTTACCCCTGCAAAAATAAAATTGTCACTCTATATTCTCTCATTTACGCTATGCCACAAATAAGACACATACCTAGCATTCACATACTAAATCCAGCCATACAAACACACTCCATGAGAGTAAATGCTGGGAAGTAGTATCTCGGAAAAGAAACAACAAAGTATCAGGCGCTGTCGGCCCCACGGTGACAACTAGTGCACCAACTGGACAAATATCCTTAATTGACCTAGTCAAATGGAAAGCAACACCAGTACCACATTGATCGCTCCTAGGTATATGCAACAAAACTGATATGACCAATGAGGAATCACATGAACCAATGGAGACACATCCCAGTGGCTAAAGCATCTCGGGTAAATTCACCTGCACGTAAATAGCACACAGCCCACAATATAACAGCATCAATCCCATTGTCAGACGATACCACAGACAATAATGACCACAATAGCAAAGTATGTTGGGTGTAACAGGCAATGCCAAAAGCGATTTCAAACAATTTTTTTTTTTTTTTTTTTTTTTTTTTTTTGGACGAGGAGCGCTGAATATCTTGCAAGACGTGATAAAACAAATAACATAAATGAACACCATTCAAATAAGCACGAATAGAACTATTACTAACATCAACAAAACGAATCAGACAATCCTGCTATGAAGTACACATGATGTCTTTCCGCAGAAGCATAGATTGTGAAGGTAGACAGCCTAAAGATCACTCAAGCACACCATGATCCAATCGGTCAACCCAATAAAGCTGCCAATTGACAAAGGGATCCAATAGGGGCCAAGTAATATGCCAAATGAGAGATGGAAACAAGTTAACCTTACTGCGAGCCAAAGCCTTGGCAACTATGTTGGATATACCGGAAGTTAATTATGCTTAGCAGAGAAAGCAACCGATAATTATAAGGGACAAATAAACGTAAAGACAGCACAATACGCAAACAGGTCTTGCTGACCACCTAGAAAGCATGACCACCACAGCTGAGTTATCAGAATAACATGCAAACCCAGCCAGCACATATCCCAGAACAGAAATAGCAGAATGAGCCCATGATGAAGGTCACTGAATGCTAAACCAACAGGACCAAGTAACCACCACAACCATAAACACCAGACGCCTCAGTGAAAACAAAGCAAGGAATAAACGCCATCAAGAGAATCACTCAAATCGCAAGGTAACACACAAACACTAAGGCTACAAAACAAGCCAAAATTGTGCACATCAGACAGGCTGTAGCAAGCAACAAAGTATGCATCCAAATTGCCGAAACAATGCATTATTGTAACCACCACCTACTGTACAGCACAAATATGGCATATGCTAGTATAACTATAGACAAGAATCAGCATGCCACAAGTACGCAACACACTGTACAGCACAAGCAATGCATCTTGAATAGGCGAATCATAAATATAGCACAACACATGGCACAGCTAATGCAAGGAATGGATAATAATACTATAAACAAGAAACAACACACATGTGTGTGTAGCAAAATTCAGCACAAGTAAAACAGACAAACCATACCATAGTGCAAGATACCATACAGCGCAAGCTACAAGCAACATGTAGCACAAAACATACTGCGCAGCACATAACATCAGACAAATGATAGTGCAGCACACAGCACAGCGAGCGCAATCAGCAAGCGCATACTGCATAGACACGAAAGAATACTCATGTAGAGCAACAAAACGGGAAACCACCTAGTACAGCACATTCTGCACAGTGCAAGCAATGCTTAACAGGAATGAAGTACAGTGCAGAACATACTGCAAAACACAAGCAAGGCATAATATATAGACAAGAAACCATATAGTACAACATATACTGCACAGAGAAAGGAATGAATAGCGTATAGGCACGAAACAAGTACGGTGCAACACATACTGCCCAGGACAAGCAATGTTCAATGGATACAATATTATAGAGCAAATCAGAGCAATATGTACGGCACAGCGTAAGCAATTGACGCATGGACAATAAATAGCAACAACTACAGCACACTAAAGCATAATTATAACATGTTGCATAGTTTTAACAATACAGAGGGGAAACAACAAAGTCCAGCAGGTAACCCATGCAACATTGTGCAAGCAATGTAGAGAGGGAACAAGAAGGTCCAGCGAGTAACCCATGCATACAATATTGAGCTAGCCATATAGACAGGAAACAACATAGTCCAGCAGGTAACCCATACAGCATTGAGATAGCAACGTAGAGAGGAAACGACATATACTTCTGCAGGCAGCCTATATATAGCATTGTGCTAGCGATGAAGAGAGGAAACAACATAGCCTAGCAAGCAAAGCGTACAGTATTGTGCTAGCAAAGGCGAGAGGAAACATATATTGCTCAGCAGGCAAGGCACACATACTGATGAGTGTAATGATATTTACAGTACCAACATGAAACAGCATAATACAGCAAACTGACAGAGACTAACAATGAGCAAACGACAAAATGCAACATGCAAACGACGACACAATGACAATTAATGAAGGTAAAGTAAACAATGTCTACCGGGTATGATAATTATAAGCAAAATGCAGAGAATAATACCAAAAAAACAGCAATCAAATACCACACCGCTAAGGAAGCAAGGAACAGATACCACTGCACACTGCATACTTAAGCAATGAGAACAAGAAGCAGCCGAGCAAAGCACAATATACAGACGAGAAATCAGCAATTACACATAAGGTATGCAAAAAAAACAACATACTGCACTGTCCAATACTGCATACAGCCCAGACAAGCAAACAACCTATATACTGCATATGGGAGATGTGTAAAATGTACCGACCATAAAACATAACTGTGCATATAGTGCAACAAGCAAACATCATATACCTCACTGGAGACTAAACCTACAAGCAGCCAGCACAGAATGCATACTGCAACAACATTACCAGACAATGCTTACCATTAACACTAGTACAACACATGCTGTACAAGAAAACCCAACAACTGCACAGCCATGCATTCAGCAAACAAGGTACAAAGTCACTAATGTCCACACAGTCATACAAACATGCAAACAAAGCTTATTCTATAGCACAAAGCCACTAAAGCATACCTATATGCAATCAAAACCAGTGATCAGGGAACCAAGAAGTGGAAAAATTAATTTACAATAACTAGAGCACCACTCCAGAACAAAAACAAGTGATGAGATCAGCAACAGATGCCACAGGATGTCGAAGGGTGGGTCACCCGTCAAACCAACCATAGAAACTAACAACCATATATAAAAAAGGGAAATAGATTCATATGTAGACAGAAGATGCCATGCCACACTACAGGCAGGTTGGTAACAGCATAGGCTGAATCCCATACTCAAAGAGGCAACATTACGCAACATTATCTAAGCAAACCATACTCAAAGTTATACGCAATCAACACATGCTGAAACCACGCACACCAACAGCATCAATAAATGAGGCACTGCAAATCCCTATAAGAAAGCCATAGATAAGAAAAATAAACCTTAAGATGACAATGCCACATATGTACAGGCAAAGCCTAAACTACAAGCATCAAACAACAGAGCCCAGTAGGTATGCCAGTAGAGGTGCAGCTAACAACAATGCACATAAAGACAGTCTGTCAATTGCACCCAAATACAGGCTACAGTAGGTTCTATTACCTCTTGCAAGGGACAAGGGTAAAGCATAAACCGTAGAGCGTAGACCGTAAACAAAATTCCACCAAGTCTTTGATCATGCTCCATTGTGTGAACAAATACCAGTGAATTGACACATTAGAGACTGCAAGGTAACACTGACTACTCAAATCTTCCAAGTAATAAAACCTCTGCACAACCACATAAAATATGGAGCATCACCATACAGCGCCGCACCAATACACAACAGCATGATGCACATACGGATTAGAACAATCCACACAACAACCGCCTACAATAATGTGATCATATTCGCAATAACCCATAATACGTACAAGTCATATCACCAGATAAAATTAAAGTCACAAACGAATTCGGTACAATACAGCAAACTGAGTGTATACTATGCACTGGACAGCACACAAGCAGCAACACATGTCCGGACACAACAGGATGGACCAACAGTCCACAACCAAACCAACAGAAGACGCACCAACCAGTGTATCACTACATATACTGACGACTCAAAACACAACCGTGCTCAGAACACTGTCACTCCACATGAGACCACATGCACCAATAGTACATACGCTATAAATCCAGCCAAGCAGACACCACTGAACAGCTCAGCCTAGAGAACTACGGACATGCACATACCAGCTCAGCAAGTCTCCCCGCTCACTCAGAATCGGAAACCACGCAGCACGACGACGTTGACGGCAAAGACACGAGGTTCCCAGGAGAACTTGGAACGAAACCGTGCTGAACAGCAGTAGAGCACAGAACTCCGACGAGTCACGTGCCCACAGACAGTGGACTTAGGAGGCGCGGGCAGCGTACAGCAGAGAAAAGAGAACAGGAAACCGTCGGTGAACACGGCAGTAGACACAGCTACCACCATGCTGGACGTGTAAGAAACAGTGATAAGTTACCCTTCGATTTCTTGCTGGGCGAGCGACTGGACAGCTTAGAATGGTGTGGAAACTGGGCAGCATGTCTCACCACGTGGCATGCGCGCGCAAGCTGTCCCCGCCCCTTGTCATTAACCAATTTTAAAGACTGTGTCTTTCAAAATATTCAATGTTTCCGTTGCTGTTGTTAATTGTGATCACTGCATGTTGGTTTCCATGTTTGTTTTTCTATTATGCTCATAAAACCATGGCTTACAACTGTATTATTGTCTTGAGGCTGTCGTAGGACCACTGGTTTATAGCTATGCTGTTTTATTCATTCTTGTTTTTGACACTTGATTATTCACTCCAGCTATTTTGTAGTGATTAAACTAGATGATGAATGGCAATATTTAACTCCAAGTTCTATCTTGAAAGTAAGAAATGTTATGTTGTGATGTTTGTCTTGTCTTAATCAACTCTTGTGCTTAATTTTTACAGGAATCACCATGGAATGTTTCTCTTGTTTGAGACAGTTGAAATTGCATTGTGTGGTATTCTGAATTTGCCATTCCAAATTATTTTTATCAGAGCAAGTACCAAAGATGACTTAAGTTAGTTTAGACTTTGAAGAACTGACAATAATCATCGAGAGCGATTCAAGTGAAAACATGTTTAGATGGTTTAATTATCTCTTGTAGTATTGTAATCAAACTAGCTAGCATTCATCTCAGTACTGTAATAAGTAAGTATGCAGCATAACCTGACCCAAACAGTGGTTTGATCGACCAGAGTAGACTGGTTGCATCAAATTGATCCAAACAGTGATTCTAGTTGCAAGATGCAATCAATTACATACTACTGAAGAGGGTTTGATCGACTAGAGCAGACCAGTAGCACTAAATTCACAAAACTGATCTGTATACAGTAATTCTAGTTGCAAGATGCAGTCAAATACATACTACTAAAGAGGGTTTGATCACCTAGAGTAGACTAGCAAGACCAGTAGATTAGAGACTAGTAGACTAGCAAGACCAGTAGATTAGTGACTAGTAGATTAGCAAGACCAGTAGATTAGAGACTAGTAGACTAGCAAGACCAGTAGACTAGCAAGACCAGTAGATTAGTGACTAGTAGATTAGCAAGACCAGTAGATTAGAGACTAGTAGACTAGCAAGACCAGTAGATTAGAGACTAGTAGACTAGCAAGACCAGTAGATTAGTGACTAGTAGATTAGCAAGACCAGTAGATTAGAGACTAGTAGACTAGCAAGACCAGTAGATTAGAGACCAGTAGATTAGTGACTAGTAGATTAGCAAGACCAGTAGATTAGTGACTAGTAGATTAGCAAGACCAGTAGATTAGTAAGACCAGTAGACTAGCAAGACCAGTAGATTAGTGACTAGTAGATTAGCAAGACCAGTAGATTAGTGACTAGTAGATTAGCAAGACCAGTAGATTAGTAAGACCAGTAGATTAGTGACTAGTAGATTAGCAAGACCAGTAGATTAGTAAGACCAGTAGATTAGTGACTAGTAGATTAGCAAGACCAGTAGATTAGCAAGACCAGTAGATTAGTGACTAGTAGATTAGCAAGACCAGTAGATTAGTGACTAGTAGATTAGCAAGACCAGTAGATTAGTAAGACCAGTAGATTAGTGACTAGTAGATTAGCAAGACCAGTAGATTAGCAAGACCAGTAGATTAGTGACTAGTAGATTAGCAAGACCAGTAGATTAGCAAGACCAGTAGATTAGTGACTAGTAGATTAGCAAGACCAGTAGATTAGAGACTAGTAGACTAGCAAGACCAGTAGATTAGTGACTAGTAGATTAGCAAGACCAGTAGATTAGTAAGACCAGTAGATTAGTGACTAGTAGATTAGCAAGACCAGTAGATTAGCAAGACCAGTAGATTAGTGACTAGTAGATTAGCAAGACCAGTAGATTAGAGACTAGTAGATTAGATTAGCAAGACCAGTAGATTAGAGACTAGTAGACTAGCAAGACCAGTAGATTAGTGACTAGTAGATTAGCAAGACCAGTAAATTAGAGACTAGTAGACTAGCAAGACCAGTAGATTAGTAAGACCAGTAGATTAGCAAGACCAGTAGATTAGCAAGACCAGTAGATTAGCAAGACCAGTAGATTAGTGACTAGTAGATTAGCAAGACCAGTAGATTAGAGACTAGTAGACTAGCAAGACCAGTAGATTAGTGACTAGTAGATTAGCAAGACCAGTAGATTAGTGACTAGTAGATTAGCAAGACCAGTAAATTAGAGACTAGTAGACTAGCAAGACCAGTAGATTAGTAAGACCAGTAGATTAGAGACTAGTAGACTAGCAAGACCAATAGATGCTGGAGATGGGTTCACCATCACACTAATCCACTATCCACATAGGAGATGATAAAGGACAACTAGAAAATGTGTGTATGCAACACAAGCATAGTAACGCTTCAGTTTCTTTTATTAGGTACATAAGTTGTCACAGGAACAGCTAACTATTCGTGAAGTGGTAGGTATTGATATAGTCAACGATGAAGTGGACGTTGCACCAGTTATATGTTTGTGGCTGTAGTGCAAACAAAACACTGCACACACTGTGCGTACGTACCTATTGAGAGGGACACGTCAATTAATGGTACGAAGTCTCTTTATGAGACATCAGAAGAATAGAAGCACAGACAATAATAGAGCTTGACAAAGTGAGTTCAAACTGATCACTCTCTATCATTTTTCTCCAGAAACATGCCAGTGGTGAGATTACTGGAATGACATAACAAGGAAAATGCTTTGTTCGAAACAGAACAATAATAATATTATTTTTTAAACATCATTTCATCTTTATTTGAACCAACAATACAAAAAAACTTGTTAGAAATATATTAGTGGTTTGAATATAAATTGTTCGGTTTATACACAAGAGAGTGGTTATACTGTGGGACTTAATAATGTACGTAATGGGGTGGCTGCTGTTTCAAGGTTATAGATGTGCTCTTTAGCTAGGGGATGATGATCTGCAATTTGATAGCCTGGGCGTGGTTAGACACAAAGTGGAGCTCAGTAATAAGAGGAGCGGAGAAATAAGAGTCAGTCTGTATAGCATTTCCTACAGTGCCAGTAATAGGACAGTATAATTAATTTTAATAAAAGTATTTTACGCACGTACATCTGAGCAATTTTAAATAACTCACAAGCCGTGAATATGGATGACAGTGTCATAGCTCATCAAACAATACTTCACAACCTTATAATCTATGCGAAAACAGCAATTAGACAAGCTCGCAAATCAATTTTCGCTCACTGTTGGTACTGTCCAATTGCATCTCATATGGACGACAGTTTCTTGTTATATTCGTGTAGTCCTTCGCTGTACAGTCTCTCTGCTTCTAGCAAGTTCAGACAACTCATCTCCACCAACTGCAAACAGAACAAGAAAGTGAAAACGAAGGTTTGTTGAAGAAACACTTGCGCCTTATATCAATGAACAGCAAATCTGTTTTTTTCTCTTTCTGCAAAACAAGCATTAGTTCTACACTAGTAACGGATCAAACACGCAAACCAAAGACATGTCATGAAGTTTCGTTCGAAGTCTCTCCACATTCGATGCACGTTGAACTCAAGTCATCTTTGTTTGATGGACGAGGAAGAACTCCTTTGCAGTTTGGGCAAGTATAGTTGTGCCAGGCGTAGTCCCTGAATTTAGTCTCTTTAGTGGGTCTGAGAAAATCCAGTGAGAGAGAGAGAGAGAGAGGGAGGGAGGGAGAGAGAGAGAGAGAGAGAGAGAGAGAGTGTGTGCAGGATAGACCATTATACCATTTAGCTGTGTACATACAACAGAGCTTCACACGTCAGAGTGACGTACGGCACCTGCCTGGAGTGGAGAGGTCAGTAGCCATTAGACTATAGTTAGTGCCGTACTCCAGAGATAGCTCGCCTTATTCTTTGTTTCATAGCAGCATTTCCATACATTTCCTGCCCTGTCTTGGAGCTGGGCGGACAACAACTTCCTGCCGTATTCTGCAGCTATTTTCTGTCCTATTATGGAGCTGGGATGACACTCGAACCTTATATATCACTGCACTGAGTCCGAGCTAGCTAGCTAACTGGCTAGCTCAGTGATGTCAATAATCATTCAATATTGTTATGAGCTATGGTACCGCCTCATAGCGATGTATTAGACACGCACACTTTACGGTTGGAATCAGCTCGGTCGCTAGCGAATGATCCCACATGATTTCAGTCGTATAAGCACCGTGTGATTTTATGCGAATCGCCTGTCGGCTTTGCTAGCGTCACTGCTGTGCAAAGAAGCGAAGGGCTGCCGCTTCAGCCTCTGCATACGAGGAATGTCACGATTGGTAAATGCTGCAATCTACTACACAAGACCATGCCTGAAAGAGAAGCCTGGGGACGTACGGGTCCCTAGACAAAAACAGCACGCCCATAGAGCAGTTTAACAACAACAAATGGTGAAATGCATCAAGCAAATGTACACAGCAATGTCTAAGCAACATACCCTGTACAGGTATAGCTAGTAGCCAACCCACAGCTGTTTGCGAGAACTAGAAGCGCCTTGCACTTGCAAACCCATCGCCATTTTGCAGATAATATAACCACACCTCTTGTTACCGCCCACTGTACGTCGACTTGTGCTAACGTTGCGATCAGTCACAGTGACTAAGTGAGATGACTGTAGTCAATAAAATCAGGTGACATGATTTTATCAATGATTGCAGAAAAATTAAAAATTGAATTTCAAATTCAATTTTCAATTAAAAAAAAATTGAAAATTGAAATCATACGCATTAATTTCATTTTCAATTCTCTCGTCGGTTGAATTCAGAATGGCCGCTGTATACGGTCAGTGTACATTTGGATCAGTCAATATTCAATATTAAACAAGATTAAAAATACTATAAAATCAGTATTTTCTATTTTTCAACAATGCAATTCAAAGTGTCAAAAACCAAATTTCAATTTTCAATTTCTGCAAGTCAGAATTGGTCATAATCGACGAACTCGCCGTAACGTAACAAACCAGGACTCAGTCCGAAGCGAACGAACACGCCTACTTCGCCACACCTACATTCTACAATTAAAATGGCGACTATAGCAGTACGCGGCCGCGGGCGAGTACTGCTAGTCGAAACAGCGAGGAATCAAGGAATCCGACTGAGAGTACCAGTCTGTCTACATGTAATAGTGGATGTGTTCTTTAGTATGTTATTTTTGTTGCTACTTTTTATGTGGGGTGCTCTGGTCAGTCTGGTGGTTCTGCTACAAGTAAAGGGTCACTGGTTCGAATCCAACTAGGGCAGGAGAAAATGTGAGTCCATCACGTTCTTCCAGCGCACCCATCTGTAAAGCGGGTACATGCATGGTCTTATACTGGGGAGCAAAGTCCTGTGTCTCACCGTCCAACCGCCAACAGCGTTGTACAATAGTGCCACACACCTGTAGTGGAAGACACAGCTGGTCCTCCTGCGAGTTCAGTTGCTCGGCTCTAGTGCACTGAACACAGTGCCTTTTTAGTGCACAGGTTCCTAGGCTTTATACCTTGCTATGTACGCGTGACCCGGTAGAGTAGCAAAACTTTGCTCTTTGCTTTGTATGTGTGATTGTGTGTGTTTGTATGTGTGTCCAGTAGTAGGCAATCGTGGTATCCGGTACTCTGTCTCATCCATATCAGTACAACAGTCTAGCTTGAAGCAAAATTCACCGACTGTGGTCATGTACAGTAGGGCTGAATATTCCTGGCATAGTGTGGTCTCTTTTTTGTCCGTTCCTCACTCCTCTTGCTATCGTGATGTGACTGAAGCTAAAAGTAAATTCATGAGTCAATGGTGTAACTGTCACATGCTTAGTCACACAAGATTTTCGTGGGAATTGTCAGCCTTGTGTAACCAGCCTATGTGCTAGAGGAAAAACTCATTGAAAAGTCCACTGGCTAATGGTGACAATTTTAGTGAAGCAATTACTTTTTCGAGAAGGTTTAAGCATAGCACCAACATATGGCATCTGCCTTCAAAAGAATTATATGCAATATACGATGTTAGTCACAGTGTTCTATTCTATCTCTCTTTTTCTCAACTACTGTCTCATTTACTAGGGATTGATTTCTGTTAACACCTCTGGAGAGTAGGAGTATCATCAAAGTGTCTCAGACCAGGAGTAAAAGAACTGGATTGTTTGCTCAGGTATGTGCATTTGTGAGCAGGGTGTTACCAATGTGGGCATGGTCAACACACAATGGACTGATTATTGATGTGGTGCATTATTATAATTATAACTTGCCCAGTTGTATCATTCACCTTTTATTGAGTGATAACTAGAGTTCGTAAAACACATAGGTGTTCTATACTACCGTAGTATGAACATATTCACCCAGTCTCATAGTTCACTCAGGCTCACTTGAAGGCTACACCCAGTTACTGGGTAAACTGGTAAAGCTATTACAAGGCATAGTCATAGCACTCGACACAAGACACTCCCGACAGCATTATTATGAAGATATTTCTGGTGCTTTGTGAATAGTAAGACAGTAAATAATAGCTGTCTCTTTGACGATACACACATAATAATAATACTAACCAACCTGATCACTTAACCAGGAGCCCATAAAGAGAACTCTGTATACATGCAACTCTGTATACGGCGAAATCCAAACAGGGCTGCCAAATTATATTTTTAGTAACACCAAATATGGACCTATTCGGCTGTTCTTGTCGTGCTCGTCGTCTACGCGTTCTGAACAGCAAGCAGCAGTGACTAGGCAGTGTTACTAGTGCTGGGCTAACAATATCGACAGCAGTAAATCGCGTGCGCGTTGGCTCAACAACGTAGTGCCAGACTGCCCAGTCACGCCTTCGTGTACACTTCTGGATATAACGAAGAGCTTCTTGACTTCTTCAGGCGTCTTACAAGCTCTTCACCATCGTCCTTACCTTCATTTCGCTGATTTGTTGGGTTCTCTGTGTCTTATAGAAACTTTGTCCATATAAGGGTATACTAATGTTAGAATTCAGCCGCCATGTTTGGATTTCGCCGTATACGTTAGAGTGTTCGGAATTGCATGCTCCCTTCTCTTTATGGGTTCCTGCTTAACCCTTACATGTCTACACACAGGGTAACTACTCTCATAACTCAGTATGTGTTGGTCTCTTTTGCAATGTTGATGTGCCTTGTACTGATTTTGGAGCCTTTTCATTCACTGTTGTGTTAATAGTTGACATTATATTGTTATGGTAAATAAATTGATTTTTCTCTCTTCACAACACAGGAGCCGTCATCAGATGGGTGTGCATTATGGCATGTAAAGCTGACAAGTCTGATCGTAAAGACAACCTCGTCACTATGTTACAATTGTACTGTGATAATTATTAATTTGTTTGACTGTTGAAAAATTTTTAATCATTCATTGATTATTGACTACCAATCAATAGTAGTATTTTCACAGAAATAATAATTATTCAGTCTGAAAATGAAAACAAACTGTAGGCATGGTATTATAATTGGTTTGCTAGTCAGTGCGACAATGCTACTCAGACCACTGCAAAGTGATTGCAGGGGATTGCATCGACAGTCAAACAGCATGATGTATAACAGCACTGCATCAGTTACACAGCATGATGTGTAACAGCACTGCATCAGTCACACAGCATGATGTATAACAGCACTGCATCAGTCA
Organism: Haliclona indistincta; assembly: GCA_964017065.1. Classification (NCBI taxonomy): domain Eukaryota; kingdom Metazoa; phylum Porifera; class Demospongiae; order Haplosclerida; family Chalinidae; genus Haliclona; species Haliclona indistincta. Next base: position 18,161,683 of record OZ024783.1, on the reverse strand, counting down.
CACAGCATGATGTATAACAGCACTGCATCAGTTACACAGCACTAGTGTGTGTAACCGCTATATTGCCATCCTGATTTCACAGCTAAGAGGGGTGTTCACTAAACTAGCTAGGTACAGACCCGTTGCATTAGATACACTGTGTTAGAATAAAGATTTCACAGCTATTGCAAGCCTGGTGCCTCTGCAGAGGAAAATTTCAGCATGGTTTGGAGCTTGCCATTCAAACAACTTATTAATCCTCAGACCCTATTAATCCTTACTCACGGTGCAGCTACGACTGTAGAATGCACAGGCAGGCTAGACCCTTGTTTTACTGAAAGTTCCCTCTGCAGTGGTACCAGGCTACAATAGCAGTCACTCATGGTGCAGCTACGACTGTCCCTCTGCAGTGGTACCAGGCTACAATAGCAGTCACTCATGGTGCAGCTACGACTGTCCCTCTGCAGTGGTACCAGGCTACAATAGCAGTCACTCATGGTGCAGCTACGACTGTCCCTCTGCAGTGGTACCAGGCTACAATAGCAGTCACTCATGGTGCAGCTACGACTGTCCCTCTGCAGTGGTACCAGGCTACAATAGCAGTCACTCATGGTGCACCTACGACTGTCCCTCTGCAGTGGTACCAGGCTACAATAGCAGTCACTCATGGTGCAGCTACGACTGTCCCTCTGCAGTGGTACCAGGCTACAATAGCAGTCACTCATGGTGCACCTACGACTGTCCCTCTGCAGTGGTACCAGGCTACAATAGCAGTCACTCATGGTGCAGCTACGACTGTCCCTCTGCAGTGGTACCAGGCTACAATAGCAGTCACTCATGGTGCAGCTACGACTGTCCCTCTGCAGTGGTACCAGGCTACAATAGCAGTCACTCATGGTGCACCTACGACTGTCCCTCTGCAGTGGTACCAGGCTACAATAGCAGTCACTCATGGTGCAGCTACGACTGTCCCTCTGCAGTGGTACCAGGCTACAATAGCAGTCACTCATGGTGCAGCTACGACTGTCCCTCTGCAGTGGTACCAGGCTACAATAGCAGTCACTCATGGTGCAGCTACGACTGTCCCTCTGCAGTGGTACCAGGCTACAATAGCAGTCACTCATGGTGCACCTACGACTGTCCCTCTGCAGTGGTACCAGGCTACAATAGCAGTCACTCATGGTGCACCTACGACTGTCCCTCTGCAGTGGTACCAGGCTACAATAGCAGTCACTCATGGTGCAGCTACGACTGTCCCTCTGCAGTGGTACCAGGCTACAATAGCAGTCACTCATGGTGCACCTACGACTGTCCCTCTGCAGTGGTACCAGGCTACAATAGCAGTCACTCATGGTGCAGCTACGACTGTATAGGGGAGTTCTACTTTCCCATTCGATATTCAATATACAATAAGAATTAATATCAAAAATAATCATGAACAGGACAGTCGGTATGTTATATCACATAAGAAAAGGAGTCCCTCTCTAAATGGTCTGCCATCTCCATTAACTGCTGAAGAAAAAATGACATCAAAAGAGGGAATTCTATCAGCAAAAGCTTGTCTACGGATCTCTGACTTAGAAGTATCACCAAGTAGTGGGTCAATACCAAACCCAGCTGGGTCTGTGATTCTTCCGCCACATCTCCTGTATCTTTGCACCGCTTCAGCAGGAGTCCACAGCAACGACTGGTCAATCCGCTTCACACGGTCATCAATGAATCTTCTCTGATTAGGTATACCCTGAGGAAGTCCATGTCTTCGACCTTTTAAATAAAAGAAAAAACTAAGTCATAGATAGCCACAGTAGCTATACCCAGGAGCCCACAAAGAGCCTGAAGGAGTGGCTAACTTTTGTTAGCTGTATGAAAAATTGTAGGCTGCTCCCTCCCTCCCTTCATGGGTTTCTAACAAGCGCAAAACTAGTGTTCCACACGAAGAGAGTAGAAAATGTGCTTTCATACATTTTGCTTCATATCACAGGAACAAACTATTCTACTATCATGTAGTAGGTATCAAAATGACACTCTACCCACCCTGGTTCATATGGCTTCGCATCACGTGATATGGGCGTGGCACAACATGGCGAGATATCAGACTCTCTGGAAAGATTACCTTTAGCCATGATCTTTGGAAATACTGGTAGTTAAGATTTCTTAATGCTGCACCACAACTTTCACCTAGGATGCTTACCTGTGGGCAGTGTCTTGCTATAGTTCAGCGACAGGGAGCCAAAACATGGCCTTTGCAAGTGGGAAAAATTTTTGCTCGGGAAATCGGAGTCACGTTCCAAAACTAGGAGACTGCAATGCTAATACATTATTCTTTACACTAGGACTTGTGCAGCATCTGTAAAAATACGCACAACGACAAATGCGACTGCTTCCCATGAGAGACCTGGTTTCTGGCCGCCATCCTGCTAAATTAATAGATTTTGTGATGTCACATGTTGGTTATTAGCATGTGATGAGTCATAACTATTACACTGATTCAATGTGTTTTCAATAGTTATGACATTTTACACAGCTAATAAAATTAAGAAGGGTTTCTTTTATGGCGGCGTCCAAAATTTTGGCCTAATTAATTATTCATAATGGGCAGTTGATCGATTTTTAGTGCAAAATCACCAATGCGAGACTTCAACACGCATACAGAACTGCTCCGGAGGTGCTATAGTTATTGTTTTGGAAGCTAGCTGCTTGACTTTGTACTCTAAACAGTCAAGAATAGTGGACCTTCAGGTGACTGTGTAGTTCGTCCGAACCTACCGAACCTCCCTGTCTACAGGCCTGGCACAGAAACCAGCTTAGGCTCACCCTGTGTTATTTACAACGATGATATTAGAAGAACCCTGTTTATCTGAATACCACTACAACACTAAGAGCCATAGACTGACTATCACACTAGCATTAATCTGCTGCCACTAGCATAACATGCACAAATAATTCAGCTAAACCAGGCTGTATAATAATGAATTGACATACCAGGAATTGGATGTTCGTTCCAAGAAGAAACCAACAACGTTAATCCAACCTGAGCAACACGCAGTGTAAACCTAAAGAACAAGAACCACACTCATTGTTTGCTGAGAAAGAACAGTAGAGCAAGTCAATTTTTCAGTAAAACAATTCAGTAGCTAATTAGTTAATGATATTCCTTCTACAAGTTATGTCACTGTGGGACAAAATTTGAATGGTTTCCAAAGGCACACTTGGCAAGTCAGCTGTCAATCAAAAGCTCTACCTCAGGATCACTCATGCGTAATAATTCCCACGTTACCCCCTATTGGGGGTCAGAAATGACACATTGATAATTCATAAATGCTATAAGTGTTCACTAATAATAAGGTACTGGTTTACCATGAAGTACAAAATTTGTGAAGTGGATTGTCCATATCTATCTCCTCAGAATCTGCCATTACAATTAAAATCCTCTTGATAGGATAGTTAACACGGGTGTTAACTTCGACCCAGATCCGTTCTACCACATGATTCTAGCAGGTACAATTATTAATCACACATTGAGTTAATTCAGTTTTCAATTTTTACCCTTTTTGAGGATGTTTGAAGAAATGGTGCCTTAGATAGATCATTACGAAGATGTGACAAGTGATCCTGAGCATATAACATCAAAAACCATTCTCTGCCATGGTCCACTCTGATCTGGTTCCACAAGCCAATATCTTTAGTAATTTTTCTATAGAGAACAAACAGACAAACTTAACATTAATTTTGAGTATAATAGTTAAAACTAACAAAAATACATCCTCATAAATAATAACATTATTTTTGATGGGCATGGAACACAGTGCCATTATCCGTCCAGTGAATCCGTCGATAGCACAGACATGAGTGACACCAAATGCTACTAGTTTCTCATTCTGATCTATGTGGATTTTTTCGCCGTAATAGTTTGCGATATACGGACAAGGATTTGTTTGCCTCTCTGTAAGGGACTGTCTTCCTCTATGGTAGCCTGGATGAGCGGTTTGTAAAGCAAGCCCAACGCGACTTTGCGCAACACGAAATCCTTGTGAACTTAAAAGGCCAGTCATAGTCTTTCTTCCATATTGAGGTCCAACCTATATTATCATACAAGTACAAAATAATCATAAACGGTAAATACTGTTGTCTTACTCGCATGACATTCAAGGAAACGAGTCTGTTGACAGTAGACTGATCAATTCTGGACGTCTTGTGTATGTCGTTATCCAGGCAATAGCGCTTTACGCTAGCGGTACTCAATCCTCGAAGATGGGGATAACTTGCTCTCAGATTTATACCAACTTGCTCGTGTGACATGCGTCGGATCTGGACGGCCTCACGAATGAAAGTTTCAATACCTGCTATACTGGCAAGTGTAGCCATGAGAAATCACGTGTAGTCGCACAAGCCTGAAGGAGCCTAGTATATACCGGCCTCCACCACCAAAGTCTAGTCACGATCGCACGCAGTTATAGGCGGAGCTCTAGTGGCCGTAAACGCCCATTAAATTTTTCCTAGTATTAAGTTTACAGTATAATCCACGTGTCTGACTAGATCAATTCGTGTCGGTCAAGATAAATTCCACGTGTCGGTCAAGATCAATGTCAGTCCAACTAATACGAGAAGGTTGTGACCCCATTGAGGTCCAAGTACAACAGGTTACTCCGGAAGCGGTGTGCTCACTGTTTTCTGTAAGTGTGTATACATATAAACATTACACGTGGTAAGTAACGCCTTAATTTTCCAGATTGACATCAAGACTGTTTATCTCAAAGCAGAGTTTAGTCCCAAGGTGTTCATCCCCCACCAAGGAAGCAATACATTTTCCTTTACTAGCGACGTGGGTGACACCATCATATCATTAACAGTACACGGACTCCCATCATTCATCAAGAGACCAATCATTCATCAAGAGAAACCATCTCGCTCGTTTGACTATCCCTTTGTACGAACTTCAAAAAAAGCCGGACCGTCAGGCACGTATTCGCTGAAAGTGATGAGAGCTGAAGTGTCTAGGATGTCAACTGGTAAAATATCTCTGGAAAACAGCACAACTGGGCAAACCTTTATCCTGCTGGATGAGACTACAGCAAATGTTGACTTCATAAATTGTGAGGTCCAGAAAGTTTGGGGAAAGAAGTACATCATCGTCACTGGTAATGGATTGCCCATCGAGGATTCAAGTGGTACCCAAGGTACTACTGTTATTGCATATTGTCAAGTTCTTGTGTTTTAACATCCAAAGGATGTGAGCCTTTAACAGTCTGGTACAGAATTTAAGTAAAACAGCTGTTGTTCTTGCAATACTGAATTATGAAGAATGTTACCTGATAGATGCTTACAAATGGCTACGTGGTGCCAGACAGCACTCGTTCTTCGTAGCTGTAATCTCGCGTACGGGCTTTGCTCGGCAAAATAAATATGAAGGCTTCTGCACAGATAGTAGACAAGCTTGCGTGAGCAGTTTTAGCTCCCTGTGTTTCATAAACCGAAGAGAAAACCGTTTGCAATCGATCGTGCTTAGTCTACACGGGGCGAGCTCGTCGTTTCGTGGTGTCCAACGCTCCATGGCTACAACTTGCTATGATCAATGTCTATCGACGGGCAAACAACTTGCATACTCTAGCTGTGGCTGCACGAATACACACGGCTAGAAATATATAGCTGCTTGCAAAATAATGAATATCGTTAAAATGGCGGCAAGTACTTCGTATTAAAGTGCTTCGCCCTTTGAATTCTTCCAGGTCTTCTTTTTACGACAAGGTGCGCGTGTCATACATCAAAATAAGCGGTCTAGAGCGCTTATTTTAATGGTGAAAAACCGCCGTTTATAGCTTTTACAGTAACAGAGTTATTCGTGGGGCTAAAGTGGACAAGTCAGCGTGACCCTAGTATAGTGAGGTGTGGAAATACTTCGGTTTTCCTGCAACCAAAGAACATCAGTCATGACAATGATAGTAGTACTATTGTCAGCTCTAGCCAATAGCCACTTTTGAAGCAAGTCCGGTGTTAGCCTCGTCCCCAGGCCCCGCCTCCCAAAGCTGAGGAGAGGGCCTGGTATATACTGTCAACGCATGCGTAAAATATTCATTGACAATGACGTGCAATCAAAGCAGCGTGAACGCCTTCTGACGTACACACTAGTCTGGAAACAGTTTCTTCTCGTTTTCTCTGCTGTGAAATATTATATAGTCTTCCAGCCATGCTTGTTACAGGTGGGAGACTCTATTTAAGCATGTTCTTCGTGCATGGTGTCACGGATCTTACACGGTAGGGCTCATGCATGCAATAACAAGCGAAGAACGGTTATTTTACTTGTCTGACAGACGTGCAGCCCTTTATTCTTTACCTTGCAAGCTATGAACTCGATCGTTCATCATAGTCTCAACAGCAAGCTAAGTAACATGGTCGAGAACTTGATAGTCTAGATATAGGCGTGTCCAAAAGAAGGCTGAGCATGCTACATCCTTTATTGTACGGAAAATATGCAGTTTTATTGGAATTCCGATAATTACAGCACATGCGCACACAGTATATACCAGGCCCTCTCCTCAGCTTTGGGAGGCGGGGCCTGGGGACGAGGCTAGTCTGGTGTGTGCGAAAATTTTAACTCATGATTATTGATGAAGTTGTAAAAAATCAAACGAGTATAGGCTGTATTATGGACAATAATATTCACAAGCAGTTCATGGCAAATACTATGCCTGTGTCCTTGTCATAAACAAAGCAATATCCTGGTCGCTGATCCTGGTAAAAAGTTGTCCCAACCACCACTTACTACAGGCCTGCGACAGATGCAGACAATAATAGATGAAGGTTGCCATCCTTGACAATGCATGATTATACATTAAGATTGTCTCTTCACTTATTTACAGGGTTGCAATTCTGGCGTGTGGGCAGTAGAAAGGTATATGCTGTTCCAATCGACGAAGTTTGCCATAACAAGAGAAAACGGAAGAGGACTGATAGTGATGACGATAGCGAATCAAAGAAGTCACATGAAGTCATAAAAGAGATTGCCAAACTGAGGAGTGAGATCCGCTATTCAACCGTCAACTCACGAATAGCTGATGCATTGAAGTGCACCATTTGTCTCAGCATCGTAAAACCACCTGTAATGTACACTCACTGCTGCTTAAGAATCGTTGGGTGTAAAGAATGCATCGATGCTTACGGTCAGGATCGGTGTCCTTTGTGCAGGGTGGAAAAGTACAAAACTACCGTCATATTAGGGTTAGATGACCTACTGAAGGACTTAGCCTCGCTTTCCAACTCCTCTGAATATGCCCACATGGACAGCAGCCGCTCCTTCCCACATCCCTATGATCTTGCGGGAACGGACAGTGATGACGACTTTGTGTGATCTCAGTAATCAATCAGTCACAGATGACGACTTTGCGTGAACATAGTAATCAATCTCAGTACATGTAATCAAACTTGATAAGGCTGAACTGCTTAATTCACCGGTATAAACCCCACTTGCTGTTATTTTGTATATTCAATGTCACTTTATTGCTATTATTATACCTCGTCTTATACCATGTTATCAGTAATTTTTTGTATACATGTATATAATAATAAAACATGATCACTGAAATGACATGATTTAACACGTAAGCTATAGTGTACATGTCCTTTAAAAGGCACACGTGTGTACGTAAAATAGGTACAGTAGATCGCATACCAGTGTGCTGTCTCAACGCTGCTGTACAGGACTTCTGGGCCATGGGTCGGCCCCGGCTAGATATTGATCGACACGCCCACATACGGCACGTGATTGATTCTTGTTAGTCCGTTACCATGAGGACTCAGCGGGACTCAGACACTTGGCCTTATTGAACAAGCAAGATGTTTGAGCACTTCGGTCCAGTGACCATCTCAACAAACTACAAGACCAATAGTCTATCGTAAGCTTGTATCATGAGTGTAAGTCGTGTAATGCGCATAGATAGGCGCCCGCGAGCTGGTGTGAGCCTCGGACGATCGCCGATCGAGCTCATGATCAGCCGTCTTCCTTGCATCTATCATGCATCTATTATAAGTATAATAATATGCATCAGCTAGGGTTGAAATACATACAAGTTATATTATTGTTGATAAGTATTTGGAACTCCTTTAGCACTCCTCAATTCAGCACTCCTTATAACCACACTGCCTGAAAATGCCAAGGAACTGAGAAAACAGGCATTTTGAGAAACAGGCATTGACCCTCATGAATCCGAAGGACACCACACCGGTAATAACATCTAGATGATTGTACACGTACATACTGTAATAATAATTATTCACTACTGATTTTGGTACATTTGAGGGGTTGACCTTAGATTTTCCTTCTTATTATGAGCAGCTTGACCTAATGCATCAAGTGATTTATGTGCTTTTTACAGGAAGGAGTTCCTAACTGTCATCCGCAATTGCTGTTGCTAAACTAAGGACTTCTGTTCCGACCCTCAAAGAAGCAGTATCTTTGTTTGAAGTCTGGCTGATAGCCTTGATCTATAATTATTTCACAGGAGACATGCTGAATTCATCAGTAGATATCCATTTTGGCCAGTTTATTTTATTAATGGCAATAATGCCTTGTTTAGAATTAACATAAATCATCAATAATAATGTCGCAGTACAACGGTTGTCTTTATGATCTCTTGTCAGCTTTACATGGCATAATACACACCCATCTGATGACATACAGCACCTGTGTTGTGGAGAGAGTAAATCAATTCAATTTTACCTACCAATACTAATAACACAACAGTGGATGCAAAGGCTCCAAAATCAGTTGATATCGACTGAGAAAAAATAATTATTGTCAACTCTTTACAAAACACATCAATATTGCAAAAGAGACAGACACATAGTGTGTTATGAGAGTAGTTATTAGCAATAAAACACTTCAGTTCAAGCTAATTTGCTTCAATAGATTGTTCTAATCACATGGCTATCGACCACGCCTACATTGGTAACATCCTACCCTCAAACTAAGGAATAGCTTCGATTCTTTTGCTGCATTACATACACATATGCACGCACAAAACAAAACAAAGCAAAGGCAAAGCAAACACACACGTGCATATACACACACACACACACACAAATAAAGGAGGAATACACACACTCTCTCTCTCTCTCACCGAAGTACGTCTCACTACGGTTCTACCTCGAGGGTCACGCGTACCTGGTTGATGAGACACAACTCAGAGCCTAGTGCTATGATCCATGCAGTCACTAGCACACCGGCCGTCAGCATGGACGACAGCTCAGCTGTTTTTCCTCTTACACTACAGATTCATACTGCACTGCTAGTCGCCATTTTATTTGTGGGTGTCACAAAGGGTGTGTTCGCTTTGGACCGAGTCCTGGTCCGTTACGTTACGGCGAGTACGTCGATTATGTCAATTCGATCTTGCAGCAATAGAAAATTGAAAATTGGTTTTTGACACTTAGAATTGCATATTTGAAAAATGGAAAATACAGATTTTAGTCCTTTTTTATTCTTTTAATTAATAGAATATTGACTGATCCAAATGTACACTGACCGTATACACTCCAAAAGCTGAATTCAATTTTCAATAAACTGAGATGCAACGACAGCGAGTTTAACGGGCAAATTCAATTTTTCGTCGACGGATCAATAGCAAAAAGGGGGAAATTTGGGGGTTTTCTGCAGTCAACATTATTGAAAATCGGTTGGCCGCTAGGTACACGCACCTAGGAAGACTGAACAGCAGCCAGGTGTGGATATCACAGTAGGATTGCTGCAGGTCTAGACACTTGTACTGTCCATTGGTCTCTAGAAGCGGCTGGCTCGGAAACATGCATACGCAAGCCTTCAACGTATGCTTGCACCTATCATTCGATAGTTTATCCAACTTCTCTTCTTCCTTGTTTCTGCCGCCAATACTGAGTGACTGCTCGTACATGGTCGCAGTTGTGAGAAATGTCACAATCAGTTCACACGCGACTCGGTAAGAAGTTCTGAAGACAGCAAGTGCTCGAAACTGAGCCTGGGCTGTTTCAGGAATTGATTGAGCACAGACAAAGGAGCATTGTATTCCGAGTGATCTATTCTATTAACGTCCACGTCATTAGAACAGGAGTCAATGTCCTGCAATGTAACCATGCAGAGCAAATTGATTTGAAATGTACTGATAGACCGTATGATAGCGACAATACGTTCAGTGTAAGATAGATCAATACAACTAACAGCTGATTTAACCAATAGGACAGATAGGCTCTCTAGATGATAAGGCAAGGGTGCTGTATACAATTGCAATTCGCTCCAATGGCCGTACATAGTCTTCGTGGAACTCAGGTCAGCTATTGATTCTAAGACGTTTTTAGCAATCTCAGGACTGCCGGATATCTTGAGGTGCTTAAGACGAGGTTTATTTGCACTGTTTATTTGTTTTATTTGCACTGTTGAAGGCAAGTCATATTGTTGAGTCTGTTCCCTTGCTAATATGAACAGCCTTGTACCAGTAGTTACAGTAGACCCTCACTAATCTGAACAGCCTTGTACCAGTAGCTACAGTAGACCCTCACTAATCTGAACAGCCTTGTACCAGTAGCTACAGTAGACCCTCACTAATCTGAACAGCTTGTACCAGTAGCTACAGTAGACCCTCACTAATCTGAACAGCCTTGTACCAGTAGCTACAGTAGACCCTCACTAATCTGAACAGCCCTGTACCAGTAGCTACAGTAGACCCTCACTAATCTGAACAGCCTTGTACCAGTAGCTACAGTAGACCCTCACTAATCATGTCATGTTCAATAGGCCGATGGATACTGGACAATGTCTGATTTGGAGAATGTCTCCATCTCTGCTGCCAGACTGAGAGCAATCCTGGTCAGCAATGGAGCTCAGAGCTTTGGTGAGCATCGAGTACACACATACAGATACATACACATTCCATGTCAAAATGAATTGAACAATGCGGGTACCGTATTTCTTCTAAAAATTCAGCGCAAAAGAAATAATTTCAGATTTGCTTGCCCAATATTTCGAGTAGTTGTGGCAGAAGTTCAAGAAGTGCCGAATAATTGGAGGTGTGGCGACCAGCACTTGTTTTGAATGAGAGCACGTCTACAGCTCTTTTCTATTAAGTACAGGACTTTTTACGTCGGGTTGTTTTGGCTTACCGTGACGAAGAACCAAAGCACTAGCCGAAATGTGGAGGTTTAGTACACATTTCAACGACAAGGTGCCGAAAAATAGGAGGTGCTGAATCCTTGGAAGAAATACGGTAGTTGTAAATCTCTGATAATATGAATGCTCAATGACAACTGAAATATGTAGCACCATTGCAATGGTACCTGATAACCTATAATTCTGTATGGTTCAGTTTCTTTGATCTTAACCTGTATTGTGTGAGTGACATCAGAACTCTTATGAACTCTTCGTGATGTTTAACAGTCAAAATCGGGCTTAATTTAACGTTCTTTTTGGAAGGCAATAAAAATTGATGTGAACATTTTCTCTTTTCCACAGGCAGCAGAGTATTTGACAAGATATGTCAGCTAATGGCCACATTGATTATACTGAGATCACTTCAGTTGAACTTTTCTAATCGTTTCGAGTTCTGTTTTTCTCCAAAACTGACCATCATCAAGTTTCCCGGAACATACTCCAACCAGCTTCAGAATATTGCGAAGTACTGCTCAGCGATGGAGAAGGAGTGTCCTAGTGTCTACACACGCCTTGAGCTGGGGCTAACCTGGGTGGACTCCATTGACAAGATGATTAAGACACTCGCTTTATAGGAATATCATATAAAACTGAGAAGTAGCAAGCTGAAACCGAGATATAGTTATTTTTAATTTTAAACGGCACCCAGTAGTATTTTGAGAACTGCTTTATAATAGATTATTATTTTTAGATCATTTCAAGTTTATTTCAAATAATAAAATTAATTATTATGATTAGCGTAAAAAGTTAACAGTGATTTACAATAAGTTTCTCAGACACAACAACAAATTATTGCTTGTCACTATCATGCACTATTATAGAGGATCATAATTTATTATTTACAGTAAGACAAACTTAATATTAATGTTTGGATGGAGAGTCTATAGCTAATAGACTTGGTTTCCTTGAAATCTATGATACAATCATTATGATTTAAACATTAAATTGTTGCAACATATCGATCAATGTCGGCAGTCATTGTGAGACCAGCTGTGCCGTAGCTGTGTAACAGGTGCCTCAATCGAGTGCAGAACTCTTCAATGTATTTAACATCATCAAATTGGACCAAGGTCATTACTATCTCCACCAGTGCTCTTCCTTGCTGGTAGAGCACAGACAGACAGCAATTCAGTGCTGGGAGGAGAGCCAGCTCGAGAGTACGCAGTTGCATGTTAGCGAATTCTAGTCGCTTGAGGGCTAGGTTCGACATGATAAATTTCTTCAAGTGAGCAGAGAAAATTTTGTGTAAATTTTCACCCTCACCAACGTACAAAAGCAACGTGCTCCACTTGAATCACCGTGTCACCAGGAGCTAGAGCCATGTATTGAGTCGCAATTGTTAGTTTCAACTCAGGAAGACTGAGCAGCAGCCATGCAGGTGTGAATATCACAGTAGGATAGCTGCAGGTCTAGACACTTGTACTGTCCATTGGTCTCTAGAAGGGGCTGGCTCGGAAACATGCATACGTAAGCCGTCAACGTGAGCTTGCATCTATCATTCGATAGTTTGTCCAAATTCTCTTCTTCCTTGTTTCTGCCGCCAATTAAATACTGAGTGACTGCTCGTGCATGGTCGCAGTTGTGAGAAATGTCACAATCAGTTCACAGGCAACTTGGTAAGAAGTTGTGAAGACAGCAAGTGCTCGAAACTGAGGCTGCATGTTTCAGGAATTGATTGAGCACAGACAAAGGAGCATTGTATTCCGAGTGATCCATTCTATTAATGTCCACGTCATTAGAACAGGAGTCAATGTCCTGCAATGTAACCATGCAGAGCAAATTGATTTGAAATGTACTGATAGACCGTAAGATAGCGACAATACGTTCAGTGTATGATAGATCAATACAACTAACAGCTGATTTAACCAATAGTACAGATAGGCTCTCTAGATGATAAGGCAAGGGTACTGTATACAATTGCAATTCGCTCCAATGGCCGTACATAGGCTTCATGGAACTCAGGTCAGCTATTGATTCTAAAACGTTTTTAGCAATCTCAGGACTGCCGGATATCTTGAGGTGCTTAAGACAAGATTGGTTACTGGAGATAATGTAACGAAGAAAAGTAATTGGACCGGCTCCGCATAAGCGTCCACATGATAAAATATTGCTGCCACTACAGAATTCAAGTACTTCCACACCGCTTAGAAATACTTGAAGGAAGGGAGCAGTAATTAACGGATTTCTTAAACTGTAGTCTTGCCAGAAAAATGTCTGCTGGAGTTTGCAACAGTCAATCTTCAACTCTTTGGGAACACAGCGGATGTTACAGTAGTGAAGAAAAGACCAGGCTTGGCGAGAGAGAGAATTATAGTCAGACCAAGACAACCATGTATCAGTGAATTGTTGGAGTCGCTTTGGGACAAGCACATATACACCAGTGTTCAATAAAACAAAAGAAGCTCCCAGAGAAATGGAAGATAAGTATGTCTCTAAGGCTTTAGTAATACACTCAGTGTTAGAACACTCCGAGTCATCTAAGCAGTACAGAATAACGCATAGATCACAGGATCTCATTCTATTCAGGTTTCCATAAAGAACAGCGCCGAGAAGATCTTCACGAGCGGTTAGCAGGGTCTGTTCTAGTTCCTCGAGATCGCTGAACAGAGCTGCGTCACCAAGATGGAGGACATCAGCACGAGGGAGACCATCGAGTAGAAGCCTGCGCATAGCACGAGGGAGAAGGGCGAGAGACTCTACTGGGAACTCGTTGACTTGAAAGAGAACATAAATTATAACATACAAGTATCCCTGAGGAACAGAGGGAGAATCAGCGAGGACGTTAGTGAAGACATGACAGGAGAGGTACAGCAGGCACGTGTTGGAATTGGGGCGGAGCTCACAGCCACACCCATTTGCATCTCAACCAAGGTTCAGTTCTTACTCTTTCTTGCTGGAAGAGCGCGAACATACCGCGGATCAGTGCCGAGAAAAGAGCCAGGTTGAAGTCAGCGCTCTTCAATTTCAGGCACTGACAAGTGAGCGGAGAAGACATCTCACATGGCTAGATATGTATTTGAATTTGGCGCCAATATTTTGGCGGGAAACGTTTTGCGCGGTAAAGTCAACAATACTTAACGTGTGATCTTTTACTGAAAGTTTTTCCAACTAAATCAGAAATGTGGTGGGAAACTTCCCGTGTTTACTGATATCATTCAATGATAACACAGTGTCACAGTTCAACATGAAGCTACGTGGTTCACGGCTAGTGATCATCTGTTGTCTGGTGGTTGCTCTATGGAACATTACAGACAAGCAGTATCTGCTTGTTACAGACGCTTTAGCAATCAGACTGCCTGACCTAGCTTTTCAAGGACTACTGTTTCTGCTCTATCCACTTGTAGGTCACCTGACAGATGTCTACCTTACCAGGTATCGAAGCCTAAAATTGTCCTTCGGAATACTGATTTTCATAGCCTGTGCTGCTGTGGTTTATTGTGTAATTGATCTAGCAGCATTATTGATATGGAACTCAAATGTTTTCCATCACAGGCAAACAGCTGTTTCATTTGTTTTGATTTATATTCTAACTATTTTATACTTCATCGGACTAGGATTGTTTCAAGCTAATTCCATTCAGTTTGGACTGGATCAGTTACTAGAGGCTCCCACACCAAAACTGATTGCTTTCATCCACTGGTACTACTGGGCTCAGAATGTTGGCAGTTTGGCATTGTTTTATTTCACAGAAAGTAGTTTAACACTCTATCAAGTAATTACAGTATCTAATGGCACAGTAAATAGACCACTGAATGGAAGCTTGCGTAACATTGCATTTGTTGGTATATTCATTGCTATGACAATTATTTTTACAACGGTACTTATCAAGTATTGCATTACAAAGAAACACATGTTTATTCAGAAAGCAGGTCACAATCCTTTCAAGAATATCTACCATGTGCTCAAGTACTCTTGGAAGCACAAGGTCCCTGAGCATCGCAGTGCCTTCACCTACTGGGAGGAGGATATTCCACACCGTGTTGACCTGGGGAAGAACAAGTATGGAGGACCATTCACCAATGAAGAGGTGGAGGACACCAAGACATTCCTACGCATCCTACCACTCCTCCTGTGTCTGTTTGGATACCATCTAGCAGGAGATGGCTACTCTGCTCCAGAACAGCTCCAGAGGACCAGCTGTCCTTCACTACCAGTACTGCTACTTATTGTTGGAAATCCACTCCACATGAGCACTCTTGTTGCAGTGGTTGGTATACCACTGTATCGACTGGTGATTGTGAAAGTGATTCCAAGAGTGAAGAATGTTCGAATGCTGACAAAAATGTGGTTCGGTCTGTACCTCTCACTACTTCAAGTTGTGTTGTACATCATAGTGGTCGTTAACCCTTTAATTACTAAATTATCCAGCTGAAATTTTAACCTCGTAAATGCTGACCACTTCTCTCGTGAATATCTCGTGTGTCTTTTGAGCTACTGGTCTCAAATTTGCGTCCTTTTACCCCAGTGAGTAGCCGCAATTGCCCACACTCAAGTCGGTCAATATGCCCCTCCCACTTCGAAAGTGAAGCCGATAAAGTGCAACGACCTCGTCAAATTTTGCTCAAAGTTAGTACTTTGGGGCTGGCTGCTGAAAAGTACACACAAATAGCAGTGGTTTTGGTGAGTGCAAAATGTAGCCCAGATCATAGAGAATGTTCAAAAATGTGTTTCCGAGCACCCTGAAGCCATAAAATGTCCCAATTTTCTTGGCAGCCATTTTGTTTTTCCTAAAATGTTGTGATTTTTGCACTGAAGCCATAGAAATGCCGTCGCCATAACGTTTAGCGCAGGGGGCGCACCGAAAACCGGTCAATTTTTTGCGGTTATTTGTATTCTTCAATTTGGCTTAATTTTGGGATATTTTAACACTTTTTGATAAAGTTATGGTGTCTGAAGTATGTATGTCGCCAAAAGGCGACATTAGGGGTTAAAGGGTTAATGAGTTTTCGTCAAAATTTGCAAATCTGGCTAGAAATGCTCCAAAAGTGTTGAAAATGAACTCTAAGTGTTCTAAATATCATTTTGAGACAGTTTCTGTAAGAAATAGAGGGTGAAGGATTTCAAGGTGCTTAACCCTTTAATTACTAAATTATCCAGCTGAAATTTTAACCTCGTAAATGCTGACCACTTCTCTCGTGAATATCTCGTGTGTCTTTTGAGCTACTGGTCTCAAATTTGCGTCCTTTTACCCCAGTGAGTAGCCGCAATTGCCCACACTCAAGTCGGTCAATATGCCCCTCCCACTTCGAAAGTGAAGCCGATAAAGTGCAACGACCTCGTCAAATTTTGCTCAAAGTTAGTACTTTGGGGCTGGCTGCTGAAAAGTACACACAAATAGCAGTGGTTTTGGTGAGTGCAAAATGTAGCCCAGATCATAGAGAATGTTCAAAAATGTGTTTCCGAGCACCCTGAAGCCATAAAATGTCCCAATTTTCTTGGCAGCCATTTTGTTTTTCCTAAAATGTTGTGATTTTTGCACTGAAGCCATAGAAATGCCGTCGCCATAACGTTTAGCGCAGGGGGCGCACCGAAAACCGGTCAATTTTTTGCGGTTATTTGTATTCTTCAATTTGGCTTAATTTTGGGATATTTTAACACTTTTTGATAAAGTTATGGTGTCTGAAGTATGTATGTCGCCAAAAGGCGACATTAGGGGTTAAAGGGTTAATGAGTTTTCGTCAAAATTTGCAAATCTGGCTAGAAATGCTCCAAAAGTGTTGAAAATGAACTCTAAGTGTTCTAAATATCATTTTGAGACAGTTTCTGTAAGAAATAGAGGGTGAAGGATTTCAAGGTGCTTAACCCTTTAATTACTAAATTATCCAGCTGAAATTTTAACCTCGTAAATGCTGACCACTTCTCTCGTGAATATCTCGTGTGTCTTTTGAGCTACTGGTCTCAAATTTGCGTCCTTTTACCCCAGTGAGTAGCCGCAATTGCCCACACTCAAGTCGGTCAATATGCCCCTCCCACTTCGAAAGTGAAGCCGATAAAGTGCAACGACCTCGTCAAATTTTGCTCAAAGTTAGTACTTTGGGGCTGACACCACATACTGGCAGCAACATCACACTGTTATTCCTTATCAAAAAATATACACTGCTAGTAGTGAGTGCTATAGTATTCGTACTGGTTGTGATATCCATCTAAAGCATTTGCACTGTCAGCAGTTCAATGATCTAGTTGACAACACCTACCTGTGGTTCATCATTCCTCAGCTCCTCAATGGTCTCTCTTCTCTGCTTGTCTCAATGACAGTGTTTGAGTTCATCTGTGCCCAGGCTCCTCGCACTACCCAGGGACTGCTCATTGGTCTGTGGTATGCCACTTTCAGCATCAGGTACCTAATTGGTATTTTAGACTATCTTATCATTGAGAGGAGGTCCTGGCTGATCTATGAAGGAGTGAAGGGGTTTCTGATCCTGGTGTCTCTGGTGCTGTTCTCATGTGTGTCCAGACGTTACCGCTACCGACAGCGAGACGAGATAGTCAATGTGCAGGGTATGATCGAGGACACTCATGAGAGGTGGTTAGACCAGGAGGAAGAATATATGCACGAACGGAGAGAATTTTATAAAACTTTGAGTTAATGTGATACTTTTAATTCAGATTTTTTTCAAATAATTAATTTGAATCTGTTAGATTTATAACGATTTTTACTCATTTTAATTTAGATGAATTTTGTAAAGTAGTGACTAACATGTAGTATCAGTTTCAAGAGATGTGCTTTTTTGTGATTAAAACGTCAATTAATTAATTTTGAGTTTTATTTAGTAAAGTTGTTTGTTATCGGTGGAAAAAGGAGTTTGTTAAAATGAGATTATAATTATCATAATATTATGTAGGTGGTTTATATAGTTGAAATTATCATTATGGGCTAGTTGTGTATATTGGAATGGACCTTGAAGCATTATTCATAATTATTATGGGAATATTACATCAACATCAAACTTTGCAATAATAATAATTATTATTATGAATGTTTATACTTTTGTGAAGGTGATTCCAAGACTGAAAAATGTTCAAATGCTCACAAAATGTGAATCGGTCTGTACATAGATATGGTCTGTATCTCAAGTTGCAGTGTACATCATAATTGTTTTTGACTATGACACCATGACATTGTATTGATCCCTCAGCTGAATTGGCAACAACATCACACAAATTTTCCTAATGCAACATGCTTGTACTAATAGTAGACAGTGCTTTATTATTCATGCAGGTAGTGATTTTAGTGAAGAATACATGGTCGTGAAAATATTCAGCAGTACAATGACCCAGTTAACCACACCTACCTGTGATTCATCATCCCTCAGCTCAACTCCTCAATGGTCTCTCTTCTCTGCTTGTCTCAATGACAGCGTTTGAGTTCATCTGTGCTCTGGCTGCTTGGACTACCCAAAGACTGCTCATTAGTGTGGTATGCCACCTTTAATTCAACATCCATCTCCAGTATTTTTTGGCATCTTAGACAATGCCATGATTAAAGAAAGGAATGTCTGATCTATGAAGGAGTGAAAGGTTTTCTGATCCTTGTGTGTATGGTTCTCTTCTTATGTGCATGAAGTAGGTACAGCTATACCGACTGCATCTGACAAGATAGTCAATGTATACGCATAACAAAATAACGATTGAAGACACTCATGTGAGGTGACACTCATGAGAGGTGGTTCTTGCATATAATTATAAGCATGTTCAAGAACGAGTACTTGAAGCTTGTTTTATCTTTCAACACATTCATAGCAACTTAAATAATTCCAAATTATTCAACTAATTCCAAATTATTTAACTAATTCTAAATTATATTCAACTAGTTATTTCTTCACAATACCTTTTCATATTCATGTAATTTTTGATTCTAAGAATTCTTGAAATTTTCAGGCAACTATGTTCTATGTCATCATAAAATTTGCTAAACTGAATAAGTAAATAGTATGTAAAACAGAAATTACAATTAGAAATAATCAAAAGCAGAATCATTTTCTGTTTCAGGTAATTAGAATCAGTCTAAGAAACATGACTGTAACTACTTGCTCTGGTTGAGAACATTCTCTTATGAATTATAAGTTATAATCTCTTATGACTTGTGTACACAATCACCATTTTCATGTTTGTTGTTAATTGCTGTCAGTATCATCATCGTCCAACATACGATATGGAAAACTATTAGACATAACATTTTCATTAGATACGGAACATTTTCGACTGCATCTCTTGAAAAACGGATACTTCTGGTGTATCTTAATTGCAGCATAGACGGTGATGTATCCAAATGAAAGGACGATGAGAAATAGCTGAACATTGATTAAGCGTATATTGTCAGGTATGTAGCTATTGTAGAGTGTTATCATGAGCAGAAACACGATGTTGATGATGAGAGAGAGCTCTAACAGGTTGTACCATTTCTTTTTGTAGGGTTGAACAAAGATGTGCAGTAGAAGAATGACTAAGAATAAGCATCCGATGATGCCGTAATAGTGTTCAGGAGTTTGGATGAATATGTTGAGTAATGGAATTAACAAACGATACAAGAAGTATAGACCTGCAAAGTAGCGGTGATTGTCCTTGAAGCAAGCCTGAAAAGAGTCCAGAAAAGGCATTAGCTTAAGACGCAACCTGTTGTACAGCCATGATACTCGACTTCTATTAAAGTACTTGATGCTAAATAGCTTAGTAAGTATGGGCTCCAGTATGAGGATGGTTGGAGGAGGAATCAAGATGATGATAAGGCAAAGAAAGGCAGGTGTAGCAAACCACAGGTGCTCTCCTCTCAGGTAGTCCATCTCACCATCGTACATAGCAACGGTTCTTTTGACTGCATTATTAAGCATTATATTAGATGGTGTTAAAATGCTTGAGGTGACAACAGCACATTGAAAGTAGCACATCACTAGGAATGCTGACAGCCCATCTACCATGGATCCTTTAATGTTCCTTCTTCCACATCTTCTGCACAGCTTAACACAGCTGTAGCATGAATGAACTCTTAAGATAAAGATGGTAGCCAAGAACAGTACAAAAGCATAGGCAAGAGTAGCATATTTGATCAAGAAGAGATCCATTATTGTGTTTGTTTGTAGAATGCAAAATTCAAGACTTTCATTTTTAATTTCAAAAGCAAAGACACCTAAAATTACTTTGACAATTTCGAGTACAGTTCTCATAAGAGCATCTTTGTTTTGAATTGTTCCAAATGCTGTGACGTCTAGTCTTGACACAACTTGAACATAGAAGACAAAGCTGTACAAAGCTCCAGAAGTGAGACTGATGTTGAAGAGTAAAATGACAAGAAAGATAATCGTAACTGGAATCAGTTCAGACACAATGTAGATAAGGACACCATATTGACAATTGGTACTGTCACCACAAGTGAACTTTGGAGAATGATAATAGACAACTTTATCTTCAACGCATCTTCCACACAGCCATCCTTGCCTGTTTTCACCACAAATCACTTTCTCTAGTTTTGGCCTTGTGAGCGGCATGTGACAATGACGATCTTCTATATCGCAGTTAGCAGGTTTATTATGGTGGCACAGCTGTGTTAGACAAAGTCCGGTGTACAAATGTCCAAGTAGTGAGTGATTTCTATAACCGATCCAATAATTGATATCCACCGTCGCTAATCCATTTGGCTTGCATTTTATAATCTGTAATTTGCTTTTATAGTGTGCGCTACAGACACACTTAAGTTTTTCATTATCTAGATGATATCCAGGACTGCAGGGAGAAATTTTGAATTTAATTGTGTGTCTCACAGTGCTGCCTTCTAATAGTATTATTCCTGTGTCACCTGGCATTCCAAAAAGGACAATACTATTGTTCGTGATCAGAGTGTATGATAGCTGTACTCTGGTAGTCATGTTTGAACTCTGTACTTTAGCAGTGAGAGGAAAAAGATGATCAACTTTTTTACCCAATTCATCCAATTGATGGATTTTTAAAGAAGTTGATATTCCAGGACGTATGATCAATGTAGAATTGTTATAGTTTGTTTCTACAAACACTGGCAGAGTTGCAATACTTTTTGTAATTGGATGACCATCAAAAAAAGTAAAATTTCCATAACAAGTCTGGTTAAAAAAGTGCACATTACGATTAAGTAATCGATCCAAATAAAAGCCACACAGTTCGTCACAAAAAGACAGCGATGAAGAAAATATATCATTTCCTGCTGCAGTTGCAGAGTTGCCAGAAAAATAGAAGTAAAGTTTTTTGGATTGATAATGACCAGGATGTTTAAGCTTTAAGAAACAAGAACCAAGATAAGAACATGTACGTTCAGATAACACGCAAATTGCTCCACCAAAATGTGTGGCAGAATTGTTGTAGAAGTAAAAATGACCACTATTATCGAGCAGAAACTGAGAATTGCCATTTAAAGCAACCGCTCCACCTTGGTAGCCAGAATTGTTTGTAAAAATGACAACAGACTTGTTATTAATTTTAACACTAGCAGAATTCAGGTACAAAGCAGTACCGTTGTTTCCTAAGAATTCAATTAAGCCGGAAAAAATTATGGGCAAGTTAGAAATGAAGAATGCTCCGCTGCCAATTGAGATTCTAGCACTACTCGTATCAGCAATAATGTGATTACTCTCAATAGTACAGTGGACGAAATTAGTTGAAATGATGCTCTGCTGTGATCCATCATTCCTCAAATCCCGACTGACAAAAGCAGCAGATCCACTAAGTGCTGTGTTACCTTTAAATGTGCAATTGATGCAGAAGAGGCTATTGTTAGCATATGTCTGAGACAGACCCACTGAGCCAACAAACACATACATTCCTCCACCAAGAGAAGCAGTGTTGCCGAGAAATGACGAATTAGTAATATTTATAGTGTTGTTTACAGGATAAAGAAAATGCGTACCTGTAGTGTAGCCAATATCGAAGCCACCTCCACCACAAGTAGCTATATTGTTACTGATTAGGTTATTGTAGAGATGAAATGCATTGTTAGTTGCATTGCCATGACTGTATATTTGCATTGCACCACCATAGATGGCTTTGTTTTCTTCCAATTTGCTATTTTTCAGTGTAAATCTGATGTTTTTACAGGCATTCCCTAGAAGGATTCGAATACCAGCACCTCGTTCCCAACTGTAAGAACGAAACAGAACACTTTGATTACAAGTTCGGTTGCTGGCAATATTGTGTTTGAACACACAGTTATCAATGATATAGTCAGTGTACAGTTCACGAAGCTGTTTTGAATTGAAGATAATTTGTAAGCCCCCACCTGACCTATGCCGATTAGTGATCGAGTTGTTAGTGAAATGAGAGTCATTCACATGGACTGCTGATCTTACATCGATCAATGTGAGTCCCTGACCTCTACTTCTGCTTACGGCAATGCTAAAGACAGATACATTAGAGCAAGTGTCGATTTTGATAGCTGAATAATTTCCAATCAATTGCAATTGTTTCAGACTTTTTGTCAAATTGGTAGTGGTTGAACAATTAGAGACAGTGAAATCTTGAAGGCAAATATCAGAAGAGTTATCAAAAACTATTCCTGCATCGAGTTCGGTATTGCAGTTAATGTGAGTTAATGAGCGACCTTCACCAGTTATTGTAATGTTCTTCACACCATTGAATTTAGCAACTCCTTGAAGAGTGTAGTTAGTGTTGTTGATCCTGATGATAAGATTATTCAGCTTGTGACTAGAAACATATCGGGACACATTGACCAAAGAGGAGCAAGACACTACATCGAGTCCTTCAAGACAAGTCGGAGTGTCTTTACCAGAATTTGAAATGACGATCTCTCTCGCAAAGGTGCTGTAGCTGAAGCAGAGAAGAAGAAATGACAAGGACAGCATGATAACCAGGTTATGCATGATTGTGAAGTGCCTTCTACATGTTGCAAAATTTATAGCTACGAGAATTTGCTGTTCAATAAAATCATGTTTACTAATACACACATTCCAATTCAGTTTCGCACATGAGTGAATGAGACAAAAAGGAAGTTGCATGTGTTGATGACAAATTCCATATTGTGTGATTGTGATCACATCCTCTGTATATAATTTCCATGTACATATTTGCAAGGTGTCATAAAATCACAAAAAATTGAGCAACCAGTTTACTATATGGGGATGGTCCCTATCCAGCTAGCTAGCTGTATATACACACGTATACATATCCACACATATAGCTATGTGAGCAACACTACTACATGTACTTTGCTTCTTATAATCACTCCAATGCCTTTCTGCATGTATTATATGAGATTGTGAAGTGCATGGATTTCAAGCATGATGGTGGTCAGATGATCTCCATAACCTCCGAGCATCGTTTTGGGATACTTCTATAATTCTAATTCTATTAGAATATGTACATCTCACACAATCGTAATACTATGCCTGCTCAACTTTTAAAAATAATAATGGAACAATTATCATTCATTCTGTAGTTAATTTGTCATTATTACTTAAGTGAAATGAACCTTCAGCACATGCAAAGTTCTTTTTGATACGTGCATAACTGAATTGGAATGTAAATCAACAGCAAAACTGAAACTCATCACAGCTATATTTTGCAACTTGTAGAAATCAATGCATTGTGGCACTATCTGCATAGTCACTATGATGATTTATTTCATTTCTTCTCTGCTTCAGCTGTTCTGTCTCTACGATGGAGATCATCATTTCAAAATCAAGTTAAGACTCTCAGTCATTCTCAGTCATGTCATTTCGGATTTCGGACGTCAATTTATCTGCATATCTGATAGAATATGCAGGAATGTACGGTCATCAACTTGGAAAACGTCATTGATACATCATAAACTAAGACGAAGACGAACAGAGCGGGCGAGTGCTGCTGCTACCAGCACCTCGTATTCGCCGACGGTGTAAGTTACAGCCACGAGCGAAGAGCTGTGATTAGCTAAGGCATAAGGCTACTTGCCTGCGGAGCGCTTTTTCTTAACTCGCAAAGTTGCAGATTTTTGAGTCTAAAAACTTTCTGACTTTGATTTTTTGTTGATTTTTGAGTTTGTTTTGGACCGAACTTTAGTTTGCGTGATAGTTAAGCATTGGCTCTAGAGTATTTGGTAGATGAACTAGTTGTTCGCCTGCACCGAAGATTTTTCCTTAACTAAGCTTCTTACAGATTTTATGGTCTAAAAATAAAAGCTAATTGGGTGTTTCCGACAACTGCCACTTCGCCATTTGTATCTTTGAGATCAAGTAAGGCTTGCAGTTTAGACTAAGCACACTTACTCTAGAAGGATGTATCAGCCTTCTCACCAAGTTTGACTGCTATAAAACTTACAGTTTAGTTTTTATGAGTAAAAACATTTCATGTTAGTGAAATGTGCAATTTTGGAATGTCTAGACTGGAAGCACTGTACATGATGACCAGGTTGTGCATGGTTATGCTATTCCTTCTACATGTTGCAAACTTTATAGCTACGAGAATTTGCAGTTCTAAAAAATCATGTTTACTAATACACACATTCCAATTCAGTTTCGCACATGAGTGAATGAGACTAAAAAGGAAGTTGTATGTGTTGATGACAAATTCCATATTGTGTGATTGTGATCACATCATCTGTATATCATTGCCATGTACAGATACCATAAAAAGATACAGATACTATATTATTGCCATAAAAAGATACAGATACTATATTATTAGAAATCAGATTATTATGCACTGTAATTTAAGAACTAGTTGAGCATTCTTCAAGACACTAACTTGAAGATCTATTTTTTACTTAATCTTCGGCACAAAAGCAAATTACTACACTAAGCACTCTATAATGAAATCTTTGTGTCATTCACAGTGAGACAGAACTTTACATTTCGATATTTTTTAGCAACTCTCTTCGTTCTTGCATATACTCCTCTTCTTGTTTAAACCACCTCTCATGAGTGTCTTCAATCATTTGTTGTTCATTGATTATCTCATCACGCTGTCGGTAGCGGTAGCATCTTGACATACATGAGAACAGCACAAGAGACACTAGGATCAGAAACCCCTTTACTCCTTCACTGATCAGCCAGGACCTCTTCTTTGTGATGAAATAGTCCAAGATGCTGACTACTAAGTACCTGATGCTAAAGGTGGCATACCATAGACCAATGAGCAGCCCCTGGGTAGTGCGAGGAGCCTGGGCACAGATGAACTCAAACACTGTCATGGAAACAAGCAGAGAAGAGAGACCATTGAGGAGCTGAGGAATGATGAACCACAGGTAGGTGTTGTCAACCGGGTCATTGTATTGCTGACAGTGCCAAAACTCTAGGTAAGGATTGAAGCTACAACCAGTACGAATGACATAGCAATTTCTAGTGATAGAATAATGAGTTTCATTAGGAATAACAGTGTGCCATTGCTGCCAGTATGTGGTGTCATGGTTAACAACAACTATGATGTACAACACAACTTGAAGTAGTGAGAGGTACAGACCGATCCACATTTTTGTCAGCATTCGAACATTCTTCAGTCTTGGAATCACTTTCACAATCACCAGTCGATACAGTGGTATACCAACCACTGCAACAAGAGTGCTCATGTGGAGTGGATTAATCACAATTAGTAGCAGTACTGGTAGTGAAGGACAACTGGTCCTCTGGAGCTGTTCTAGAGCAGAGTAGCCATCTCCTGCTAGATGGTATCCAAACAGACACAGGAAGAGTGGTAGAATGCGTAGGAATGTCTTGGTGTCCTCCACCTCCTCATTGGTGAATGGTCCTCCATACTTGTTCTTCCCCAGGTCAATACGGCATGGAATATCCTCCTCCCAGTAGGTGAAGGCACTGCGATGCTCAGGGATCTTGTGCTTCCAAGAGTACTTGAGCACTTTGTAGATATTAGGGAGACACGGTAGTGTCTCCCTATGTAGGGATGAACGAGAAAACAAGATGGCGGCTACATACAATGTATTAGCGTTCAAACGCTGGTATTTCGCCTGGTGATGAATTTTATACGTCCATAGACACTTAGATCTGCTATCTGGCGTTGCCCCATCTTACAGTAGCAAGGAGATTGCTCGAAATTGTTACTAAAGTGACGAACCTGGAAACGGTGAAAATCGACTTTCGTCATCTTCGTTTTCTTTCTTTCTTTCTTCAACTCGTCTAGCGCCTTAACACGAATACTGTACTCAGCTAAACACCCACTAATATTCATGAAATTCTTCTGGCATGTGCCTTTTGAACCTAGTTTTTAGCGAAATGAAAGTTTTATTCAAGCGGACTTCACGATCACGAGCTGTGCCTAGCAATGTGCATGACGCCATTTAAAATGCGCACGTGATGTAACGTGAGCGCGCACATGTTGTCTTTGAGTGGCTTCCACTTTTGCTGTCCGCTCTTGTGTTTCTCTGCTCTACCTGTCCGTGAGAGTCCGTCCATTTCAGAAGATTGCGACTGTTGATTCTACTTTTGCCACACCGAAGTTTGGATTTGCTTTTGGATTCGTCGTCTCGTGTCTCGATCTGTCTGTCACTGAAGAAAGTTGTAAGTTCAATAATTATTTTGAAGAAGGTTAGTTCTGGTATAGTAATCATGCCTAGTAAAACACGTAGAAAACACACATATAATCAACAGCGTTATGGAGTGAATAGAGATAAAATACTAGCTGAGAGAAAGGAAGCGTATGATACCAATTCTGAGTCTAAGAAAGCAGCATCTAAAATTGCTTCGAAGAAGGCTTATGAAAAGAATCCTCAGCTTAAGAAATTGGTGTCAAAGATTGCTGCAAAGCAAGCTTATGACAAAAACCCGGAGACTAAAAAACTGGCGTCAAAGATTGCTGCAAAGCAAGCTTATCACAAAAACCCGGAGACTAAAAAACTGGCATCAAAGATTGCTGCAAAGCAAGCTTATCACAAAAACCCGGAGACTAAAAAACTGGCGTCAAAGATTGCTGCAAAGCAGGCTTATTTGAAAGATTCGACTGCCAAGAAGGTTGCTGCTTTGTCCAGGTACCATAGTAAATCAGATAAAATCAAAGCACAACGTAGGGCAAAGTACCGTAATAGTTCGCATCAGAAGAAAGTGTCATCACGTGTTTGGTATCTCAAAAACACGAAGGTTAAGACACAAGCTTGTATGGCGTACTATGCTAAACGTAAAGAAATCATTTCCCACACTAGGAGAATCAAATACTATTTGTCTCCTCCAAAATCTAGTGTAAAGGAAATGTACATCAATGAAGTAATAAGAGAATTGCTATCAAATCGTAAAGCAAGAACCGAGGTTATGAAAGCTTTTAAAGAGCAGCCTATAGCAAAGCGATTGGCTACTAAAATCTCTTATCGTGTTGCATGTAGAATAGCAGCTCGTAGGCTGGTTCATGAAGCCTTAAAGAAGCGCAAGGAATATGCTGCTAATTTGATTAAATCTGCTAAAAGTATCAATGCAAAGAGTATCAAAAGCAGAGATGACTTTGGTGAAGGCACTCATCGCAAAAAATCAGGTGATCCATACTTCTATGAAGCATCGTATGTAAATGATGATGATGATTCAGATGTGCCTGATCGTATTGATCCTTCCAGCCAGCCTCGTGATGAAATGCCGTGTACCAGTGATTGTAAGCCAATCACTGATGATGAAGTCAATGCAATTGTTAGACTAAAGAATGCCTTTACTCTTCCAATGCATGAGTTACGACAAGCATTACAATCATGCGATGACTGCCCAAATGAACGCCAAATGATGGGTCATTCTTTGGCATGTCATCAAACTGGTAGTATGTGTAATAGTGAGCTTCGTATCTTACGAGCAGCTTCAGCACATCATAAAGTACTGAGAACGTTTATGCGTCGAGTATATCGTGCAAAGGCAAGTCACGAATCCCTTGCTGGCATTGATCGTGCCCTAGGCGAAGGTGATTTCAAGCATTTACTTTGTGCAACTAAGAAAAGCTTTGACGAGTTGCTAACAACTAATGATTTTGTTGGCGAGGAAGGCTCCTCAATAAACAACTTGTTTTTTAGAGTGCTCAACTTAGAAACCACCTTGCAGTTACAGCATTCTCTAGTCATATCCCAACTTGAGAAAGAGTGGAATGACGATGCTGAAAACGTGTGTTGTAGCTGTCAATGCTTGTTTCAGAGAAAATCTGTCACAAAAGCCAACTTCTCAAAGCATTTTGATTCGGACATTGGGTCAGAGCTAGTAGACTATATACTGAAGCACACTCCTCCAGGCGAGGATGAAACTCTCTATATGTGTAGCTACTGTAAACCCAAAATCAAAGCCGATGTATTGCCACCACGATGTGTTTTAAATGGTTTGGAAACCATACCCATTCCATCTGAGCTTGATAAACTCGATGCCCTTAGCAAACAGTTCATTCAGCTTGCTAAATGCTTTCAGACAGTAGTTAGATTAGGCACATACACCTGCAAAGTGCCTGTGTACAACTCATTGAAAGCTTGCAAGGGTAGTGTATTTTTTCTGCCTTTACCATTCAATAAAACGTGTGAAACGCTGTCCAATGTTGAAGGATCGGCAAAGTCTGGTGTTGCATCACCAGAATTGTACATACTAGTGAATGGTAAACCCACAAAAGCTAATGTTGTCTGGCGTTCACTGGTCAATATAGACCGTGTGAAAGCAGCTATAAGAAAGCTGAAAGAGATTCACAAACTTTATAAGTCAGTAGAAGCAGACAGCCTCGATGAAACTACACAAAAAGTAATCGAAGTGGCTAACAATGCAACCACTAAGATGCTAGATAAGGCTACTGCTGACGATATAGCTGGTTATCAATCCTATACTATTAGGTATTTAGATAATCAGATTCCAACTGTTTCTGACATAGACCAATACAAGTTGGTTAATGTTACAGAAGCACCTATTCACAGTAGATTGAAAGACTTGGATGTTATGTGCTTTCCTGTACTTTACCCAAACGGGCAATTTGGTGAGAATCATCCTCGCAACAAAGAAATCACTTTGAGCTTTAGCGAGTTTGTCAAACAACGTTTGCATAACAAAGACTCGCGATTTCGCAAAGATGCCTCATATGTATTCTATCTGCTGAATCAAAAAACCCTACGTGAAGTAGGTAACGGCGTCTACAATGTCCTTCATTCCTCACGAGGAGTTGCTATGTCTGTTAAGCAGCTACTAGCTAAGGTTGAAGCTTCTGATGAACGGTTAGAAGCAAGCCTCTTCACAATGCTTCAGTCAGTACGTGGTAGCAAACAGTATTGGTGGCAGCGTAAGAGTGATCTCAAGTGCATGGTGCGTAACTGGGGATCACCAACATTGTTTCTCACATTCGGTTGTGCTGAATATGAGTGGAGTGATATGGCTCGTTACCTCAGGAAGGTAAACAATGTCTCTCCAAGTTACGATATAGGAAGACTTTGCACAGAAGATCCTATATCGGTTTCTCGAAAATTTTCTGAGAAATTTCATGCCTTCTTTCGCACTGTCATATGTAAAGGTCAGATATTGGGTGAAGTAGAGCACTTCTACTGGAAGAAGGAGTATCAAGCTAGAGGTGCACCTCATTACCACGTCCTGTTGTGGATAAAAGATGCACCAGTTATTGGCTGTGATGACTCTGCTGCTGTATTGAAATGGATCCAGGAAAGGGTTACTTGTCACATTCCTGACAAGAAAACCAGTCCTGAATTGCATGAGCTCGTCACAAGATATCAAATGCATAAGTGTAGTGCATATTGCAAGCGCAGACGAAAGGTCGGCAGTACGTTCATAACTTACTGTAAGTTTGGCTTTCCTCGTCCAGCTTGTGAAACAGGTATTGTGCACTCTGTAGAAGACTCTCTTAAAACTCGTAAGAAAATCTACGAACTTCCACGAACAGAGTGTGAGGTTAGAGTGAATGACTATAATCCTCTGATTCTGTTATTGTGGAAAGCTAACATTGACATACAGTTTGTGTCAGAGTCTTCTCTTGCATTAGCTCATTACGTTAGTGGCTATGTCACTAAAGCAGAAAGAAGCAACATGCAAGACATTTGGAGAGAAATCCAAGACAGTAAGAGCATTTATAGCAAGCTCTACAAATTTGGAATGAAAGCTTTGAGCTCACGAGAGTGTGGTTTGTATGAGGCTGCCGACTTGTTGTTGGGTGACCACTTGACTGAAAAATCAGAAGCAATACAGTTCGTAAATGTATCTATGCCTCACAAACGAAATCGACGACTCAAAAGTCACGCAGCTTTGACGGAGCTTTCAAAGTCAGATCCTGATAGTGAGGATTTATTTGAGTCGAATCTTGTAGACACTTACTATCCCAATCGTCCCGATAAGCTTGAGGACATGTGTCTTTACGACATTGTCGCTAATTACACTTGGTATCACACTATTGTCAAAGGTGTGAAACAAACTGAATTCAAAAGGCGCGGCAAACCTGTGTTACCCAATCACAAGTTATATGATTTGAGAAATGAAAATCAGAAAGAAGATTATTACTATTCTCTAATCATGCTTTTTGTGCCTTTCCGAAATGAGAGTGAGCTTTTAGTAGAAGACGAGACTGCTGAAGAAGCATTTAATCGGCATTTTCCTGACACTGGTGAAAACCGTTGCTTGACTCACCACACTCGATTACAGCAGATGCTTGAATGTAATCGTAGTGTTAAACTAATCAATGAAGCCAGACAATCTGATTGTCCAGAGCAAAAGGTTGATAGTGAGCCACAGCTAATCTGTGAAGCAGTTGCTGCAATGCAGGATGCTGTAAGCATGGTCACTAAGTGTGAAGACACGCTTAGTCTTTCCGATAGGACCAACATGTTGAATGCAGATCAGAGGCGAATATTTGACAAAGTCAAAGAGCATATGATTCACGTGCAACAACATGAAACAAATGATTGTTCTTGTGACTTACCTCCATTGTGCATGTTTGTCACAGGTGTCGCTGGAACAGGTAAATCATTTCTTATCGAGACAATCAAAGCATTTGTAGCTCAACTGTGGCCTAGTGCTGATTGCTCATGTGCCATAACTGCACCAACAGGTTTAGCTGCGTTTAATGTTGGTGGCATGACTATCCACCGGTTATTTCAGCTACCTGTCCAGCACGGGGGTAGGTCAGCCGTCCATTGGTCTTTACCAAAAGCTGCACACAAAGTGATGAAAACAGCTCTGCGTAATGTGAAATTATTCATTGTAGATGAAATTTCAATGGTTAGTAGCCTCAATCTAGCATACATTCATCTACGCTTGAATGAGCTATATGGAGGTGTTGACTACTTTGGAGCACGAAATATGATTGTTTTCGGTGATTTGCTTCAACTTGAGCCTGTTGGTGGTCAACCAGTATTTTCAGCTGTACCTGACACTGTAGTCAAGTACAGAATAGGCTGTGCAACCTCTCCCAATATATGGGAAGAAACTGTTGTATACGATGAGCTAACCATCAATGAGCGTCAGAAAGGTGACAAAGACTATGCAACGCTGCTTAATGGTATTAGAATTGGTGAAGTTACAAGCTCCACCATAAGCACTCTCCAATCAAGAGTGTTTACTTGCTCATTGACTGAGAAAATTGCTGAGTTGCAAGAACAAGGAATAATGGTAGTAACATTTTTTCCTACACGCAAGCAATGTGACGAGCTAAACAATAAAATGCTCAAATCTCTTCCTGGTAAATCATTCGAACTAGAATGTACTGATGATGTTGACGAAACTGTCAGTAAACTTAAGTGGACAAAAACTGCTGACAAGCAACTCCATAAATTAAACCATGATTGTAATATGACTGGAGGACTGCAAAGTATTCTAGTGTTAGCTATTGGAGCACGTGTTATGTTACGCCGTAACGTTGACACAAAGAAAGGTCTAGTCAATGGTTCATTGGGTACAGTTACTGCAATAACTAAACAATTTGTAACTGTACAATTTGATCACTTGACTAACCCATATCAGGTTGAAAGGGTCAAGAGCAAATTCGTTGTTATGAAAAACTACTATGTTCGTCGAGAACAATTTCCATTGATATTGGCATATGCTGTTACTATACACAAGTCCCAGGGATTGTCCCTGGACCATGCCATTATTGATCTGTCGGATAAAGTTTTTTGTGCTGCAATGGCTTATGTTGCTTTGTCTAGAGTAAGATCACTCACGGGCTTGCATCTCCTCTCATTTGATCCAAAGTCCATTATAGTCAGCAATCGATCTTTAGAGGAGTATAATCGTCTACGTAAAATGTATAGACCTGATCTTCCTCTGTACACCATTCCTGTTCAACAGGCTTCTAAACGTAAGCTTGTTGGAAAACCTGATACTGACCAAGTAGATACTGTGGTTGTTCCCAGCAAGAAAATAAAATGCTCACAAACCACTACCAAGCAACAAACAATACCTGTTAGCACCCTGGGCACTCAGCGTAAACGAACTAGCACTGCCCCTGTTCAAACTGCTAAACCAGCCAAAAGAGCTTGTAATAGTAGTGCTCCTAACAAGCAACTTCACACTACTGCTAGTGCACAAAATGATGATTGCTTAATTACAGGGTCATTTGATCCAGCACGTACACAAAGATGGCCGTACTACTACTATCCTGTAGACTTAGAATAGCAAAAAACTGCTTGCGGTACTCTTGGTCTAGAACACCATCATCCACCACCCAGACACAGAGGTGGTGGAGCTAATGTACCGCTTACTCCACCTGATCACAACCATACTAAAGACATAGTTGGTGATGGGAACTGTATGTTCCGTTCCTTTTCATATGTGATCACTGGTTCACAAGCCCAGCACATGGCAGTGCGCCAAGCTATATTAGATCATATGATAGCAATCTCTCATTTGTTGTATGCTCACAATTATGATCTGTTTGCAGGTTACTCAAGTGTACAAGAGTACATAGAGTGTACCCGTATGAATGAAAATTCAACTTGGGGCTCTGATATTGAAATAATAACCTTATCTCATCTTCTCAACACTTGCATTTTTACCTACAATACACAAGATGAGAATTGGTACCGGTTCAGTCCACATTCTGTTGATAGATTCTTGCCTGATGATATAACACGAAGAGCAATATATTTGAGATATCTCCCTGGGCATTATGATGTTGTTTTTAGAACATTATCTGTTTAATCACTGGACATGAAAGTAAGGACATTGTTTGTGTGCTTCAATTGATACAATACAATGGCTTTAGTCATGTCTCATTGCATCTGTGGGGTGTGTGTGCTTGCCTTGGTCAAGTTATGTGCTCTAAATAGAGCATTGTTCCCATGTGGTGTCTTGACTGCTTCAACACAATGAGCTTTGTCATTCTATGTGCTGGTGTCTGCAACTTGGTCTCTGCTGATACTAGCATTGAGTGAAACCACATGTCCACAAGTGTTGTAATCTTTACTGATTTTGAGATACTAACCCTGCTCTTGGTCTGATACACCGTAGTCGCTTGACATCTTGTAGTCTACCATGGTATTGACACACTGTCGAGCCTACTGAGGTATTTTTAGCAATGATGCGGATGTCAGTAATCAATTCTTTATTGATATCAATACTTGTGACTAGTGGTGATACTTGATGCTGGTTAAGGCAACCAATGATCCACCTACTGAGTTCAGTGTTTACATAAAGCAGTCTACTATACATACATGTGGTCAATTTCAATTTGTACTGTATGCAAGTGCCCCAGACCTAACATTGTTAGTGTTCCCACAGAATTGTGAGCTTAACACATGCATAGTGTTGATAACAAAAATTGAAAATGTGCTTAAACACAAGTACTCCTGATATGTGAGAACTGCATAAGGAATGTCTACTGTATGGACGTACTATTTTCTTGTGTTTACTTTACATTTTCTCCCCACAGAATGTATGTGCGAGGTTTACAAAAACACAATTTTTTTCCACTCTGTGAGACTGCACCTTGTCGTGGTAGAGTGGCTGAGTACCCACTGTGGCTGATTACAAATTTCTAATGCTACATTTGGAGAAACCAAGACAGTCTCTTGATATCGCCAAAGAACAACCAAAGGTAGATTACAATTTTGCTCGACTTACTCGCTATTATTATTTTTGCATTTATATTCTTGTAGGTGATGTTACCAATGACACTGTTCAACCAAACTCATACGAAACATATTTAAAATTATGAATATTATTTATAATAAAAAATGATTATTTCACGAGAAAAGAATACAAACAAGAAAATTATTTCTAACAAAATCAAAAGAATGTACTAGGAATGGTAGATGCATATTGTTGGAGGTGACACGATTAACCATAATAATTAGTGAGTAACGTGTGTTGGGTACTCCAATTCCTATACCACTGATATTTACTCTGGGTGCTGCACTGCTGCATGGGTGAAGATTTTCTGAATGAACTTTTCGGCCTGTTCCATAACAACTCAACGTTGTTGCAAAAAATTAACTATCCGTCCACTGGCGCTCAATGTTACAGTACCGCATTAAATCATAGCTATAGAATTCAGGGCAGCTAACAAACCAACATTGGAGAATCGAAAACACCAGCTACTACGCTGCGTATGTCTTGGTACAGCTAGCTAGCCACATGTAAACAAAATTGGTGGGTGTGGTGTTCCGCCCATAATTATTAGCGTGACCAATAGCAACCTGTAGCACCGTATATACCCTTTTACTGGTTATTTGCTCACGTGTCGCATTGTTATACAAAATATTTTATAGTTGAATTTTCTCAAAAGTATCAAATCTCTCAAGACGTTCCAGTTCCAATTAAGATGATAACGATGAGTATTCTGCATTTCCTGGCTACATACCAAGTTTATGAGAAGAGTACACTGAGTCCGGCCTACTGTTGCCGGCTACAGATGCTTGAGGAGTACACTGGCTGGCTACACTGGCTGGCTACTGGCTGGTTACTGGTACACTGGCTGGTTGATATGCAGGTACTATAATGATATATATACAGCAACGATACAGATGATGATGATGAGTCAAGTCTTCTATAATGGATAAAGACAATGAACCATAATTTTGTTACACGTATACTGGGGTCTTACCAGTCAATTCCAGATGAAATTGAATGTCATTCTTTTAACCCTTTAACCCCTATTGTTGCCTTTTGGCAACATACATACTTCAGACACCATAACTTTCTCAAAAAGTGTTAAAATATCCCAAAATTAAGCCAAATTGAAGAATACAAATAACCGCCAAAAATTGACCGGTTTGCGGCGCGCCCTCTGCGCTAAACATTATGGCGACAGCATTTCTATGGCTTCAGTGCAAATTTCACAACATTTTAGGAAAAACAAAATGGCTGCCAAGAAAATTTGGACATTTTATGGCTTCAGGGTGCTCGCAAACACATTTTTGTGCATTCTCTATGATCTGGGCTACAATTTGCACTCACCAAAACCACTGCTATTTGTGTGTACTTTTCAGCAGCCAGCCCCAAAGTACTAACTTTGAGCAAAATTTGACGAGGTCGTTGCACTTTATCGGCTTCACTTTCGAAGTGGGAGGGGCATATTGACCGACTTGAGTGTGGGCAATTGCGGCTACTCACTGGCGTAAAAGGACGCAAATTTGAGACCAGTAGCACAAAAGACACACGAGATATTCACGAGAGAAGTGGTCAGCATTTACGAGGTTAAAATTTCAGCTGGATAATTTAGTAATTAAAGGGTTAAGCTCCTTGAAATCCTTCACCCTCTATTTCTTACAGAAACTGTCTCAAAATGATATCTAGAACACTTAGAGTTCATTTTCAACACTTTTGGAGCATTTCTAGCCAGATTTGCAAATTTTGACGAAAACTCATTAAGCTGATGAAGATAAAGTTATTACACTATAATATTAAGTAAATTTTTGAATGCTCCCTCACATAATATTTTGGATAATTATCTCAAGAATGGAATAAAATTCAAAACCATTAAGATGATTATTTTCTATCTTTACCATAATTATCTGACGTTTGATCAAAATTAATGCTGTGATACAGCACTAATGCTGCAGCTACTACTACTACCACCACAGCTACTGGTATACCGTTGCTACTACTACTACTACTACTACTACTGCTACTACTACCACCACAGCTACTGGTATACCGCTGCTACTACTACTACTACTACTGCTACTACTACTAGTACTACAGCCATTATTGCAAAACCACATAAACTTTTGACTTACGGAAAAGTGCTATTCATCCCTTCACGGCAAATTCAAAATGATTATTATTATCTTTACCATTCCTGATGTTTGATAATGCTGTGATAATTCTAGTTGACTGTACAGGACCGTACTACTGCATTGCATGCTGCTGCTACTACTACTATACTATACTATATTATTTAACAACATTATTTTTATAATGCACATAAAATTATAGTGATTATTTGATAGGTCCATGATGAATAATTTTGATAATGACTTAATTTTATTGTACAGTTGATTGCGATTTAAGATCTTGCATAAACGAGGCAGAAGTGTGATGTTGGCCAATCAAACCAACGTATGTTGATACATCACGTGGAGTAGCTAAACTGCACACGTGACAAAAGATGAATTTGATTGGCCAACGGCACACTTCCGTTTTTGCCTCGTTTATGCAAGATCTTCGCAATCAACTGTAACAGTATTTGTGTCTCACTGACTGCCAGGTCAGACTACTACTACTACTACTACTACTACTACTACTACTACTACTACTACTACTACTAACGGTCATTATTGCAAAAGCACTTTTGACTTACAGTAGGTTGATTGGTCGCAGCAGCCGGCTTCATCATTGGTTTCATCCTCCTGCGAGGCCTCTAAAGATGAAATAATGTTAGTTAGCAAATGTTTACCAGACTCTTGTGGACCCTCGCTAGTCTCAACCCTGGCTAATCCAAATGGTAAAATTCGTTTGTAAATATCATTACAGACTTGTGAATCTCATTACATACATTATGAATATTATTATCATTGTTCAGCATCTCCATCATATAAGTATAAGTTATTGCACTCACAAGAGGGCAATAACCGACATTATAGACCGCAGGAAAGTCGAGTTACCCGAGCAACGGTCGAGGGCGCAGCCCGAGACTGTTCGAGGCTTACTCGACTTTCCCAAGGTCAATAATGTCGGTTATTGCCCAAGCTGCGCAGTACAATAACTGACTTATATTATAGCCCATCATAAAACGACTCGCCATCCTGTACTCGATAGCAATCTGCACCAAAATGATGCTGCGTCAATACTTGCTGCCATAGCTAAGTTACGCGCGGTCAATAACCTACATTAACCCTTTAGTTACTGAATTATTTCGTCAAAAATTTGACCTGCTCTAAACTGGTAGTTTGTCTTGCAATTTTCTCCACCATCCTGCACGCTAGCTGTTCCAAACTAGCACCCTTTTGTACTGGCATACCAAATTTTACGACCATGTGCTAAACTCCAAGTTGGCCACTCCCACTTCGGAACTGAAGCCGCTTATGTGTTGCGGCCTCGTCATTTTTCGGCTGATTTTGGTCTTCATTTAGCCATGGTGAATGATACGAAAACCTGGTGGTGTCAAGGTGAGCAAACAGGACAGGTTAGTCCATATTCTATGCAAAGTATGCATTTCCGGGCACCCTGAAGCCACAAAAATGCAAAAATTTCTCGCGCATGCGCGCGCCCCCCCCATCCAGCACCTTTCAACTCTGCAAAGCAGGGTACAAACCTTGTCGTTCTCCGGTCACAGTAATGTGAATAAGCACAAGAAACAATTTTCTTTATTTTGTGGGAAAATTCCCATTCTACACTTTGGCTTAATTTGAGCTTTCTGAGGCACTCTACACACTATTTATGATGTCCAATGTGGGCGGTACTAATTATGACGCCTAAAGGCGTCATTAGAGGTTAAAGGGTTAATGCCCTCTAATAGAGCAACCTGATTGGTCAAAGATGACATACTATAATATAATTATATTTAAATTTTCCTGTTAGCAGGGTACCAAGGTGTTCGGATTATGGAAAAATGCTATTTACTATTAAGTTAGTTATTACTACTAATACTTAACTAGTATTAATGCTTCCCTTTAACAAACTACAATTAGTTAGTAGAACGAGAATGACCCCGCCCACAATGTTCATATGTGCTTGCTGCCAAACAATATTTACAGTGCACATCCTATCCACATAATAGTGCGCACTGAACAAGGTACTGTCACCGTAACCCTTAAGCTTGGTTCAAAATAATTGTAATGTAATAGTGTAGCAAAAATACCTTCAATGGAGGTTCCTGGGCGTGTTGAGCAGGAGGGAGAGGCTGCGGGGGCTGGGGCAGCACCTGTGCTTGTTGTTGAGCAGGAGGGAGAGGCTGCGGGGGCTGGGGCAGCACCTGTGCTTGTTGTTGAGCAGGAGGGAGAGGCTGCGGGGGCTGGGGCAGCACCTGTGCTTGTTGTTGAGCAGGAGGGAGAGGCTGCGGGGGCTGGGGCAGCACCTGTGCTTGTTGTTGAGCAAGAGGGAGAGGCTGCGGGGGCTGGGGCAGCACCTGTGCTTGTTGTTGATCATGAGGGAGAGGCTGCGGGGGCTGGGGCAGCACCTGTGCTTGTTGTTGATCATGAGGGAGAGGCTGCGGGGGCTGGGGCAGCACCTGTGCTTGTTGTTGAGCAAGAGGGAGAGGCTGCGGGGGCTGGGGCAGCACCTGTGCTTGTTGTTGATCATGAGGGAGAGGCTGCGGGGGCTGGGGCAGCACCTGTGCTTGTTGTTGATCATGAGGGAGAGGCTGCGGGGGCTGGGGCAGCACCTGTGCTTGTTGTTGATCATGAGGGAGAGGCTGTGGGAGCTGGGGCAGCACCTGTGCTTGTTGTTGAGGAGGAGGGAGAGGCTGGAGCTGGGGCTGCAGGGCTTGTTGCTGAGCAGGAGGCAGAGGCCCCACTACTGGCCGCTTAACTGGGCGGGGCCTCACTGCAGGTGCTGGGAGCGGTGAACTTGTAAACGGCTGGTAAATACAAAGGCATCAGTGAATTATTCTTGTACACAATAAGTGAGCTGAACTTACTGGTGTACTAATAATATCTTCTTCTTCTTCTTCACCACTTGTTGAGAATTGGTCGAAGCTTCCTAAACACAATAAGTATTCATTAATTTTTATAAAACACTACTAAACTGTCAAAAAACTCATTTATTATGCTGGAAGATAATTATTTGTACACAGATACACAAGCAACAAAGCTACCCATTATGTACAGAGGTATAATAATAATATTATACAGAGATATAATATACTAATGACAAGCAGATTCATGCACTAACCTGTATGAACAAGCTATACCACTGCTTTTCAATAAAATCACAAGTGCACATGCAGGGCCCCATGCCGAAAATGAGCGTCCAACACCAAAGACCAAAATTTTCAACTAGGAAACCCATAATAACTTAATTATTATGGCAAGCCAGACCACCTACACATACATAAGCACCAGTGTTCTCGCTAGAAATTCAAATCCAATTGCAAGGGGAATTTTAACTACAGGTAACATACCTAACTGGTATGTTATTAATACCTATTTTTACTATCCCTTAGTTAAACATTTTTTGCAGTTATCCAAGGGAATTTTGCTACAATCCAAGGGGGTAAAACCCCTCAAAAAAGGCCTAGCGAGAACATAGATTAGCACAGGTATTTGAAAATAGCAGATGATCTTGTGCACCATATGGACTTTCTGCTCTAAGAATTTGGTAATAGATTGGATGACATTCGTTCTCATCATGTGCTCCTGGTACATGACATCTGAATTTGATTAGCTATTGATACAATAACAAGCTAGCTAGTAACATTTCTACATAGATTGTCATTTGAACCGGCATTCATCTCATTCACCATGCAAGCCTACTTACTATACTTCAACCCAACAACGCCCAATACAACATGAATTACTAGTAAGCTTGCATACTAATTCATATACACGTGTGTTTCCCATCTTATGACGTCAGTAAAAATGATCCAATGTAAACAACATTAAGCACAGGTACTACGCCCGTGCTCTATAAAGTGAAATTGACAGCCCGACGGTATAAGCCCGATTGCTTCTCCCACAAAATTTGTCATATTCACTATTCTCAACTGACCGTTGGCTATTTCTTGAACTAAAGCCCTACTGACGCCGCCTCTTCCACGACCACGACCGTGACCTCTGCTCCCACCGCCACCGCCACGGCCGCCGCGACTTCTAGTCGATATTGAAGTAGATGCCACTAGTAAAACAGAACGAAAGCTGTTAATTTAACACAATCTAAAACGAGACTTACTGAACTCAATAGTCTAGTTGTCAGGATTGGAGATATGGACACACGTGCAAATGAAAACTCTAAGCATGCGCACATGTAGATCCCACGTGTATATGTGTATATATGGATGGCGTGACAAGATCACGTGTGTTTAATGCACCCTCGCTAATCCGGCCGAACGAGTCCCGTTATAATTATTTTAAACTGTTCCACACAAAATTAATTATTCGTACTCCTCCTCCTACAATGAATGAACGTACGTACATGCAGCTACTACTGAGTTCGACTGAGTTGGTTCTTCTTGGGAATACAGTCCGTCTTTACGCAGTCGTAGTGGTAGGTGCCCGTGTGTACCACTTCCAGATGATTGAGGTCATCGGCGCCTTTTGATTCATCTGTAGGAAAGTGCGGACTCAGGTCACGAGAGAGTTATCGAGGTTATTATCGTATCGATCGAACGATAGACATTGTTGTGGCTGCCATCTGGTGAACATGTGTAAACTGGTATCTGTAGGAGAGAAGCAATGGCCAGAATTCCCATCGCTGACTGTACCCCATCATCTGTTATACCGCATACGCCCAATGAGCTCTTCAATTAATGCTCATGCAATCCTACGGTCTACAATCTTTTGAAAACAGGCCTTGTTCTCTGATACATCATTGACAAGTAGTTGTCGAACATGCTGGTGATTAAACTCAGACTTGTAGACAATGACGCCAATTGCTCTAAGCATGCAGTTGCCGTCGCCAATGATAGGCTTTATCTTTCATTTCTGTTTTGCAAGATCAGATTCCTAAGTATAGAGGATGAAGGAGTAAATGTACAGCTTATGGCTGGCTGTAGTGCTGTTTGGTGTTGCTTAACAACTGGAGTAGATGAGTGAGTAATAAGAGTGATGGCTGGACAGGGAGTAGCAGATGGAGTGACTGCTGGAGAAGCTATTGGAATGACAACTAGATGGGGATTGGCTACTGCATGATAGAGAGACAACAATAAAATTAATTATACTAAATTGTACATGCAAGTATTATTTAATGGTATACTGATGGTATAATTACATTACTGCTGACATCTTCACAAGCTTTCTTATTCTTGCCAGGTCTGCCATTTGCCCATGCAGTATACACATCTACCACAGTCATTTGTATTGCAGCCAGCACACTAGCTGACCACACAGCTTCCTATTTATAAGGATGCTTGTTTGTACAGAGAGAGGTGTTGTAGTCACACACTGATATTCTAATAAATTCTATTTATGATTTATGATTTATGATTGAATTTAACCTTCACACTGCTCATCATTCCTGGACAATAATTATAAAATTATTAATAATAAACATCAGTTATTATACTACAGTAAACGTATAGCATCGCAAGCCCTGAGAAAAAATGCGCAAGGAAGCTAGCAGCTATATGTGGTTAGCACTGTTTGACTTCTGATTGCATAGTTGCAATTATTGTTGTAGTAAACAGACAAACAGACTGGACAGAACTGAGTCTTCTTGATGGCTGTCTACTGTGAGGTAGCCGGGTAGTCATTCCAGAAGCTGGACGAACTACATACAGTGGCGGATCTATAAAAATTTGAAGGGAGGTTCCAGACATTGTAATAAACCTCTGGTAATAAACAACAGCAGGCGGGTCTGGGTTGACATAAATACACACAGTGCGTTTAGACAAAGGGGGGTACCATGGAACCCCCTCTGGATCCGCCACTGACTACATATCGCCCACCCGGGAATATCAAGAATCATACTCCCTGTGAGGTATTACAGCACACAGTAAATAATACAGTAAATAATTTATGCGCAAAAACCATCGATGATGAATCAGACAATAAGAATGTCTTCACACACAATACAGGGATCATGATTTTTAACACAGAATTCACCAGTATATATACAGCATGGTGTAATTGCTGTCCTATTATAATTTTTAACTTTAGTACAAGTAAAAACAAAACCAGACTAATTATTTCCACTCTGTAAGACTGCACCTTGTTGTTGGCCAGTAGAGTTGCTGGGTATATATACCCATTGTGGCTGGTTAACACATTCATTTTAGGGAAACCAAGACAGTTTCCTAGCTTATAATATGATTATTGCTGAAACTCAACCAAACATAGATTACAGTCTTACTTGACTGACTTACTAATTATTTTTTGTTTGTAGGTGATGATCATACCAATGACATTGTTCGACCAAACTCATTATAAAACAAGTTCAAGAAACTTTTCAAAAAATTAATTATTATTAAAAATTAATTTTTTAAATCTGTTATTAATAATAATAATTATGAATAAAATTAAGAAAAAAGGATACAAACAAGAAAGAAAAAGATTTCTTACGAAATCAAAAGGATGTAGGGATGAAGATTAGCAATGAAGAAATCTTGTCACTGGTTCCCAATGTAAACCAACAAGGAAGTAGCACGGAATGGTAACACAATTGACTGCCTAATAAACCATAGATCCCTACATCAGTGGCTGTACATAAGACATGAAACAGAATTCTACAAACTTCCAATGCAAGTTAAATGCATGTCAGGTGTCAATCAACAGCCAGCTAGCTGACAGGCTGTAGCCAACACAGCAGCCACTGATGTAGGGATCTATGGTTTATTAGGCAGTCAATTGTGTTACCATTCCGTGCTACTTCCTTGTTGGTTTACATTGGGAACCAGTGACAAGATTTCTTCATTGCTAATCTTCATCCCTACATCCTTTTGATTTCGTAAGAAATCTTTTTCTTTCTTGTTCTTGAATGGATTGAGACCTGCTTTTTGAATGTAGAAATACTTTCTTGTAGTGCAAAATTTGACCAGTACTGTTGTTAGAATTATAGTCCATGCAATCAGTACTGGAGTTGTTACTACACTGCTTAAGCTTTTATACCTCTCTTCACTTGTGATAT
Source organism: Haliclona indistincta (assembly GCA_964017065.1). Classification (NCBI taxonomy): domain Eukaryota; kingdom Metazoa; phylum Porifera; class Demospongiae; order Haplosclerida; family Chalinidae; genus Haliclona; species Haliclona indistincta. The sequence continues at coordinate 18,118,474 of OZ024783.1, read as the reverse complement.
TTGTTATCAAATACACATGGAGTTCATCAGAGATTTTTGAACCAAGAATTGAAATGTAGAACAATGCTAAACTGCCAACATTCTGAGCCCAGTAGTACCAGTGGATGAAAGAAATCAGTTTTGGTGTGGGAGCCTCTAGTAACTGATCCAGTCCAAACTGAATGGCATTAGCTTGAAACAATCCCAGTCCAATGATATACACTATAAATATTACAGCTGATACAGCTGCTGTTTGATAATGATGAAAGATGAACAATTTGAATAAATTTGAAACTGTAAAATCAATTATACTATATACCACAGAAGCAAATGTGACGAAAATGAGTATTCCAAAGGACCATTTCAGGCTACGATACCTGGTCAGGTAGACATCTGTCAGATGACCCACGAGTGGATAGAGCAGAAAGATTAGCCCTTGAGCAACTTGAAAAAATACTGTAACAGTTAAATAAACTGTACGAAACAAATAATCTTTTCGAGTGATGTTAACAAATTCCACCACCAGACAGCAGATGATCACTAGCAGATTAACCACGTAGCTTCATGTTGAACTGCTCTTACTATTGACTACTTCAAACGTACACTGTAAAAGTGAATCTATGACAGTGTTTGTACATAATATAATTATGTACATCACAACTGCAAGTAGTATGTTGATATGCTTGTGCAAAATGAAAAAGTACACTTTCAATAAATGAAATCAACATGCACTGCACTAGTAAACTGCTATAATTATGTACAGGGCTAACATAAATAGAGCATGATGTCAACTTGTTAGCATCATCACATTCATGTTTGTACACCACTCGGTGGTGAATTCTGTTTCGGTTCCTTGATCAAAATAATTTCAAAGTCATAAAAGGATATTGTTATCATTGCCGATCGCCAATGATACGTAGGGTTGACCTCGAATTAAGATGGCGGCTACTCATGTGTGAAAATGAGTTTTCGCACACATCTCTATTGTTATACATGTCTACTGCATTTTAACTATCTCTAAGTGACTCTGAAGTGTAAGCGCTTGTAGGAAGTCTATGAAAACGGTCGCCGGGACTGCTTGCTTGACGACTAAAATCAAGATCAGTTGCTACTCAGGCTCAGGGAGCCGTTTCAGATCTTCGCTGTTTTAGCGTTTCTCAAGATTCTGCAGACGTCTAGGATTGATCAGACGATTATTCTGAGCATGGAAATGTCTATGGCGATGCCTTTCAGTTTGGATTGGATCAGTTACCACCACTGGTACTACTGGGCTCACGGTATGTTGACAGTTCAGCTTTGTTTTATTCTTCAACAAATGCCTTTGCAACACATAACACGGTAAACATGCAGTATAACAAATGACACAATAACTAAAACTAACATAGTTTATAATTCTTTTATTATTGGAATCACTGTTATTAATTAACCCTCAGCGCATGCACAAGGGTTACGGTACTTGCTCTGTCGTTCATGTTTGAATGCTGACAATAATGTGGATCGGTCTGTACCTCTCACAACTGCAAGTCGTATTGTTGTTTTTAACCATGACACTACATAAATTATTGGCAGCAACATCATACAAATTTTCCTAATGCAACTAGACTACTAACAATAGACAATGCTTTATTTTTCATGCAGGTAGTGATTTTAGTGAAGAACTTCATCGGGAAAATATTCAGCAGTACAATGACCCAGTTTACAACACCTACGTATCTGTGATTCATCATCCCCAAGCTTCTCAATGGTCTCTCTTCTCTGCTTGTCTCCATGACAGTGTTTGAGTTCATCTGTGCTCAGGCTGCTCACACTACCCAGGGGCTGCACATTGGTGTGTGGCATGCTACCTTCAGCATCTATCTAGTTGTTGAATGGCTGATCTATGAAGGAGTGAAGGGTTTTCTGATCCTAGTGTCTCTGGTTCTGTTCTCATGTGCGTCAAGTAGGTAAAGCTGCCGACAGTGAGACAAGATAGTCAATGTACTACAAATTTTAACTAATTCCAAATTATTCAACTATTAATTTTTCTTCACAACTTTTTCGCATACGTGTAATTTGCAATTATAGGAATTCTTTAAATTTTCAGGCAATGTACGTTCTATGTCATCATAAAATTTGCTAAACTGAATAAGTAAATAGCATGTAAAACAGAAATTAAAATTAGAAATAATCAAAAACAGAATTATTTTCTGTTTAGATAATTAGAATCAGTCTAAGAAACATGACTGTAGCTACTTGCTCTGGTTGAGAACATTCTCTTATGAATTATAAGTTATAATCTCTTATGACTTGTGTACACAATCACCATTTTCATGTTTATTGTTAATTGCTGTCAGTATCATCATCGTCCAACATACGATATGGAAAACTATTTGACATAACATTTTCATTAGATACGGAACATTTTCGACTGCATCTCTTGAAAAACGGATACTTCTGGTGTATCTTAATTGCAGCATAGACGGTGATGTATCCAAATGAAAGGATGATGAGAAATAGCTGAACATTGATTAAGCGTATATTGTCAGGTATGTAACTATTGTAAAGTGTAATCATGAGCAGAAACACGATGTTGATGATGAGAGAGAGCTCTAACAGGTTGTGCCATTTCCTCTTGTAGGGTTGAACAAAGATGTGCAGTAGAAGAATGACTAAGAATAAGCAACCGATGATCCCGTAATAGTGTTCAGGAGTTTGGATGAATATGTTGATTAATGGAATTAACAAACGATACAGGAAATATAGACCAGCAAAGTAGCGGTGACTGTCCTTGAAGTAAGCCTGAAAGGAGTCCAGAAAAGGCATTAGCTTGAGACGCAACCTGTTGTACAGCCATGATACTCGACTTCTATTGAAGTACTTGATGCTAAATAGCTTAGTAAGTACGGGCTCCAGTATGAGGATGGCTGGAGGAGGAATCAAAATGATGATAAGGCAAAGAAATGCAGGTATAGCAAACCACAGGTGCTCTCCTTTCAAGTAGTCCATCTCACCATCGTACATAGCAACAATTCTTTTGACTGCATTATTAAGCATTATATAAGATGGTGTTAAAATGCTTGAGGTGATAACAGAACATTGAAAGTAGCACAGCACTAGGAATGCTGACAGCCCATCTACCATGGAGCCTTTAATGTTCCTTCTTCCACATCTTCTGCATAGCCTAACACAGCTGTAGCATGAATAAACTCTTAAAATTAATATGGTAGCCAAGAATAGTACAAAAGCATAGGCAAGAGTAGCGTATTTGATCAAGAAGAGATCCATTATTGTGTTTGTTTGTAGAATGCAAAACTCAAGACTTTCATTTTCAATTTCAAAAGCAAAGACACCTAAAATTACTTTGACAATTTCGAGTACAGTTCTCACAAAGCGATCTTTGATTTGAATTGTTCCAAATGCTGTGACGTCTAGTCTTGACACAACTTGTACATAGAAGACAAAGCTGTACAAAGCTCCAGAAGTGAGACTGATGTTGAAGAGCAAAATGACAAGAAAGATAATCGTAACTGGAATCAGTTCAGAAACAATGTAGATAAGGACACCATATTGACAATTGGTACTGTCACCACAAGTGAACTCATGAGAATGATAATAGACAACTTTATCATGAACACATCTTCCACACAGCCATCCTTCCCTGTTTTCACCACAAATCACTTTCTCTAGATCTGGCCTTTTGAGCGGCATGGGACAATGACGATCTTCTATATCGCAGATAGAATTATTATGATGGTTGCACAGCTGTGCTAGACATAGTCCGGTGTACAAATGTCCCAGTGGTGAGTGATTTCTATAACCAATCCAATAATTGATATCCACAGTCGCCATTCCATTTGGCTTGCATTTTATCATCTGTAATTTACTTTTAAGGTATGCGCTGCAGACACACAAAAGTTTATCTTTATCTAGATGATATCCAGGACTGCAGGGAGAAAGTCTGAATTGTATAGTGTGTCTCACATTGCTGCCTTCTAATAGTATAATTCCTGTATCACATGGCATTCCAGAAAGGACAATACTATTGTTCGTGATCAGATTGTATGATAGTAGTACTCTGGTAGTCGTGTTAGAACTCTGTACTTTAGCAGTGAGAGGAAAAAGATGATCAACCTTTCCATCCAATTCATCCAGTTGATGGATTTTTAAAGAAGTTGATATTCCAGGACGTATGCTCATTGTAGAATTGTCATAGTTTGTTTTGATAATCACTGGCAGAGTTGCAATACTTTTTGTAATTGGATAAACATCAAAAAAAGTAAAATTTCCATAACAAGTCTGGTTAAAAAAGTGCTCATTACGATGAAGTAATTGATCCATATAAAAGCCACACAACTTGTCGCAAAAAGATATTGATTATGAAAATATATCATTTCCTGCAGCTGCAATGTTGCCAGAAAAGTCGAAGTAAAGTTTTTTGGATTGATAATGATCAGGATGTTTAAGCTTTAAGAAACAAAAACCAAGATAAGAACATCCTCGTTCAGATAACACGCAAATTGCTCCTCCAAAATGTGTGGCAGAATTGTTGTAGAAGTAAAAATGAGCACTATAATCGAGCAGAAACTGAGAATTGCCATTTAAAGCAACTGCTCCACCTTGGTAGCCAGAATTGTTTGTAAAATTGACAACAGACTTGTTATTAATTTTAACACTAGCAGAATTCAGGTACAAGGCAGTGCCGTTGTTTCCACAGAATTCAATTAAGCCGGAAAAAATTATGGGCAAGTTAGAAATGAAGAATGCTCCGCTACCAGTTGAGATTCTAGAGCTACTTGGATTGGCAATAATGCGATTACTCTCAATAGTGTTGTTAACGAAATGAGTTGAAATGATGCTCTGCTGTGATCCATCATTCTTCAAATCCCGGCTGACAAGAGCAGCAGATCCACCAAGTGCTTTGTTGCCTTTAAATGTGCAATTGATGCAGAAGAGGCTATTGTTTGCATATGTCTGAGACAGACCCACCGAGCTAACAAACATACTCATTCCTCCACCAAGAGAAGCAGTGTTACCGAGAAATGAAGAGTTAGTAATATTTATAGTGTTGTTTATAGGATAAAGAAAATGGTCGGTTTGCCGCGCAGTGTAGCCAATATCAAAGCCACCTCCTCCACAAGTAGCTGTATTGTTACTGATGAGATTGTTGTAGAGATGAAATACATTGTTAGTTACTTTGCCATGACTGTATATTTGTATTGCACCACCATAGATGGCTTTGTTTTCTTCCAATTTGCTATTTTTCAGTGTAAATCTGATGTTTTTACAGGCATTACCTAGAACGATTCGAATACCGCCACCTCGTTCGCAACTGGAAGACTGGAACACAGCACTTGGATTACAAGTTCGGTTGCTAGCAATATTGTGTTTGAACAAACAGTTATCAATGATATAGTCTGTGTACAGTTCACGAAGATGTTTCGAAATGAAGATAATTTGTAAGCCCCCGCCTGACCTTTGCCGATTAGTGAGCAAGTTGTTAGTGAAATGAGAGTCATTCACGTGGACTGCTGATCTTACATCGATCAATGTGAGTCCCTGACCTCTGCTTCTACTTACAGCAATACTAAACACAGATACGTTAGTGCAAGTATCGATTTTGATAGCTGAATAATTTGCAATCAATTGGAATTTTTTCAGCTTTTTGATGAAAATGGTAGTGGTTGAACAATTAGTGGCAGTGAAATCTTGAAGGCAAATATCAAAAGAGTTATCAAAAACTATTCCTGCTTCGAATTCGCTATTGCAGTTAATGTGAGTTAGTGACCGACCTTCACCAGTTATTGTAATATTCTTTACACCATTGAACCTAGCAACTCCTTGAAGAGTGTAGTTAGTGTTGTTGATCCTGATGATAAGATTATTCAGCTTGTGACTAGACACATATCGGGACACATTGACCAAAGAGGTGCAAGGCACTCCATCAAGTCCTTCAAGACATGCCGGAGTGTCTTTACCAGAATTTGAAATGACGATCTCTCTCGCAAAGGTGCTGCAGCTGAAGCAGAGAAGAAGAAATGACAAGGACAGCATGATAACCAGGTTATGCATGATTGTGCTGTGCCTTCTACATGTTACAAAATTTATAGCTGCGAGAATTTGCAGTTCATGTTTACCAATACACACATTCCAATTCTATTACGCACATGAGTGAATGAGACAAAAAGGTACTTGCATGTGTTGATGACAAATTCCATATTGTGTGTTTGTGATAACATCGCTCATCTGTATATCATTGTTATCTCCATATTATGCAAAGTGTCATAAAATCACAAAAACAGTGAATATCCAGTTTATATGGGCATAGTCCCCAACTAACTAGCTAACTGTGTACACACACATCACACACACACACACACACACACCTTGACCTTGACCTTGAATAAACGCTACCCGTATGGGTCACGCGTCCCCTCGAATGAGAGGAATGAACGATAGATTGCTATGTGGAGCCTGCACGACAACGATGCACAGTCAGACCACCTCTGCTTCTGAACCATTTGTCACATGTCACACATTGTACAGCACCTGCCTGCTCGTGGATTGGCTTACTACGCTCTTTTAGGCACTTATGCCTAGCCTTGTCGCTCTCTCTGGTGAAGGATCGCTGACACACTTCACAGCGTACATTCTTCTGAGTTGATGCCCTTCTGAGTTGGTCTTGTGCCGCTTGTATGTTGGTGAGTGACTGCTGCCACGTACCCCTCCAACCATCTCTGTCTTGAGCAGCGCTAAACCAATCCTTATCACCAAGGCCCACCGCTTTCATATCACTCTTGACTAGATCTCTCCACCTTCTTCTTGGGCCACTGAGAGGTCGAGTTGCAGGCAGCCAACCAAACAAGCACAGCTTTGGCAAACGATGTTGTGGCATCCTAGCAAGGTGTCCAAGCCATTCTAGCCGTCTTCTCATTAGCTTAACTCCAATCGACTCAACATCCCCCCACCACTCTCTAACCGTCGCTGAAGAGATGTGCTCTGTCCACTGCTTCTGATTAGCACACACACACACACACACACACACACACACACACACACACACACACACACACACACACACACACACACACACACACACACACACACATTATCCTTGACATAATATTGTAAGCAATAGCATGGTGGTCAAATGACTCTCTCTCATTGACCTCCAAGCATCGTTATGGGGTTGTTCTACAATTCTACTCCACTTGGAATCTGTATATCTCACACTATCGTATATCTGCTAAACTTTTAAAATGTGGTATCATTCATTCTGAACTTAATTTGTCACTACTTATAGCAGTTTTATTACTCCTTGCAACAGCTACAAAAGCACAAACCGTGATCTGTGCCTTATTTGCAAGGTTTATTAAATTGTGTGATTCAGATTGAACACAGTTTATGCTCTACGGTAGATGCTTTTACATGTAGATTGCAAGTAGTGAAACTGCTGTAAGTGAATGAATTTCAGCACATGCAAAGTTCTATTTGACACATACATTGGAATGTCTGTATTAGTAAACCAACTGTAAAACTGAAACTTATATAACAGCTATGATTATGTAAACTGAAACTTATTATAGCTATTAGGGAGGCACGGTAGTGACTCCCTATGTAGGGTTGAACGGAAAAAACAAGATGGCGGCTACATACAATGTATTAGCGTTCAAACGCCGATATTTCACCTGGTTATGAATTTTATACGTCCAAAGACACTTAGATCTGCTATCGGACGTTGCCCCATCTTACAGTAGCAAGGAGATTGCTCGAAATTGTTGCTAAAGTGACGAACCTGGAAACGGTGAAAATCGAGTTTCGTCATCTTTCGCAACAATACTGCATGCTTGTATTATGCACTATAATTATAGGATCATATTTATAGTAAGATAAATATTATTGTTTGGATAGAGAGTCTACAGCTGATATACTTCATTTTCTTGAAATCTATGATACATTATGATTAAAAAAATTAAATTTTTACAACATAATATCGATCAATATCGGCAGTCATTGTGAGACCAGTGCCGTAGCTGTGGAACAGGTGGCTCAATCGAGTGCAGAACTCTTCAATGTATTTAACATCATCAAATTGGACCAAGGTCAATACTATCTCCTCCAGTGCTCTTCCTTGCAGCTGGTAGAGCACAGACAGACAGCAATTCAGTGCTGGGAGGAGAGCCAGCTCGAGAGTACGCAGTTGCATGTTAGCGAATTCCAATCGCTTGAGGGCTAGGTTCGACATGACAAACTTCTCCAAGTGAGTAGAGAAAATTTTGTGTAAATTTTCACCCTCACCAACAAAAGAAACGTGCCCCACTTGAATCACCATGTCACCAGGAGCTAGAGGCATGTATTGGGTCGCAATTGTTAGTTTTTTCAGTTTCAACTGACTCAGGAAGACTGAACAGCAGCCAGGTGTGGATATCACAGTAGGATTGCTGCAGGTCTAGACACTTGTACTGTCCATTGGTCTCTAGAAGCGGCTGGCTCGGAAACATGCATACGCAAGCCGTCAACGTATGCTTGCACCTATCATTCGATAGTTTATCCAACTTCTCTTCTTCCTTGTTTCTGCCGCCAATACTGAGTGACTGCTCGTACATGGTCGCAGTTGTGAGAAATGTCACAATCAGTTCACACGCGACTCGGTAAGAAGTTCTGAAGACAGCAAGTGCTCGAAACTGAGCCTGGGCTGTTTCAGGAATTGATTGAGCACAGACAAAGGAGCATTGTATTCCGAGTGATCTATTCTATTAACGTCCACGTCATTAGAACAGGAGTCAATGTCCTGCAATGTAACCATGCAGAGCAAATTGATTTGAAATGTACTGATAGACCGTATGATGGAGACAATACGTTCAGCGTAAGATAGATCAATACAACTAACAGCTGATTTAACCAATAGGACAGATAGGCTCTCTAGATGATAGGGCAAGGGTGCTGTATACAATTGCAATTCGCTCCAATGGCCGTACATAGTCTTCGTGGAACTCAGGTCAGCTATTGATTCTAAGACGTTTTTAGCAATCTCAGGACTGCCGGATATCTTGAGGTGCTTAAGACGAGGTTTATTTGCACTGTTTATTTGTTTTATTTGCACTGTTGAAGGCAAGTCATATTGTTGAGTCTGTTCCCTTGCTAATATGAACAGCCTTGTACCAGTAGTTACAGTAGACCCTCACTAATCTGAACAGCCTTGTACCAGTAGCTACAGTAGACCCTCACTAATCTGAACAGCCTTGTACCAGTAGCTACAGTAGACCCTCACTAATCTGAACAGCTTGTACCAGTAGCTACAGTAGACCCTCACTAATCTGAACAGCCTTGTACCAGTAGCTACAGTAGACCCTCACTAATCTGAACAGCCCTGTACCAGTAGCTACAGTAGACCCTCACTAATCTGAACAGCCTTGTACCAGTAGCTACAGTAGACCCTCACTAATCATGTCATGTTCAATAGGCCGATGGATACTGGACAATGTCTGATTTGGAGAATGTCTCCATCTCTGCTGCCAGACTGAGAGCAATCCTGGTCAGCAATGGAGCTCAGAGCTTTGGTGAGCATCGAGTACACACATACAGATACATACACATTCCATGTCAAAATGAATTGAACAATGCGGGTACCGTATTTCTTCTAAAAATTCAGCGCAAAAGAAATAATTTCAGATTTGCTTGCCCAATATTTCGAGTAGTTGTGGCAGAAGTTCAAGAAGTGCCGAATAATTGGAGGTGTGGCGACCAGCACTTGTTTTGAATGAGAGCACGTCTACAGCTCTTTTCTATTAAGTACAGGACTTTTTACGTCGGGTTGTTTTGGCTTACTGTGACGAAGAACCAAAGCACTAGCCGAAATGTGGAGGTTTAGTACACATTTCAACGACAAGGTGCCGAAAAATAGGAGGTGCTGAATCCTTGGAAGAAATACGGTAGTTGTAAATCTCTGATAATATGAATGCTCAATGACAACTGAAATATGTAGCACCATTGCAATGGTACCTGATAACCTATAATTCTGTATGGTTCAGTTTCTTTGATCTTAACCTGTATTGTGTGAGTGACATCAGAACTCTTATGAACTCTTCGTGATGTTTAACAGTCAAAATCGGGCTTAATTTAACGTTCTTTTTGGAAGGCAATAAAAATTGATGTGAACATTTTCTCTTTTCCACAGGCAGCAGAGTATTTGACAAGATATGTCAGCTAATGGCCACATTGATTATACTGAGATCACTTCAGTTGAACTTTTCTAATCGTTTCGAGTTCTGTTTTTCTCCAAAACTGACCATCATCAAGTTTCCCGGAACATACTCCAACCAGCTTCAGAATATTGCGAAGTACTGCTCAGCGATGGAGAAGGAGTGTCCTAGTGTCTACACACGCCTTGAGCTGGGGCTAACCTGGGTGGACTCCATTGACAAGATGATTAAGACACTCGCTTTATAGGAATATCATATAAAACTGAGAAGTAGCAAGCTGAAACCGAGATATAGTTATTTTTAATTTTAAACGGCACCCAGTAGTATTTTGAGAACTGCTTTATAATAGATTATTATTTTTAGATCATTTCAAGTTTATTTCAAATAATAAAATTAATTATTATGATTAGCGTAAAAAGTTAACAGTGATTTACAATAAGTTTCTCAGACACAACAACAAATTATTGCTTGTCACTATCATGCACTATTATAGAGGATCATAATTTATTATTTACAGTAAGACAAACTTAATATTAATGTTTGGATAGAGAGTCTACAGCTAATAGACTTGGTTTCCTTGAAATCTATGATACAATCATTATGATTTAAACATTAAATTGTTGCAACATATCGATCAATGTCTGCAGTCATTGTGAGACCAGCTGTGCCGTAGCTGTGTAACAGGTGCCTCAATCGAGTGCAGAACTCTTCAATGTATTTAACATCATCAAATTGGACCAAGGTCATTACTATCTCCACCAGTGCTCTTCCTTGCTGGGAGAGCGCAGACAGACAGCAATTCAGTGCTGGGAGGAGAGCCAGCTCGAGAGTACGCAGTTGCATGTTAGCGAATTCCAATCGCTTGAGGGCTAGGTTCAACATGACAAACTTCTCCAAGTGAGTAGAAAAAATTTTGTGTAAATTTCCACCCTCACCAACTAAAGCAACGTGCTCCACTTGAACCACCATGTCACCAGGAGCTAGAGCCATGTATATTGGGTCGCAATTGTTAGTTTCTTCAGTTTCAACTCAGGAAGACTGAACAGCAGCCAGCTGTGGATATCACAGTAGGATAGCTGCAGGTCTAGACACTTGTACTGTTCATATGTCTCTGGAAGCGGCTGGCTCGGAAACATGCATATGTAAGCCGTCAACGTGTGCTTGCATCTATCATTCGATAGTTTGTCCAACTTCTCTTCTTTGTTTCTGCCGCCAATACTGAGTGACTGCTCGTACATAGTCGCAGTTGTGAGAAATGTCACAATCAGTTCACACGCAAATCGGTAAGAAGTTCTGAAGACAGCAAATGCTCGAAACTGAGCCTGGGCTGTTTTAGGAATTGATTGAGCACAGTCAAACGAGCATTGTATTCCGAGTGATCTACGTCCACGTCATTAGAACAGGAGTCAATGTCCTGCAATGTAACCATGCAGAGCAAATTGATTTGAAATGTACTGATAGACCGTATGATAGAGACAATACGTTCAGTGTATGATAGATCAATACAACTAACAGCTGATTTAACCAATAGGACAGATAGGCTCTCTAGATGATAAGGCAAGGATGCTGTATACAACAAGTAAAGTAAAAAAGTTTTAATAAAAAAAACTAAAAAGTGTAGGGATGACTCTTGCAAAAGTAAAGGAACAAGATGGGATAATGCTTGCAGAACTAAAAGAACAAGATGGGATGATGCTTGCAAAAGTAAAGGAACAAGATGGGATGATGCTTGCAAAAGTAAAGGAACAAGATGGAATAATGCTTGCAAATGTAAAAGTCCCAAGTATCCCTACATCAGCGGCTTGCTGCGATGACGTGCAACTGACAAAATTGATGCGGAATCCTTTTCCAACACCTTTTACAACCGTCAATTACTTCATCGGACTGCGTCCTCCAAATACAGCTACCTGCAGCTTATTTACAACTGTCAACTACTTCATCGGACTGCGTCCTCCAAACACAGATACCTCTAGTTATTTACAACTGTCAACTACTTCATTGGACTGCGTCCTCCTAAAAACAGATACCTCTATATTTATTTACAACCGTCAATTACTTCATCGGACTGCGTCCTCCTTCAAGCCGCTGATGTAGGGATACTTGGGACTTTTACATTTGCAAGCATTATTCCATCTTGTTCCTTTACTTTTGCAAGCATCATCCCATCTTGTTCCTTTACTTTTGCAAGCATCATCCCATCTTGTTCTTTTAGTTTTGCAAGCATTATCCCATCTTGTTCCTTTACTTTTGCAAGAGTCATCCCTACACTTTTTAGTTTTTTTTTATTAAAACTTTTTTACTTTACTTGTTCCTGTAACTTTTTTTTATCACTATCAGTTTAAAATTATCAGCTGTATTCTATGCTAGCTGTTACTTCATTTTTAAAACTCTGTGAGCAGCAGTTACTAGCTAGTAGATGAGAAGGTGCATAGCCTCTATAGTCAGAGAGTCAAGGAACATTGAATGTTATTATCGGCAATCACGAAAAGGTTTAAATTAGTTAGAGAGGTTGAGTTGACAACATGATATTTCCTAGCACTGTAATGGATGAAGAAGAGACTAACGCTGACAACTCAGTGGAACACTATGATGATCATGGCTGGAAGACTCTGAGTCCGCCGGGATCATAGAGGATTCGAGTAGACACGCCTAGTAGAGCCTTGTTGATGTCGATATCACGATCACAGAGGCTTCTAGCCATTTACAATGACCAACGTCCAGTTGTCAACAGCACAGGGGTCCTATAGGTACAGCTCACGCCACGTAGCTAGTGTAAGAAACCTAGCCTAGCTACGGATCGCGGGTAGCATCACCGTCGTCCGGTTCGCGCCTGCGTGGGTCATGATGACAGCATAGGGTATGTTATACTGCCTGTTCATACCTCTAAGCTCTAGCTTGTGCGCTGAAGCACCCAGAGCAGAGAGAAAGCGAGAACCGAGCTCACTTTCAAAACTGATGTGGGCGGAGTCAATGATCAGTAGCGACAAGAGGGTTAATTAATGGAGTCGCTCAACCCAAAACGGTCCAAAAACCATGTTTTTCAAGGATTACTCACTTCTGGTAGTGTTTGATGCCTATCTAAGCACTAAGTGCACTACCCCAGATATATACACGTACGATGGTGCAGGTTTGATAGTGATTCGTTCACTCAGGACAGCGCTAGGCTTACTGAAAGAAGAAGAAGAAGAAGAAGGAGTAGAAGAAGAAAGATGAACAATTCGCGTGGGCGGCGATTTTGTTTTACCTCTTTAGAAACGTCTGCCAGCTTCGCCAAAGGTATTTCCATGCTCAGAACAATCGCCTGATCAATCCTAGATATCTGGAATTTCGATAAATGCTAAAACAGCGAAGATCTGCAACTTGCTCTCTGAGAGTCGCCATCTTGATTTTCGTCGTCGAGCAAGCAATCCCGGCGACTTTCATGGACTTCCTACAAGCGCTTACACTTCAGATTCCCTCAAAGATAGTTAAAATGCAGTAGAAATGTTTAACAAAAGAGATATGTGCGAAAACTAATTTTCACACATGAGTAGCCGCCATCTTAATTCGTGGTCATCCCTACATATCATTGCCTATCGGCAATGATAATTCGCTCCAATGGTCGTACATAGACTTCGTGGAACTCAGGTCAGCTATTGATTTTAAAACGTGTTTAGCAATCTCAGGACTGCCGGATATCTTGAGGTGCTTAAGACGAGGTTGGTTGGCACTAGAGTAAATTATCTATATTCGGCCAACATGTATATTCGTACGCTATTGCCAGCAAAACCAACGCAGCTAAGACGGTGTCTGCCACAGCAAACTATAGCCACTTGCATGTGTAGAAGACACAGCAAACCGTTAGCTCCAGCGTCCTTCCTGAAGGCGACAACAAACAATAATAGACACGTGTACGAATTTCCCTAAGATCGGTAGAATCTCTGTATTTTCGTTTCACCACTCGCTACGTCCAACGAAGTAGAGGAGCTGGCTAATTTAGTGCGGCTAGCATACACCCATCCTTGTGCTAAACGATGACCAGCAGAAGTAGCCGAACACTCTCCTTGAACACAAGAAAAACGCAACAACATCACCCCCGCTGACCCCTCAAAGATCGTCATCAACAATACAGTAAAGTATTGTGCTTATGGAGACGTATTATTATAATTTTTATTATGGCTCTCCATAAGCACAATACTTTACTGTATTGTTGATGACGATCTTTGAGGGGTCAGCGGGGGTGATGTTGTTGCGTTTTTCTTGTGTTCAAGGAGAGTGTTCGGCTACTTCTGCTGGTCATCGTTTAGCACAAGGATGGGTGTATGCTAGCAGCACTAAATTAGCCAGCTCCTCTACTTCGTTGGACGTAGCGAGTGGTGAAACGAAAATACAGAGATTCTACCGATCTTAGGGAAATTCGTACACGTGTCTATTATTGTTTGTTGTCGCCTTCAGGAAGGACGCTGGAGCTAACGGTTTGCTGTGTCTTCTACACATGCAAGTGGCTATAGTTTGCTGTGGCAGACACCGTCTTAGCTGCGTTGGTTTTGCTGGCAATAGTGTACGAATATACATGTTGGCCGAATATAGATAATTTACTCTACTATCAACCTTTAAAAATAAAACTACACAAGTCTGGCACAGTTCTGAAGTTGCTAGTATAAACGCACTATAAGGCTTGAGTAATACAGTCAGTGCTAGAACACTCCGAGTCATCTAAGCAGTACAGAATAGCGCCTAGATCACAGAATATCATTCTCTTTAAGTTTCCATAAAAAACAGCGCCGAGAAGATCTTCACAAGCGGTTAGCAGAGTCTGTTCTAGTTCCTCGAGATCGCTGAACATAGCTGCGTCACCAAGATGGAGGATATCAGCACGAGGGAGACTATCGAGTAGAAGCCTACGCGGCATAGCACGAGGGAGAAGGGAGAGAGACTCTACTGGGAGCTCGTTGACTCGAAACAGAACATATAACATACAAGTATCCCTGAGAGACAGAGGGAGAATCAGCGAGGACGTTAGTGAAGACATGACAGGAGGTAGAGCAGGCACGTGTTGGAATTAGGGCGGAGCTCACAGCCACACTCAGAAAGTCCTGTACCAAGGTTCAGTTCTAGTGCTCTTCCTTGCTGGAAGAGCACGAACATACAGCGAATCAGTGCCGAGAAAAGGGCCAGGTTGAAGTCAGCGCTCTTCAATTTCAGGCAATGAAAAGTGAGCGGAGAAGACATCGCTGGATCTGTATTTGAATTTGGCGCCAATATTTTGGCGGAAAACGTTTTGCGCGGTAAAGTCAACTATACGTACGTGTTGAAAGTTTTTCCAACTGAATCAGAAATGCGGTGGGAAACTTTCCGTGTTTCCTGATCTCATTCAAATAATAACACAGTGTCACAGATCAACATGAAGCTACGTGGTTCACGGCTAGTGATCATCTGTTGTCTGGTGGTTGCTCTATGGAACATCACAGACAAGCAATATCTGCTTGTTACAGACACTTTAGCAATCAGACTGCCTGACCTAGCTATTCAAGGACTACTGTTTCTGCTCTATCCACTTGTAGGTCACCTGACAGATGTCTACCTGACCAGGTATCGTAGCTTAAAATGGTCCTTTGGTATACTGATTATCACACCATGTGCTGCTGTGGTATATTGTGGAATTGATCTAGCAGCATTAACGATATGGAACTCAAATGTTTTTCATCACAGACAAACAGCTGCTTCATTTGTTTTCATTTATATTCTAACTATTTTATATATCATTGGGCTTGGATTGTTTCAAGCTAATGCCATTCAGTTTGGACTGGATCAGTTACTAGAGGCTCCCACACCAAAACTGATTTCTTTCATCCACTGGTATTTCTGGGCTCAGAATTTTGGCAGTTTAGCATTTTTTTATTTTACACAAAGTAGTTTGACCCTATATCAGGTACTTTCAGTATCCAATGGCACAGTAAACAGACCATTGAATGGAAGCTTCCGTAATGTTGCATATGTTTGTTTACTCATTGCTATGACAATTATTTTTACAACGGTACTTATCAAATTTTGCATTACAAAGAAACACATGTTTATACAGAAAGCAGGTCTCAATCCATTCAAGAATATCTACAAAGTGCTCAAGTACTCTTGGAAGCACAAGGTCCCTGAGCATCGCAGTGCCTTCACCTACTGGGAGGAGGATATTCCACGCCGTATTGACCTAGGGAAGAACAAGTATGGAGGACCATTCTCCAATGAGGAGGTGGAGGACACCAAGACATTCCTACGCATCCTACCACTCCTCCTGTTTCTGTTTGGATACCATCTAGCAGGAGATGGCTACTCTGCTCCAGAACAGCTCCAGAGGACCAGCTGTCCTTCACTACCAGTACTGTTACTTTTTGTTGGAAATCCACTCCACATGAGCACTCTTGTTGCAGTGGTTGGTATACCACTGTATCGACTGGTGATTGTGAAAGTGATTCCAAGACTGAAGAATGTTCGAATGCTGACAAAAATGTGGATCGGTCTGTACCTCTCACTACTTCAAGTTGTGTTGTACATCATAGTGGTTGTTAACCATGACACCACATACTGGCAGCAACATCACACTGTTGTACCTTATCAAAAAGTTTACACTGCTAGTAGTGAGTGCTATAGTATTCGTACTGGTTGTGATATCCATCAAAGGCATTTGCACTGTCAGCAGTACAATGATCCAGATGACAACACCTACCTGTGGTTCATCATCCCTCAGCTCCTCAATGGTCTCTCTTCTCTGCTTGTCTCCATGACAGTGTTTGAGTTCATCTGTGCCCAGGCTCCTCGCACTACCCAGGGACTGCTCATTGGTCTGTGGTATGCCACATTCAGCATCAGGTACCTAATTGGTATTTTAGACTATCTTATCATTGAGAGGAGGTCCTGGCTGATCTATGAAGGAGTGAAGGGGCTTCTGATCCTGGTGTCTCTGGTGCTGTTCTCATGTGTGTCCAGACGTTACCGCTACCGACAGCGAGACGAGATAGTAAATGTGCAGGGTATGATTGAGGACACTCATGAGAGGTGGTTAGACCAGGAGGAAGAATATATGCAAGAACGAAGAGAATTTTATAAAACTTTGAGTTAATGTGATAATTTTAATTCAGATTTTTTTCAAATAATTAATTTGAATATTTTAGATTTATAACGATTCTTACTCATTTTAATTTAGATGAATTTGTAAAGTAGTAACTAACATGTAGTATCAGTTCTAAGAGATGTGCTTTTTGTGATTAAAACGTCAATTAAAACTTACAATTAATTTTGAGTTTTATTTAGTAAAGTTGTTTGTTATTGGTGGAAAAAGGAGTGTGTTAAAATGAGATTATAATTATCATTATATAGGTGGTTTATATGGTTGAAATTATCATTATGGGCTAGTTGTGTATATTGGAATGAACCTTGAAACATTATTCATAATTATTACGGGAATATATCAACATCAAACTTTGCAATAATATTATTATGAATGTTTTATACTTTTGTGAAGGTGATTCCTAGACTGAAAAATTTTTAAATGCTCAAAAAATGTGGATCGGTCTGTACATAGATATGGTCTGTACCTCAAGTTGCAGTGTACATCATTGTTTTTGACTATGACACCATGACATTGTATTGGCAACAACATCACACAAATTTTCCTAATGCAACAGGTAATAATAGTAGACAGTGCTTTATTATTCATGCAGGTAGTGATTTTAGTGAAGAATACATGATCGTAAAAATATTCAGCAGTACAATGACCCAGTTGACCACACCTACCTGTGGTTCATCATCCCTCAGCTCCTCAATGGTCTCTCTTCTCTGCTTGTCTCAATGACAGCATTTGAGTTCATCTGTGCTCTGGCTGCTTGGACTACCCAAAGACTGCTCATTGGTGTGGTATGCCACCTTTAATTCAACATCTATCTCCAGTATTTTTTGGCATCTTAGACAATGCCATGATTGAAGAAAGGAATGTCTGATCTATGAAGGAGTGAAAGGGTTTCTGATCCTTGTGTGTCTGGTTCTGTTCTTATGTGCATGAAGTAGGTACAGCTATACCGACTGCATCTGACAAGATAGTCAATGTACGTATAACAAAATAATGATTGAAGACACTCATGTGAGGTGACACTCATGAGACTCATGAGATGTGGTTCTTGCATATAATTATAAGCATGTGCAAGAACGCGTACTTGAAGCTTTTTTATCTTTCAACACATTCATAGCAACTTAACTAATTCCAAATTATTCAACTAATTCCAAATTATTTAAAATTATTCAACTAATTATTTCTTCACAAGACCTTTTCACATTCATGTAATTTGTGATTCTAAGAATTCTTGAAATTTTCAGGCAAAGTATGTTCTATGTCATCATAAAAATTAATTTGCTAAACTAAATAAGTAAGTAAAACAGAAATTACAATTAGAAATAATAAAAAACAGAATTATTTTGTTTCAGATAATTAGAATCAGTCTACTGTAACTATTTGCTCTGGTTGAGAACATTCTCTTATGAATTATAAGTTATAATCTCTTATGACTTGTGTACATAATCACCATTTTCATGTTTGTTGTTAGTTATTACTGTCAGTATCATCATCGTCCAACATACGATATGGAAAACTATTTGACATAGTATTTTCATTGGAAGCGAAAAATTTTTGACCGCATCTCTTGAAAAACGGATATTTCTGGTGTATCTTAATTGCTGCATATACGGTGATGTATCCAAATGAAAGGATGATGAGAAATAGCTGAACATTGATTAAGCGTACATTGTCAGGTATGTAACTATTGTAAAGTGTTATCATGAGCAGAAACACGATGTTGATGATGAGAGAGAGCTCTAACAGGTTGTACCATTTCTTCTTGTAGGGTTGAACAAAGATGTGCAGTAGAAGAATGACTAAGAATAAGCATCCGATGATGCCGTAATAGTGTTCAGGAGTTTGGATGAATATGTTGAGTAATGGAATTAACAAACGATACAAGAAGTATAGACCTGCAAAGTAGCGGTGATTGTCCTTGAAGCAAGCCTGAAAAGAGTCCAGAAAAGGCATTAGCTTAAGACGCAACCTGTTGTACAGCCATGATACTCGACTTCTATTAAAGTACTTGATGCTAAATAGCTTAGTAAGTATGGGCTCCAGTATGAGGATGGTTGGAGGAGGAATCAAGATGATGATAAGGCAAAGAAAGGCAGGTGTAGCAAACCACAGGTGCTCTCCTCTCAGGTAGTCCATCTCACCATCGTACATAGCAACGGTTCTTTTGACTGTAAAATTCAGCATTATATTAGATGGTGTTAAAATGCTTGAGGTGACAACAGCACATTGAAAGTAGCACATCACTAGGAATGCTGACAGCCCATCTACCATGGATCCTTTAATGTTCCTTCTTCCACATCTTCTGCACAGCTTAACACAGCTGTAGCATGAATGAACTCTTAAGATAAAGATGGTAGCCAAGAACAGTACAAAAGCATAGGCAAGAGTGGCATATTTGATCAAGAAGAGATCCATTATTGTGTTCGTTTGTAGAATGCAAAATTCAAGACTTTCATTTTTAATTTCAAAAGCAAAGACACCTAAAATTACTTTGACAATTTCGAGTACAGTTCTCATAAGAGCATCTTTGTTTTGAATTGTTCCAAATGCTGTGACGTCTAGTCTTGACACAACTTGAACATAGAAGACAAAGCTGTACAAAGCTCCAGAAGTGAGACTGATGTTGAAGAGTAAAATGACAAGAAAGATAATCGTAACTGGAATCAGTTCAGACACAACGTAGATAGGGACACCATATTGACAATTGGTACTGTCACCACAAGTGAACTTTGGAGAATGATAATAGACAACTTTATCTTCAACGCATCTTCCACACAGCCATCCTTGCCTGTTTTCACCACAAATCACTTTCTCTAGTTTTGGCCTTGTGAGCGGCATGTGACAATGACGATCTTCTATATCGCAGTTAGCAGGTTTATTATGGTGGCACAGCTGTGTTAGACAAAGTCCGGTGTACAAATGTCCAAGTAGTGAGTGATTTCTATAACCGATCCAATAATTGATATCCACCGTCGCTAATCCATTTGGCTTGCATTTTATAATCTGTAATTTGCTTTTATAGTGTGCGCTACAGACACACTTAAGTTTTTCATTATCTAGATGATATCCAGGACTGCAGGGAGAAATTTTGAATTTAATTGTGTGTCTCACAGTGCTGCCTTCTAATAGTATTATTCCTGTGTCACCTGGCATTCCAAAAAGGACAATACTATTGTTCGTGATCAGAGTGTATGATAGCTGTACTCTGGTAGTCATGTTTGAACTCTGTACTTTAGCAGCGAGAGGAAAAAGATGATCAACTTTTTTACCCAATTCATCCAATTGATGGATTTTTAAAGAAGTTGATATTCCAGGACGTATGATCAATGTAGAATTGTTATAGTTTGTTTCTACAAACACTGGCAGAGTTGCAATACTTTTTGTAATTGGATAACCATCAAAAAAAGTAAAATTTCCATAACAAGTCTGGTTAAAAAAGTGCACATTACGATTAAGTAATCGATCCAAATAAAAGCCACACAGTTCGTCACAAAAAGACAGCGATGAAGAAAATATATCATTTCCTGCTGCAGTTGCAGAGTTGCCAGAAAAATAGAAGTAAAGTTTTTTGGATTGATAATGACCAGGATGTTTAAGCTTTAAGAAACAAGAACCAAGATAAGAACATGTACGTTCAGATAACACGCAAATTGCTCCACCAAAATGTGTGGCAGAATTGTTGTAGAAGTAAAAATGACCACTATTATCGAGCAGAAACTGAGAATTGCCATTTAAAGCAACCGCTCCACCTTGGTAGCCAGAATTGTTTGTAAAAATGACAACAGACTTGTTATTAACTTTAACACTAGCAGAATTCAGGTACAAAGCAGTACCGTTGTTTCCTAAGAATTCAATTAAGCCGGAAAAAATTATGGGCAAGTTAGAAATGAAGAATGCTCCGCTGCCAATTGAGATTCTAGCACTACTCGTATCAGCAATAATGTGATTGCTCTCAATAGTGCAGTGGACGAAATGAGTTGAAATGATGCTCTGCTGTGATCCATCATTCCTCAAATCTCGACTGACAAAAGCAGCAGATCCACTAAGTGCTGTGTTACCTTTAAATGTGCAATTGATGCAGAAGAGGCTGTTGTTTGCATATGTCTGAGACAGACTCACCGAGCCAACAAACACATACATTCCTCCACCAAGAGAAGCAGTGTTGCCGAGAAATGACGAGTTAGTAATATTTATAGTGTTGTTTACAGGATAAAGAAAATGCGTACCTGTAGTGTAGCCAATATCGAAGCCACCTCCACCACAAGTAGCTATATTGTTACTGATTAGGTTATTGTAGAGATGAAATACATTGTTAGTTGCATTGCCATGACTGTATATTTGCATTGCACCACCATAGATGGCTTTGTTTTCTTCCAATTTGCTATTTTTCAGTGTAAATCTGATGTTTTTACAGGCATTCCCTAGAAGGATTCGAATACCAGCACCTCGTTCCCAACTGTAAGAACGAAACAGAACACTTTGATTACAAGTTCGGTTGCTGGCAATATTGTGTTTGAACACACAGTTATCAATGATATAGTCAGTGTACAGTTCACGAAGCTGTTTTGAATTGAAGATAATTTGTAAGCCCCCACCTGACCTATGCCGATTAGTGATCGAGTTGTTAGTGAAATGAGAGTCATTCACATGGACAGCTGATCTTACATCGATCAATGTGAGTCCCTGACCTCTACTTCTGCTTACAGCAATACTAAAGACAGATACATTAGAGCAAGTGTCGATTTTGATAGCTGAGTAATTTCCAATCAATTGCAATTGTTTCAGACTTTTTGTCAAATTGGTAGTGGTTGAACAATTAGAGACAGTGAAATCTTGAAGGCAAATATCAGAAGAGTTATCAAAAACTATTCCTGCATCGAGTTCGGTATTACAGTTAATGTGAGTTAGTGAGCGACCTTCACCAGTTATTGTAATGTTCTTCACACCATTGAATTTAGCAACTCCTTGAAGAGTGTAGTTAGTGTTGTTGATCCTGATGATAAGATTATTCAGCTTGTGACTAGACACATATCGGGACACATTGACCAAAGAGGAGCAAGACACTACATCGAGTCCTTCAAGACAAGTCGGAGCGTCTTTACCAGAATTTGAAATGACGATCTCTCTCGCAAAGGTGCAGCAGCTGAAGCAAAGAAGAAGAAATGACAAGGACAGCATGATGACTAGTCTAGCGCGCTATGACCCTCTACCGCGAAAAAAAGGGGAGGGGCCAAGCGCGGTAGAGGGTCTAGCCAAACTCGCAAGATGATTAGTTTCATTACCCGAATTTCGGGTAATGTTATTCACGGTATTATTACGTCAACATACTTCCTCTGTCACAGAATAAACATGGCGGCCGTTCTTGCATAGTGTAGAAATGCAATCGACATGCTGTGACGAGCTACTACAGTGCAATAACGCCATTGCACGCTCTCTCTAGGCTATCAAATCTTGCGCCTCTTCGGAAAGACGTTGTTAGTGCAGTTCTCGGTGGAAGAGAGACTTTCTTCGACTCAGGCGTGGTATGGCAAGTCTCTAGTCTTTATGATATTACCACGGGGTGCCTAGTTCACTTTGGAGGCTGTGGGATACGAGCCTGCTGCAAAACGCTTCTGCAAATCGTCGTAAAAGCGCAGTGCCTGCAGATCGCTGCCATCATTTGTCGTAGCGCGTTCACGTGACAATTGTATTTACGTCTGTTGACGTAATAATTACCGTGAATATAGTTAACCGAAATTCGGGTAATGAACTAATTATCTTGCGAGTTTGGCTAGACCCTCTCCCGCATCTGACCCGCCCCCTTTTTTTCGAACGGCATTATGTACCGAGAAGCCCCGATTGGTTGCCATGGCAATCACGTGATAAATATGGACTCCAGTCTGAGCACACACTAGGAAAACATTAGCCTAACAACTAAATCCTAAACCCTAAACCCTAAAAACCTTCTCCTAACTGTGCAAAGTCGGGAGGGTGTCCTAACCCGGGCCTTTGGCCCTTGGTAAGCCTAAGGATCGTCTGGAGGGTGTCCTAACCCGGGCCTTCGGCCCTTGGTAAGCCTAAGGATCGTCGAGAAGGTCGTCCTAAAGCGGGCCTTCTGCCCTTGCTAAAGATCGTCTAGAGCGTTGTAAATGGACAAAAAACTAAGTTTTTGTAGAGAAAAAAAAATAAAAAAGACACCATGATTGGTAATCGAACCCGGAGCGTATGCACTACAAACCACGCACTAACCGCTGAACCACCGAAACCTGTTGGCTGTTCGATCCACCAAACAAGCCTTTATAGTGCTTCTATACGTGCGCGCGCGTAGATAATATAAGCCGCCGAAGGCGGCTCGCGCACGTGACTTCCGGTCGGGGCTTCTCGGTACATAATGCGATTCCTTTTTTTCTTTTGCGGGAGAGGGTCATAGCGCGCTAGACTACAGTGCTTCCAGTCTAGACATTCCAAAATTGCACATTTCACTAACATGAAATGTTTTTACTCATAAAAACTAAACTGTAAGTTTTATAGCAGTCAAACTTGGTGAGAAGGCTGATACATCCTTCTAGAGTAAGTGTGCTTAGTCTAAACTGCAAGCCTTACTTGATCTCAAAGATACAAATGGCGAAGTGGCAGTTGTCGGAAACACCCAATTAGCTTTTATTTTTAGACCATAAAATCTGTAAGAAGCTTAGTTAAGGAAAAATCTTCGGTGTGCAGGCGAACAACTAGTTCATCTACCAAATACTCTAGAGCCAATGCTTAACTATCACGCAAACTAAAGTTCGGTCCAAAACAAACTCAAAAATCAACAAAAAATCAAAGTCAGAAAGTTTTTAGACTCAAAAATCTGCAACTTTGCGAGTTAAGAAAAAGCGCTCCGCAGGCAAGTAGCCTTATGCCTTAGCTAATCACAGCTCTTCGCTCGTGGCTGTAACTTACACCGTCGGCGAATACGAGGTGCTGGTAGCAGCAGCACTCGCCCGCTCTGTTCGTCTTCGTCTTAGTTTATGACGTATCAATGACGTTTTCCAAGTTGATGACCGTACATTCCTGCATATTCTATCGGATATGCAGATAAATTGACGTCATCAATCTGGCAACAGTCATTGGCACGTCATAACTAAGACGAAGACGAACAGAGCGGGCGAGTGCTGCTGCTACCAGCACCTCGTATTCGCCGACGGTGTAAGTTACAGCCACGAGCGAAGAGCTGTGATTAGCTAAGGCATAAGGCTACTTGCCTGCGGAGTGCTTTTTCTTAACTCGCAAAGTTGCAGATTTTTGAGTCTAAAAACTTTCTGACTTTGATTTTTTGTTGATTTTTGAGTTTGTTTTGGACCGAACTTTAGTTTGCGTGATAGTTAAGCATTGGCTCTAGAGTATTTGGTAGATGAACTAGTTGTTCGCCTGCACCGAAGATTTTTCCTTAACTAAGCTTCTTACAGATTTTATGGTCTAAAAATAAAAGCTAATTGGGTGTTTCCGGCAACTGCCACTTCGCCATTTGTATCTTTGAGATCAAGTAAGGCTTGCAGTTTAGACTAAGCACACTTACTCTAGAAGGATGTATCAGCCTTCTCACCAAGTTTGACTGCTATAAAACTTATCGTTTAGTTTTTATGAGTAAAAACATTTCATGTTAGTGAAATGCGCAATTTTGGAATGTCTAGACTGGAAGCACTGTACATGATGACCAGGTTGTGCATGGTTGTGCTATTCCTTCTACATGTTGCAAACTTTATAGCTACGAGAATTTGCAGTTCTAAAAAATCATGTTTACTAATACACACATTCCAATTCAGTTTCGCACATGAGTGAATGAGACTAAAAAGGAAGTTGTATGTGTTGATGACAAATTCCATATTGTGTGATTGTGATCACATCATCTGTATATCATTGCCATGTACATTATTTGCAATGTGTCATAAAATCACAAAAAATTGAGCAACCAGTTCACTGTATATGTCCCTATCTAGCTAGTTAACTGTATAATATTATACAAACGTATATATATACATATCCACACATGTAACTATATGTGAGCAACAGTACTGCATGTACTTCAATTCTTATAATCACTCCTATAAACTCCAATGCCTTTGTGCATGTATTGAGATTGTGAAGTGCATTGAGTGCATGCATGATGGTGGTCAGATGACCTCCATGACGTCCGAGCATCGTTTTGGGATACTTCTATAATTCTACTTCAATTACAATAATTTATGTACATCTCACACAATCGTAATCACTTTTCTGCACCCTTTAAAAAAAACAAAAAAAATTCTGTAGTTAATTTGTCATTACTTAAGTAAAATGAACCTTCAGCCCATGCAAAGTTCTTTTTGATACGTGCATGCATAACTGAATTGGAATGTAAATCTACAGCAAAACTGAAACTCATCACAGCTATATATTTTGCAACTTGTAGAAGTCATTGCATTGTGGCACTATCTGCATATAGTCACTATAATATATGATTTATTTTCATTTCTTCTCTGCTTCAGCTGTTCTGTCTCTACGATGGAGATCATCATTTCAAAATCAGGTTAAGACTCTCAGTCATGTCTTGAAAAACTCATTGGAGTGCCTTGCAGCTCTCTAGTTAATGTGTCTAGTCACAAGCTGAATAATCTCATCAGGATCAATGACACTAACTACACTCTTCAATGAGCCCAGACACGTTATTGGTGTTTCTGTAACCCATGCACGCACAATAACTCTCCCGACCAAAATGAATATGACAATAAATGTTTCCACAAATTATTTCATTCAATAACAATAAAAAGATACAGAATGATACTATAATTATTAGAAATCAGATTATTATGCACTGTAATTTAAGAACTAGTTGAGCATTCTGCAAGACACTAACTTGAAGATCTATTTTTACTTAATCTTCGGCACAAAAGCAAATTACTACACTAAGCACTCTATAATGAAAACTTTGTGTCATTCACAGTGAGACAGAACTTTACGTTTCAATGTTTTGTAGCAGCTCTCTTCGCTCTTGCATATACTCCTCTTCTTGTTTAAACCACCTCTCATGAGTGTCTTCAATCATTTGTTGTTCATTGATTATCTCATCGCGCTGTCGGTAGCGGTAGCTTCTTGACATACATGAGAACAGCACCAGAGACACTAGGATCAGAAACCCCTTCACTCCTTCACTGATCAGCCAGGACCTCTTTTCTGTGATAAAATAGTCCAAGAAGCTGACTACTAAGTACCTGATGCTGAAGGTGGCATACCATAGACCAATGAGCAGCCCCTGGGTAGTGCGAGGAGCCTGGGCACAGATGAACTCAAACGCTGTCATGGAGACAAGCAGAGAAGAGAGACCATTGAGGAGCTGAGGGATGATGAACCACAGGTAGGTATTGTCAACTGGATCACTGTATTGCTGACAGTGCCAAAACCCTAAGTGAGGATTGAAGCTACAACCAGTACGAATGACATAGCAATTTCTAGTGATAGAATAATGAGTTTCATTAGGAATAACAGTGTGCCATTGCTGCCAGTATGTGGTGTCATGGTTAACAACCACTATGATGTACACTACGACCTGCAGTAGTGAGAGGTATAGGCCAGTCCACATTTTTGTCAGCATTCGAACATTCTTCAGTCTTGGAATCAATTTCACAATCCCCAGTCGATAAAGTGGTATACCAACCACTGCAACAAGAGTGCTCATGTGGAGTGGATTAATCACAATCAGTAGCAGTACTGGTAGTGAAGGACAGCTGGTCCTCTGGAGCTGTTCTAGAGCAGAGTAGCCATCTCCTGCTAGATGGTATCCAAACAGACACAGGAGGAGTGGTAGAATGCGTAGGAATGTCTTGGTGTCCTCTACCTCCTCATTGGTGAATGGTCCTCCATATTTGTTCTTCCCCAGGTCAATACGACGTGGAATATTCTCCTCCCAGTAGGTGAAGGCACTGCGATGCTCAGGGACCTTGTGCTTCCAAGAGTACTTGAGCACTTTGTAGATATTCTTGAATGGATTGAGACCTGCTTTTTGAATGTAGAAATACTTTCTTGTAGTGCAAAATTTGACCAGTACTGCTGCTAGAATTATAGTCCATGCAATCAGTACTGGAGTTGTTACTACACTGCTTAAGCTTTTATACCTCTCTTCACTTGTCAAATTTGTTATCAAATTCACATGGATTTCATCAGAGATTTTTGAACCAAGAATTGAAATGTAGAACAATACTAAACTGCCAACATTCTGAGCCCAGTAGTACCAGTGGATGAAAGCAATCAGTTTTGGTGTGGGAGCCTCTAGTAACTGATCCAGTCCAAACTGAATGGCATTAGCTTGAAACAATCCTAGTCCAATGATATACACTATAAATATTACGGCTGATATAACTGCTGTTTGATAATGATGAAAGATGAACAATTTGCTTATATTTGATACTGTAAAATCAATTATACTATATACCACAGAAGCAAAATTAATGTGACGAAAATGAGTATACCAAAGGACCATTTCAGGCTACGATACCTGGTCAGGTAGACATCTGTCAGATGACCCACGAGTGGATATATCAAAAAGATTAGCCCTTGAGCAACTTGAAAAAATACTGTAACAGTTAAATAAACTGTACGAAACAAATAATCTTTTCGAGTGATGTTAACAAATTCCACCACCAGACAGCAGATGATCACTAGCAGAGAACCACGTAGCTTCATGTCGAACTGCTCTTACTATTGACTACTTGAAACATACACTGTATAAGTGAATCTATGACAGTGTTTGTACATAATATTATGTACGTCACAACTGCAAGTCGTATGTTGATATGTTTGTGCAAAATGAAAAAGGACACTTTCAATAAATGAAATCAACATGCACTGCATTAGTAAACTAGCTGCTATAATTATGTACAGGGCTAACATAAATGGAGCATGATGTCAACTTGTTAGCGTCATCACATTCATGTTTGTACACCACTCGGTGGTGAATTCTGTTTCGGTTCCTTGATCAAAATAATTTCAAAGTCATAAAAGGATATTGTTATCATTGCCGATCGCCAATGATACGTAGGGTTGACCTCGAATTAAGATGGCGGCTACTCATGTGTGAAAATGAGTTTTCGCACACATCTCTGTTGTTATACATGTCTACTGCATTTTAACTATCTCTAAGTGACTCTGAAGTGTAAGCGCTTGTAGGAAGTCTATGAAAACGGTCGCCGGGACTGCTTGCTTGACGACTAAAATCAAGATCAGTTGCTACTCAGGCTCAGGGAGCCGTTTCAGATCTTCGCTGTTTTAGCGTTTCTCAAGATTCTGCAGATGTCTAGGATTGATCAGACGATTATTCTGAGCATGGAAATGTCTATGGCGATGCCTTTCAGTTTGGATTGGATCAGTTACCACCACTGGTACTACTGGGCTCACGGTATGTTGACAGTTCAGCTTTGTTTTATTCTTCAACAAATGCCTTTGCAACACATAACACGGTAAACATGCAGTATAACAAATGACACAATAACTAAAACTAACATAGTTTATAATTCTTTTATTATTGGAATCACTGTTATTAATTAACCCTCAGCGCATGCACAAGGGTTACGGTACTTGCTCTGTCGTTCATGTTTGAATGCTGACAATAATGTGGATCGGTCTGTACCTCTCACAACTGCAAGTCGTATTGTTGTTTTTAACCATGACACTACATAAATTATTGGCAGCAACATCATACAAATTTTCCTAATGCAACTAGACTACTAACAATAGACAATGCTTTATTTTTCATGCAGGTAGTGATTTTAGTGAAGAACTTCATCGGGAAAATATTCAGCAGTACAATGACCCAGTTTACAACACCTACGTATCTGTGATTCATCATCCCCAAGCTTCTCAATGGTCTCTCTTCTCTGCTTGTCTCCATGACAGTGTTTGAGTTCATCTGTGCTCAGGCTGCTCACACTACCCAGGGGCTGCACATTGGTGTGTGGCATGCTACCTTCAGCATCTATCTAGTTGTTGAATGGCTGATCTATGAAGGAGTGAAGGGTTTTCTGATCCTAGTGTCTCTGGTTCTGTTCTCATGTGCGTCAAGTAGGTAAAGCTACCGACAGCGTGACAAGATAGTCAATGTACTACAAATTTTAACTAATTCCAAATTATTCAACTATTAATTTTTCTTCACAACTTTTTCGCATACATGTAATTTGTAATTATAGGAATTCTTTAAATTTTCAGGCAATGTACGTTCTATGTCATCATAAATTTGCTAAACTGAATAATTAAATAGCATGTAAAACAGAAATTAAAATTAGAAATAATCAAAAACAGAATTATTTTCTGTTTAGATAATTAGAATCAGTCTAAGAAATATGACTGTAGCTACTTGCTCTGGTTGAGAACATTCTCTAATGAATTATAAGTTATAATCTCTTATGACTTGTGTACATAATTACCATTATCATGTTTGTTGTTAATTGCTGTCAGTATCATCATCGTCCAACATACGATATGGAAAACTATTTGACATAACATTTTCATTAGATACGGAACATTTTCGACTGCATCTCTTGAAAAACGGATACTTCTGGTGTATCTTAATTGCTGCATAGACGGTGATGTATCCAAATGAAAGGATGATGAGAAATAGCTGCACATTGATTAAGCGTATATTGTCAGGTATGTAACTATTGTAGAGTGTTATCATGAGCAGAAACACGATGTTGATGATGAGAGAGAGCTCTAACAGGTTGTGCCATTTCTTCTTGTAGGGTTGAACAAAGATGTGCAGTAGAAGAATGACCAAGAATAAGCAACCGATGATCCCGTAATAGTGTTCAGGAGTTTGGATGAATATGTTGAGTAACGGGATTAACAATCGATACAAGAAGTACAGACCCGCAAAGTAGCGGTGACTGTCCTTGAAGCAAGCCTGAAACGAGTCCAGAAAAGGCATTAGCTTGAGACGCAACCTGTTGTACAGCCATGATACTCGACCTCTAGCGAAGTACTTGATGCTAAATAGCTTAGTAAGTACGGGTTCCAGTATGAGGATGGTTGGTGGAGGAATCAAAATGATGATAAGGCAAAGAAACGCAGGTATAGCAAACCACAGGTGCTCTCCTTTCAAGTAGTCCATCTCACCATCGTACATAGCAACAATTCTTTTGACTGCATTATTAAGCATTATATAAGATGGTGTTAAAATGCTTGAGGTGATAACAGAACATTGAAAGTAGCACAGCACAAGGAATGCTGACAGCCCATCTACCATGGAGCCTTTAATGTTCCTTCTTCCACATCTTCTGCATAGCCTAACACAGTTATAGCATGAATAAACTCTTAAAATGAGTATGGTAGCCAAGAATAGTACGAAAGCATAGGCAAGAGTAGCGTATTTGATCAAGAAGAGGTCCATTATTGTGTTTGTTTGTAGAATGCAAAACTCAAGACTTTCATTTTCAATTTCAAAAGCAAAGACACCTAAAATTACTTTGACAATTTCGAGTACAGTTCTCACAAAGCGATCTTTGATTTGAATTGTTCCAAATGCTGTGACGTCTAGTCTTGACACAACTTGTACATAGAAGACAAAGCTGTACAAAGCTCCAGAAGTGAGACTGATGTTGAAGAGCAAAATGACAAGAAAGATAATTGTAACTGGAATCAGTTCAGAAACAATGTAGATAAGGACACCATATTGACAATTGGTACTGTCACCACAAGTGAACTCATGAGAATGATAATAGACCACTTTATCATGAACACATCTTCCACACAGCCATCCTTGCCTGTTTTCACCACAAATCCTTTTTTCTAGTTCTGGCCTTGTGGGCGGCATGACACAATGACGATCTTCTGTATCGCAGGTAGCAAGTTTATGATGGTTGCACAACTGTGTTAGACATAGTCCGGTGTACAAATGTCCAAGTGGTGAGTTATTTCTATAACCAGTCCAATAATTGATATCCACAGTCGCCATTCCATTTGGCTTGCATTTGATGATTTGTAATTTACTTTTAAGGAGTGCACTACAGACACACATAAGTTTATCTAGATGATACCCAGGACTGCAGGGAGAAAGTCTGAATTTAATAGTGTGTCTCACATTGCTGCCTTCTAATAGTATTGTTCCTGTGTCACCTGGCGTTCCAAAAAGGACAATACTATTGTTCGTGATCAGAGTGTACAATAGCTGTACTGTGGTATTCTTGTTTGAACTCTGTACTTTAGCAGTGAGAGGAAAAAGATGATCTACCTTCCCACCCAATTCATCCACTTGATGGATTTTTAAAGGAGTTGATATTCCAGGACGTATGATCATTGTAGAATTTGTTTTGATAATCACTGGCATGGTTACAATACTTTTTGTAACTGGATGGTCATCAAAAAAAGTAAAATTTCCATAACATGTCTGGTTAAAAAAGTGCTCATTACGATTTAGTAATCGATTCATATAAAAGCCACACAAATCGTCGCAAAAAGATATTGATGATGAAAATATATCATTTCCCGCAGTTGCAGAGTTGTTAGAAAAATTGAAGTAAAGTTGTTTGGATTGATAATGATCAGGATGTTTAAGCTTTAAGAAACAAAAACCAAGATAAGAACATCCTCGTTCAGATAACACGCAAATTGCTCCACCAAAATGTGTGGCAGAATTGTTGTGGAAGTAAAACTGAGCACTATTATCAAGCAGAAACTGAGAATTACCATTTAAAGCAACTGCTCCACCTTGGTAGCCAGAATTGTTTGTAAAAATGACATCACTCTCGTTATTAATTTTAACACTAGCAGAATTCAAGTACAAGGCAGTACCGTTGTTTCCTGAGAATTCAATTAAGCCGGAAAAAATTATGGGCAAGTTAGAAATGAAGAATGCTCCGCTACCAGTTGAGATTCTAGCACTACTTGTATTGGCAATAATGTGATTACTCTCAATAGTGCAGTGGATGAAATGAGTTGAAATGATGCTCTGCTGTGATCCATCATTCCTCAAATCTCGACTGACAAGAGCAGCGGATCCACCAAGTGCTTTGTTGCCTTTAAATGTGCAATTGATGCAGAAGAGGCTGTTGTTTGCATATGTCTGAGACAGACCCACCGAGCTAACGAACACGTTCATTCCTCCACCAAGAGAAGCATTATTACCGACAAATGAAGAGTTAGTAATATTTATAGTGTTGTTTATAGGATAAAGAAAATGGTTGGTTAGCCGCGCAGTGTAGCCAATATTAAAGCCACCTCCACCACAAGTAGCTATATTGTTAATCATCAGATTATTGTAGAGATGAAATACATTGTTAGTTACTTTGCCATGACTGTATACTTGTATTGCACCACCATATATGGCTTTGTTTTCTTCCAATTTGCAATTTTTCAGTGTAAATCTGATGTTTTTACAGGCATTACCTAGAACGATTCGAATACCGCCACCTCGTTCGCAACTGGTAGACTGGAAAACAGCACTTGGATTACAAGTTTGGTTGCTAGCAATATTGTTTTTGAACAAACAGTTATCAATGATATAGTCTGTGTACAGTTCACGAAGCTGTTTCGAAATGAAGATAATCTGCAAGCCTCCACCTGACCTTTGCCGATTAGTGAGCAAGTTGTTAGTGAAATGAGAGTCATTCACGTGGACTGCTGATCTCACATCGATCAGGGTGAGTCCCTGACCTCTGCTTCTACTTACGGCAATACTAAACACTGATACGTTAGAGCAATTATCGATTTTGATAGCTGAATAATTTGCAATTAATTGGAATTGTTTCAGCCTTTTGATGAAAATGGTAGTGGTTGAACAATTAGTGATAGTGAAATCTTGAAGGCAAATATCATACGAGTTATCAAAAACTATTCCTGCTTCAAATTCGCTATTACAGTTAATGTGAGTTAGTGAGCGACCTTCACCAGTTAATGTAATATTCTTTATACCATTGAACCTAGCAACTCCTTGAAGAGTGTAGTTAGTGTTGTTGATCCTGATGATGAGATTATTCAGCTTGTGACTAGACACATATCGGGATACATTAACCAAAGAGGTGCAAGGCACTCCATCGAGTCCTTCAAGACATGCCGGAGTGTCTTTACCAGAATTTGAAATGACTATCTCTCTCGCAAAGGTGCAGCAGCTGAAGCAGAGAAGAAACAACAAGGTCAGCATGATGACCAGGTTGCGCATGGTTGTGCTGTGTCTCTTACATGCTACAAAATTTATAGCTACGAGAATTTGCACTTCTATAAAATCATGTTTACTAATACACACATTATAATTCTATTATGCACATGAGTGAATGTGACAAACAGGTACTTGCATGTGCTGATGACAAATTGCATATTGTGTGTTTGTGATAACATCCCTCGTCTGCATATCATTGTTATGTCAATAATATGCAAAGTGTCATAAATTCACAAAAACAGTGAGTGACCAGTTTACTACATGTACATGTATATGGCGATAGTCCCTATCTAGCTAGCTAACTGTATACATACATATCCTTGATGCATGTAAATGTAAGCAATAGTACTGAACATGTACATGTACTTCGATTCTTATAATCACTCCACCGCCTTTCTGCATGTATTATGAGATTGTGAAGTGCATGGATTTCAAGCATGATGGTGGTCAGATGACCTATCTGACTCTCTCTCATTGACCTTCAAGCATCTTGATGGGATATTCTTCTGTAATTCTACTCCACTTAGAATTTGTATATCTCACACTATTGTAATACTGTACCTGCTAAACTTTAAAATGTGGTATCATTCATTCTGTAGTTAACTTGTCACTGCTTACAGTGGTTTGATTGCTCCTTGCAACAGCCACAAAAGCGTAAAGCATGATCCATGCCTTATTTGCAAAGTTTATTACATTGCGAATCAGATTGAACACGGTTTACGCTCTATAGTTGACGCTTTTAGATTGCAAGAAGTAGTGAAACTGCTGTAAGTGAATGAATACATGCATAACTGCATTGGAATGTCTGTATTAGTAAACAAACAGTAAAACTGAAACTTATATAACAGCTATAATATGTAAACTGAAAATTATCGTAGCTATACTTATTTTGCAATGTGTAGAATTCATTGCATTGTGGCACTAACTGCATAGCCATTACAGTATGATGGTTTTCTTGTCATTTCTTCTCTGCTAAAACTGTTACGTCTCTTGTGATGGAGATTATCATTTCAAAATCTGGTTAAACACTCCGTCATGTCTAGAAGGACTAGATGGAGCACCTTGCAGCTCTCTATAGTTAATGAGTCTAGTCACAAGCTCAATAATCTCATCATGAACAATGACACTAATTAACTCTGCACTCTTCAAGGAGCTCAGTATCGTTATCAGTATTTCTGAACCCATGCACGCACAATAACTCTCCCGAATAATTTATAACATAATTATATTATAATAAAATTATTTCCACAAAAATCTATAAAAAGATACAGATACTATAATGGAAATCAGAACTGCAATTTATTTTAATCAATTTTAAGAACTAGTTGAGCAGTCTACAAAACACTAACCCTGAAGATCTGTTTTTTTCTCTAGCACGCAAGCAAGTTATTACACTATAAGCACTCTATTAAAACTTTGTGTCATTCACAGTGATACGGAACTTTACATTTCAATGGTTTTTAGCAACTCTCTTCGTTCTTGCATATACTCCTCCTCTTGTTTAAACCACCTCTCATGAGTGTCTTCAATCATTAGTTGCTCGTTGACTATCTCATCACGCTGTCGGTAGCGGTAGCATCTTGACACACATGAGAACAGCACCAGAGACACCAGGATCAGAAACCCCTTCACTCCTTCACTGATCAGGCAGGACTTATTTTCTGTGATAAAATAGTCCAAGATGCTGACTACCAAGTACCTAATGCTGAAGGTGGCATACCATAGACCAATGAGCAGCCCCTGGGTAGTGCGAGGAGCCTGGGCACAGATGAACTCAAACACTGTCATGGAGACAAGAAGAGAAGAGACACCATTGAGGAGCTGAGGAATGATGAACCACAGGTAGGTGTTGTCGACTGGGTCATTGTATTGCTGACAGTGCCAAAACCCTAAGTGAGGATTGAAGCTACAACCAGTACGAATGACATAGCAATTTCTAGTGATAGAATAATGAGTTTCATAAGGAATAACAGTGTGATGTTGCTGCCAGTATGTGGTGTCATGGTTAACAACCACTATGATGTACAACACGACTTGCAGTAGTGAGAGGTACAGACCGATCCACATCTTTGTCAGCATTCGAACATTCTTCAGTCTTGGAATCAATTTCACAATCACCAGTCGATACAGTGGTATACCAACCACTGCAACAAGAGTGCTCATGTGGAGTGGATTTCCAACAATAAGTAGAAGTACTGGTAGTGAAGGACAGCTGGTCCTCAAAAGTTGATCTGGAGCTGAGTAGCCATCTCCTGCTAGATGGTATCCAAACAGACACAGGAGGAGTGGTAGGATGCGTAGGAATGTCTTGGTGTCCTCCACCTCCTCATTGGTGAATGGTCCTCCATACTTGTTCTTCCCCAGGTCAATACGGCGTGGAATATCCTCCTCCCAGTAGGTGAAGGCACTGCGATGCTCAGGGACCTTGTGTTTCCAAGAGTACTTGAGCACTTTGTAGATATTCTTGAATGGATTGTGACCTGCTTTTTGAATGTAGAAATACTTTCTTGTAGTGCAAAATTTGACCAGTACTGCTGTTAGAATTATAGTCCATGCAATCAGTAATGGAGTTGTTACTACACTGCTTAAGCGTTGATACCTTTCGTAATTTTTGAAATTTGTTATCAAATGCACTTGGAGTTCTTCAGAGATTTTCGAACCAAGAACTGTAATATAGAACAATACTAAACTGCCAACATTCTGAGCCCAGTAGTACCAGTGGATGAAAGAAATCAGTTTTGGTGTGGGAGCCTCTATTAACTGATCCAGTCCAAACTGAATGGCATTAGCTTGAAAAAATCCCAGTCCAATGATATACACTATAAATATTACGGCTGATATAACTGCTGTTTGATGATGATGAAAGATGAACAATTTGCTTACATTTGACACTGTAAAATCAACTATACTATATACCACACCAGCAAAGCGATGAGCATAAGTATCACAAAGGAAACATTCAGGCTACGATACCTGGTCAGGTAGACATCTGTCAGATGACCCAAGAGTGGATATATCAAGAAAAGTACCCCTTGGGAAACTTGAACAAATAATTTAACAGTTAAATTAACATTAAGAAAAAAGTAATCTTTTCGAGTGATGTTACAAAATTCCACCACCAGGCAGCAGATGATCACTAGCAGAGAACCACGTAGCTTCATGTTGAACTGCACTAATTATTGACTACTTGAAATTTCCACTGAATCTATGACAGTGAACGTATGTTGTTATAATTATGATAGGGCAAAATGAAAACATCACTTTCACAAAATGAAGCACCATGGTGCAGATGCCTCGGTGGAATTGCATGCATACTGCACACTGGACATGAGGCTTTGACCGTCAACACACAGCAACTACATACAGCTAATCCATCAGCAGATGATGATTATAACAGATTTATTAAGTACAATGGTCATACAAGCTGGCAAAAATAACAGAAGCCAATAGTATGCTACCACAGTGTAATAGTTAGCTGGGCGTGCACAAAGCAGCCATGCATGATGCATGCTTGTAGCAGCTAGCTTTTTTCGGTTTTGCTGAATGTTATTCGGACCCGCCACGCTATCCTGTAGTCCAGATCAAACCTACAATATACTAGCCGGTTAACCATGGACACATTCGACTTCGGAGGAGTCCAGATCGTCAGCAACGGTAAACAAAGTAAGCAAATCACGCCATAACTCACGAACAAAGCTTTAATTCAAAAATCTAAGACCATCAAGTTCGAGCTCTTAACGTGTTATGTCGATATTGCAATTACCACCAGCTGATTCTTCGCCGTCTTTCAGAACTAGAGCGGACAGACATACACACAGACAGACAGACAGACAGACAGACACGCACGATTACTGTATGCCTCGTGGCTCCGCCCACCGAGGCATAATGAAATCAACATGCAGTGTATTAGTAAACTACTAAATAATTATGATTCTCTTTCATTTGTCGAAATGCCGATTAACTTAGTGTTAATCTGGTCATTTCCTAGAATAATCCACATAAGTGTTTAGGCGCAGTATAACAAACACTACTAATAATTATGTAAAACCGGCTAAATTATGTTCTGTATTTCATTAGTTTTTAAAGCTTCAATTTCAATGCAAATGAAGCTGTTTAACTCTTTAAGCCCTAATGACGCAATTGTGTGTCATACATACTTCAGACAGCATAAATTTATGAAAAAGTGCTAAAATATCCCAAAATTAAGCCAAATTGAAGAATACAAATAACCACAAAAAATTGACCGGTTTTCGGCGCGTCCCCTGCACTAAACGTATTGGCTTCGGCATTTTTCTATGGCTTCAGTGCAAAATTCACAACATTTTAAGAAAAACAAAATTGTTGCCAAGAAAATTTGGACATTTTATGGCTTCGGGTGCTTGGAAAACACATTTTGGCGCATTCTCTACGATCTGGGCTACATTTTACATTGACCAAAACCACTGCTATTTACATGTACTTTTCAGTAGCCAGCCCCAAAGCACTAACTTTGAGCAAAGTTTGACGAGGTCGCTGCACTTTATTGGCTTCACTTTCGAAGTGGGAGGGGCATATCGACCGACTTGAGTATAGGCAATTGCAGCTACTCACTGGCGTAAAAGGACGCAAATTTGAGACCAGTAGCACAAAAGACACACGAGATATTCACGATAGAAATGGTCAGCATTTACGAGGTTAAAATTTCAGCAAGATAATTTAGTAGTTAAAGGGTTAAAGCATCAATGCAATTCCAGAAAGCATGTCAGATAAAAATGATGCTTTTTTAAGACAAGCCTAAAAACACTATACACTAGTGCCTATGGACAGAGTTTCGTATACTGTATAGGGAATATTATAAGTGATTCGACAATGTTTGCTCTCATGCGTGCAAGATCAATAATAATTTTCTATTGACAACAAAGTAGATCGGTACCACAACTCCAAAGAAGGATTGTAACTACATCATTACATGTATACATAATAACAAGTGTAGAACACAGAGTTTCACAAGAAATATTATGTCATGGCTAAAAACCACTACAATGTACAACACGACTAGCATTAGTATAATGAGAGGTACTGACTCACTTGTGTGTGCATTACATTGTTGTGCATACACACTTTTGATGTGGGAGAATTATCGATGGAATTCAAAGAGCAGTCTTAGAAGTCATTTAGACAATAATTATTATTAAGTAAAAGTGAACAATCACAAGTTGTATTCACCGGATAGAAAGATGGCAGCAGACGAGATTTAGTGAGCAACAGGTAGTGTGAGAAGAAGCTAGAAGCCAGACACTGTCGTGGACACAAGCGAAATAGAGACTTCGTACAACCTTGTGAGTAAAGTTGACAAAATTATAGTAAGACTTCAATGCAAGGAGCCAATGTTATCACATATTCTAAAGACACCACATGTACTGAGGTACAAATCCCTTTGAAGACAATAATCATTAATAAATCGAAATGCAACTCCATTAGACTAAGCTATCATTATTGGTATTTCAGGAACATGCACGCACATGTAAAATTACGCTGCCAACCAAAATACATCAAATATTTCCACAAATAATTTATATGCTGTATCTATAGAAAGGTACAGATACTATAAAGAAAAGCAGATAATTATTATACTGCATGCAATTTAATCAGAACTAGTTGAAATGAACAGCATTCTTCAAGACACTACCTAAAAGTCTGTTTTATTTAATAAATCTGCAGCTCACAAGAAAATTACTACAGTACGTAAGACACACTATCAAATACTTATGTCACTCACAGTGAGACAGAACTGCATATTTCAATGACAAATAATTATGTATTACTTTACAAATTGTTCCCCTTTTCAATCTTTTGCAGCAGCTCTCTTCGTTCTTGCATATACTCTTCTTCTTGTTTAAACCACCTCTCATGAGTGTCTTCAATCATTAGTTGCTCGTTGACTACCTCGTCTCGCTGTCGGTAGCGGTAGCATCTTGACATACAAGAGAAGAGTACCAGAGACACCAGGATCAGAAACCCCTTCACTCCTTCACTGATCAGCCATGATCTCTTCTCTGTGATGAAATAGTCCAGGATGCTGACTACTAAGTACCTAATGCTGAAGGTGGCATACCACAGACCAATGAGCAGCCCCTGGGTAGTGCGAGGAGCTTGGGCACAGATAAACTCAAACACTGTCATTGAGACAAGCAGAGACGAGATACCATTGAGGAGCTGAGGGATGATGAACCACAGGTAGGTGTTGTCAACTGGGTCATTGTATTGCTGACAGTGCCAAAACCCTAAGAAGCTACAACCAGTACGAATGACATAGCAATCTACAGTGATAGAATAACGAGTTTCCTTAGGAATAACAGTGTGATGTTGCTGCCAGTATGTGGTGTCATGGTTAACAACCACTATGATGTACACTACGACTTGCAGTAGTGAGAGGTATAGGCCAATCCACATTTTTGTCAGCATTCGAACATTCTTCAGTCTTGGAAACATTTTCACAATCACCAGTCGATACAGTGGTATACCAACCACTGCAACAAGAGTGCTCAAGTGGAGTGGATTAATCACAATCAGTAGCAGTACTGGTAGTGAAGGACAGCTGGTCCTCTGGAGTTGTTCTGTAGCAGAGTAGCCATCTCCTGCTAGATGGTATCCAAACAGACACAGGAGGAGTGGTAGGAAGCGTAGGAATGTCTTGGTGTCCTCCACCTCCTCATTGGTGAATGGTCCTCCATACTTGTTCTTCCCCAGGTCAATACGGCGTGGAATATCCTCCTCCCAGTAGGTGAAGGCACTGCGATGCTCAGGGACCTTGTGCTTCCAAGAGTACTTGAGCACTTTGTAGATATTCTTGAATGGATTGTGACCTGCTTTTTGAATGTAGAAATACTTTCTTGTAGAGCAAACTTTGACCAGTACTGCTGTTAGAATTATAGTCCATGCAATCAGTACTGGAGTTATAACTACACTGCTTAAGCTTTCATACATCTCGTAACTTGTGATATTTGTTATCAAATGCACTTTGAGTTCATCATTAACTTTCAAACCAAGAATTGTAATGTAGAACACAGCTAAACTGCCAACATTCTGAGCCCAGTAGTACCAGTGGATGAAAGAAATCAGTTTTGGTGTGGGAGCCTCTAGTAACTGATCCAGTCCAAACTGAATGGCATTAGCTTGAAACAACCCCAGTCCAATGATATACACTATAATTATTACGGCTGAAATATCTGATATTTGCTTGTGATGAAAGATGAACAATTTGCATAAATTTGATACTGTAAGATCAACTATACTATATACCACACCAGCAAAGTTGATGAACATAAGTATTACAAAGGAACACTTCAGACTACGATACCTGGTCAGGTAGACATCTGTCATATGACCCACGAGTGGATATATCAAGAAAAGTAACCCTTGAGCAACTTGAAGAAATACTGCCACAGTTAATTTAAGATTAATAAACAAGTAATTTTTTCGAGTCATGTTACAAAATTCCACCGCGAGACAGCAGACAATCACTAGCAGAGAACCACGTAGCTTCATGTTGAACTACTCTTACTATTGACTACTTAAAACATACACTGTATAAGTGAATCTATGACAGTGTACATTATGTTGATATGCTTCCCCAAAATAAAAAGCACACTTTGACAAACCGAAATCAACATGCACTGTTATTAGTAAACTGCTATAATATGCAATACTAATATAAATAGAGTATGGCATCAACTTGTTAGCGTCATCTTAATCTTGTTGTTACATACATTCTTATACGTAGATTGTGGATACTTCGTTTTGTTTCCTTTATCAAAATTCAAAGTCATAAAAGTATATTAATACAAGCTTGTAGCATACTATAATGATTATAGTGTAGAATTCATTGAAGTGCAAAATGATTGGCTAAATTTTATACTTGTCAATATTTATTGGTGAGTACAACAATACTACTGTAGCACAATTCTTTTGGATTGTCTTGTCAGCATAATAATTATTTCACGTAGTAAAAGCAACAATTAACAGCACAAAATAACGAGAAAACGTCAAGAGAAGGGATTTAGATAGTAAGTGAAGTGGTAGCAATCTTTCTTAGAAGGTTGTTCTGGCTGTTTATGCTGTGACAATAATTATTATGACCAGGAGCACATAAAAAGAAGGAGCGTGCAACTTGAGTGCCATCACTTTAATAATTAATGACGTACTTCCGCTTTACCTGAGTATGAACGTACGTCATATCTATTTAACGCGCATTACTGGTAAGTTTACGACAGCGAGCGCGCCTGGTGTTGCTCAGCTTGAATACGGTCATCCCAGCTTTCATTGCGCTCCTCACGGGCGAGTTCTTAACTTGTTGTAAACGAATCCGCCGGGGAGACAGCATGATCAGCTTTCTCTTGGAGCTGGCCTGACTAAGACGTCGAGGGGTTCGCGCCATCCTCTCTTGCCGCACTTAGATCTATTATGTATCACGTGCACAAAATGTACGTCACGCATATTTAATGAAGCACAAAAACTTCCAAATATGGAAGTTCTGAGCACACATCTGTGAATCTAATTATACACTGATGGCACTAACGCGCGGTTTACAGTTGCACGCTCCTTCTTTTTATGTGCTCCTGTTATGACTACTGACTCAAAAAGCAGGTAAAATTTGTATATCTATTCTACATATCTGATGTTGACCATGCATGTTCAGCATCTCACACAATCTCATTACAGATTGCAGCACATGCTGTAGGACGTAGAATAGTAGTATGGCATAAAGATTAGTGAAAACTAATAATAACCAAATCAAAACTAGTGAGAAACATGATTATTTGATTCGGTAGTATGACAGTATCATGGCGGAGTAGATGCACTTTTATTAGAATACGTGTGACTTGTAAAAATTAATCCAGGTGTGTGCTATCCTGAACACATCTTGTTCACCTCTAGTCAGCAAATGAAGGAACAGTCTGCGTGTGCATGAAGATTCTAATGGAGCACAAGATGGCGTATGTGTTGGTAGCTTGCTGTGCTCTGCTGCACATGACTGCTATTGGATCAGACATCTTTTTCTTCCACATGGTCGATGCTCTGGAGATCTTAGCAACACAAGCATTCATCTATCTTCTCTACCCTCTGATTGGATGGCTAGCTGATGCTGTCTTCAGCCGTTACAAATTCATCCTCTTCTCCTTCATCACTATGATAGTCGCCTCAACAATGATGATTCTTGCTGGAATAATAATCTTAAAGTATCCAAACATCGTTTTCCTATTCACCTTTAGTGAATTGTCAATCATGCTAATTTGTACTGGACTGGGTGTGTTCGAATCTACTGCTATCCAATTTGGAATGGATCAGATGCCAGAAGCATCATCGCGTCAACTAGCTTCATTCATACAATGGTACTACTGGAGCTGCAATATAGGACAAGTTGTTGTTACGTTTATTTCACTAGGTATCGTAGCTTACTACAGTGAGTGCAATGTCAAGGTGAGCTCTATAGGCAATGCTACTATCATGCTGAGAGATATGGAACCATACCACTACTACGTCACTTCTACTGTCATACTCTTTATGGCTGGACTCCAGTTTTTGTGCGCTATTGCTGGATTGTGTCTTTTGATATGCTCAAAGAAAAGATTTAACATTGATCAAGTTCATCAAGAAATGCATCCTCTCAAGCTGATCTTTAAAGTAGTTCAGTATGCCTGGAAACACAAGTGTCCTGAAAGACGAAGTGCCTTCACCTACTGGGAGGATGATATTCCACCTCGCATAGACTTAGGTAAAAACAAATATGGAGGACCATTCACAACTGAAGAAGTTGAGGACACCAAAACATTCTTTAACATTTTACTGCTCCTCTTTACCTTGATTGGGTTCCACCTGACTGGACATGGATACTCGATTCTAGACCAGTTAATGCGGCACCAATGCCCGTCTCACTGGGTAATGCTGTTTCTAGTTGACCCCATGTGCGTGACATTTCTTACAATAGCGATCGGAATACCTATCTATCAGGTAATCAAACCCTGCTGCCAGCGCTTCCATCCTAATATGCTCAAGAGAATCGGCCTCGGGCTATTGTGCTGTTTAGCTAAAGAAACAATTGAGATAGCAATACAAGGCACACTAGCTGTCGACCAACAAGGAAGAAATTGTACTCATCTATATGAAGATAATATTCTTGACTCGTGTTATGTATTAACTAGTCAGGTTGATGTTAATGGAACTTGTTCTGCTGTTAATAGCAATGCAAGTAGCAGCTACTGTTTCATTAATGATGAGCCTTTCATACTGCTCATGATACCGCATATTCTACAAGGCTTGTCTTTTATCTTAGTCTTTATGACTGCACTTGAGTTCATCTGTGCCCAGGCACCACTCCGTCTGAAAGGTCTCCTCATTGGAATATGGTATGCCCATTTAGCTGTAAATTACCTCATTGGAATAATTGAGATATACACAACCGATAAAACAGTATGGCAGGTGTTTCATTATGTGAAACTGATGCTTGTTTGCTTGTCTCTCGTGGTTTATTTTATCGTGTCCAGGCGGTACACATATCGACTACGAGACGAAACAGTACACGAACACTTTCTAGCTGAGCAAGCATATGAAAGAGGCCTTTATGTGAGTGACAATGGTCAGCACCAAGGATATGATGTGAGTGATTCTATCAAGATCGTGAAAGTCATGGAGGAATTGTCATCATCTTATGGAGGCATTAACTGAAGTATAGCAATATAAAAACTTAATCAATATTATTATAAACACGCATGATTACTATTGCCGGTTGTTGATAAACTATTAGACGACATTGATAGATAAACTGTGATCAACACAAAACATGAGTCACATGTAGAGAGGTCAAGTTTGTTATTTGTTCTGCACGTATAGGCTTATGACATCAACATTAATCTACAAAGAAACCAATGCTACTGTGAATTCATAATAATATCAATACGGTGTATAACAGTTATAGCTTTGTCTATTGTTGACAGGTTAAAGTAAATAAGATGTTGTTTAATTGTTTAAATAAACATTTACAGTTTACATAACACAATTTCCTTATGTTGTTACAACTTATAAAATGATGTTTTTTAGTATTATATTATGTGTTAGCT
Organism: Haliclona indistincta; assembly: GCA_964017065.1. Classification (NCBI taxonomy): domain Eukaryota; kingdom Metazoa; phylum Porifera; class Demospongiae; order Haplosclerida; family Chalinidae; genus Haliclona; species Haliclona indistincta. The sequence continues at coordinate 18,073,984 of OZ024783.1, read as the reverse complement.
ATACATGTGTTCTGCTTCAACTCAACTTAACTGATCCATATGATTTCTTTCTCTCTTCTGGTACGACTTCTTCTATTAAGATGGAATCGTCCATTTCAGACTGTTCTTGTTCATACTTCTCCGCTAGGTCAAATTCTCTTTCGTAAATTTCCTCAACTAGATACTGTTCTTGTACGACTTCATCACGCAGCCGATAATTGTAACATCTCGATACACATAAGAAGGCTAGAAGGGAAAGTAGTATGAAAAATGTCTTGACTGAATGAAAGGCTTTCCACGTAATGTCATGGATCGTATAAATTTCTGGAATTTCAATAAAGAGATAGTTTATAGCTAACAGAGCATACCAGAGACCTATTAACAATCCTTTCAATCGAAGTGGAGCCTGAGCACAAATGAATTCAAGAGCCGTCATAAAAACCAAAAGAAAAGAAAATCCTTGAAGAATTTTCGGCACCAGCAGCAGCAGAAATGCAGTGTCGTGCTGTTTACAGTAGAAGTAGTTGTTGGTAGCATTTGAAATAGTTGAACATTGTCCGGTAATGTTGAGTTCACTGTACAGAAAATAACACGAGTCAGCTGTGACATTATCAAAATGATGACATACATCATGGTCGTCTGAACCAGTCATTGTTGTCTGAATTGCAATGCCGATGACATTATTTAAAAAACAGCACACTAATCCAAGACCCATTCGTTTGAGCATGTTTGGGTGGTATTTACAAGAGCACAGTTTTGTTAACTGGTACAAAGGAATTCCAAAAATGACTATAATTACAGTAAAAACCATTGGATCAACCAAAGTCAGCATTACCCAGTGAGAAGGGCATTGATACCACATCAATTGATCTATAAGAGAATAGCCATGTCCAGATAGATGAAATCCAATCAAAGAAAAGAGCAGTAGAAGAATACTAAAGAAGGTTTTGGTGTCCTCGACTTCTTCTGTAGTAAAAGGACCTCCATACTTGCTCTTGCCCAGGTCAATACGAGGTGGAATATCCTCCTCCCAGTAGGTGAAGGCACTCCGTCTTTCAGGACACTTGTGGTACCAGGCATACTGCAGTACTCTAAAGATGAGTTTGAGGGGATGCTTATCTTTACCGGCTTGATCTATGATAAAATGTTTCTTTGAGCAAATTAGCAGGAACAATACAGTACAAGCACACACCAGCTGTACGGCAGCCATTAAGCCGCCAAAAGTACAGCAAATTATAAAGTAGTATGGACGTAAAGAATCATAGATTTTTCCAGGGTCTGTTGTATTCAGCGTAAAGCTACAATGAGTGAAATAAGCCAGTATAGCAACTGTGGCTAGCATTATAATAGCTTGTCCCACATTGCAGCTCCAGTAGTACCATTGTATGAATGAAGCTAGCTGACGTGATGATGCTTCTGGCATCTGATCCATTCCGAACTGGATAGCAGTGGATTCGAACATGCCCAAACCAATCAGACCAATGACAATTGCGACCCCAGTAAGTGCAAATATACCTCTATCATCTTGATAAACCAAGAACAGAGCAGCGCTTAGGATCATAGCAAGTGTGGAGATGATCACTGCAACTGCACCGAGTAAGATAAATTTATATCGAGTGAAGTAAACATCAGCCATCCATCCTAGAAGAGGATAAAGGAGGTAAGCTAGTCCTTGTGTAGTTAGATAGGCGAGAATCCCGTCGTTATTGACAGTATGGAAGAACACCACATCTGAACCGATAACAGTGAGATGCATCAGAAGAGTACACAGTACAATCAAGTAGCTCGCCTTGCCCTCCATTGCTACAAGCTAGTTGCTAACATATAGAAACTGCTCTACTACAAATCGTGTCTAATGTTTTGTCTAGGGATTATATACCGTAGTATGTTAGAATGGTATTGTTGTGTACTAAGTTAGTTTAAATTGTGTCGTCACACTGCAACAGCCGTACACATTTCAAAATCAACCCAGTATAGTCATCAACACTGTATTGTCATCAACACTGTATTGTCAGCTGTCATATAATATGTACACAGGTACGCTTCTCAAAAGTAAACAATGATTTCATAGTAATAATCACTGAACTTTCACATTCGAATTACGTGCGCGCGCGCGCGCGCGCGCGAAATAATTGGTGAGTCTGAGCGAGTAGAATAATTGCATCCCACAATGGGTGGCGTCTTGAGTTATAGGTCTCACTATGTACCATATTTTTCTTGACACTGCACTTGGAAAGATTTTTATAAAATCTAGATGTAATTACTGTTCTTAATAACTGCAGGTCCAATATTTTTATAACAGCTAGCCTGCTCAAATGGTTACCATGTTGTAATGTTTATTATCAGAAAAGCACACCAATAAAGTTACACACTAACATAAAATGAAAGAGATAATAGCAGACTAAGAAATTTTAAGATAGGTTCTGTCAGGGTTCTGTATTTGAATTACGCGCGCTCATAATAACAATTTAAGGGGCGTGGCTCGTTTACTGTACCTGTACACGGTCTGTCTGTTGGATCGGGCATTTCTTGCTTTCTGCCGATCATCACCGTGAAATATATCTTTGGATTGTTAGCGTAGCGAAGTCTTTTGTTCATTTTGTTCCTATACTGGCTCTGTAGTGAGTGGCAGACAGTAACAATATGGCGAGCTCTGAGCCACGCCCAAATGTCATCCCGCTTCGTAAACTAGAGCCTAAGACCTCTATTCAACAGGTAAAAACGGTTTGCATTCATATTGTATGTTTTATTTTTGTTTGCAGGCAGCGAGAGATGGTCGAGAAGCCGAGGTGCGTGCCTGGTTGAACACTGTGCCAGCAGGAAGGAAGAGGAAGCTATTGAACACCAAGGACAAGTATGGATTCACTGCCCTTCACTATGCCGCTCGATTCAACCGCTTTAAGATCATGCAACTCCTGTTACTAGACGGAGCAGGTGAGCTGCAGCACATGATATGATGCCGTATCATGGTCTACACCTGCCTCAGCCTAGTTTGCTGTAGCTGACGGTGTATACACTATCACTGTAGAATTTAATCTAACAAACAGCCTACGTATCAATGTCACATTCAATCTAAGCTAATACGGGATAGGGTAGGGATGTGGGATTTGCATGAGGAGTGTACTTGCAAATGCACCTGTACCCCAAGCTAGTAAAAATTCCCTCTATAGCTATACTTCAAACAACTTAATGCACATAATGTCATTATAATCCTGCTTCAAAGGAAGCCGCCACCCATAAAATAATAAATATGATTATGCTGCTTTAGGGCACTATCACTGGAGCTGTTCCCCATTGCTAAATGAAAACAATGATGCGTTGATAAATTAAAAATAATATAATTGGTAGCTCATGAATGTGACACAATGATGATCATCTCCGGAGGTGTGATGATGATTATAATTATTTTTATTAGTGGATAACTTAAAGAAATTCATATGTGTCAACTGCTATTTGATATTCATGAGGGCGTGTATAATGAGTTGCAGGCTCCTCATTGTAGAAAAGCATTAGTATTAGAAGCTTTCACATATTTTGTGCACTGCAGATCCAAACATCAAGACCAATGAAGGATTGACTGTACTTCATTATGCTGCACGGTATGTTCCAGTGATGCAAGAAGATATGGACACCCCCTCCCAAGGAGGTGACATTGCTCCCAGCACTAGGAACAAGCAGATGATGATGCTGCTCATTGATCACTATAAAGTCAATGTTGACGTAACCGATTCTTACAATCTCACTCCGCTACACCTCGCCTGCACTCGCGGTAACAAGGACGCTGTTCTAGTTCTGCTGAATTCAAAGAAGGTCAATGTAAATGCTAAAGACAAGCAGCTGTCTACTCCGTTACATGCCGCCTGCCGTCTTGAAGACCCATGGTTTGTTGAGCAGTTGCTAGTTGAAGGTGCTGAAGCTATGACTGCAAATGACGAGGGCAGCACTCCTCTACACATTGCTTGTCTAGTTGGAAACAGCGACGCTGTGAAACTGATTCTTAAGAAGAGGTTTGAAGAGCGGGAGCAACTCTTGTCTGCCAAGGACAATGAGCAGAACACTCCTCTCCACTTGGCTTGTGAGACCGGCGATGTGGAAATTCTCCACGTGCTGTTTCTCAATCAGGCTGATCCTGAGGTTTTCAAGCTACACGGCATCTCACCATTTCACCTAGCTGCCAAAGAGGGTCACACTGAAGTTGCCGAGATCATGCTCCAGTACGGCATGTCTATTGATGTGAAGGATGATGAGCTACAGACACCGCTCCATTATGCTGCTAGATTCGACCAGGATGACATGATAAACTTCCTGCTAGACAAGTGAGTCACTAATAATGAGAAAATTGATCTTGTTGTTTGTGTGACAAAATTCAAGCTCCTGTACATGTATCATAATTCTGTATCAAGGCCGCCTATAGTGCTTCCACAGAACCAACACAGTTCAGGCATAAAGCACCATGGTGCAAATACCTCACACTAAAATTTTAATTATTATTATGTCTAAGAATAATGTAAATTTTAAACTGAAGGTGCACGGTGCACTATAATTTTGTCTTACATTTAGGTTCATAGATAATGTTGTGTGTTATTTTTCACAGGAAAGCTGATATTGAAGCACTGGATGCTGATTCCTATACTCCGCTGTTGACAGCTGTTGCGTACGGGAGGAAGAATGCAATGGAGATACTGCTTGACCATCAGGCAGTGGTAGACGTGATTGATCGTGACCAGAAGAGCATTGTCTTTATAGCAGCTGAGGAGAACTACACCGACATTCTAAGAGTAAGATGTAGTACAAAACGAAGGTTATTTAAACCCTGCTGCATCCACATGTGTGAACAACAGTAATAATAATTTATTAGTGGACCCTCACTAATCTGAACCTCGCTTGTCCGAACCCTCGCTATTCCAAATATACAGATTTCGTAGTGAATACCATTACATGCTTGTGAATATCATTACATGCCTGTGAATATCATTGTTCATCATGTACAGTAACTTTACCTCCCTTGAATAGAATCCGCCTCCAAATAGCTATATTATAGAGGCTGGTTTGTTTAGAATCCGAAAAATCTGGTCTGAATTAAGTTAGGAATCAACTACAGGCTTTTTAACATAGTCTGAATGTCATGTTTGGTAAACGCGAAGGTTCGCAACCTGTCGAATTCTGCATAGTAGTCTAAAATCAATTTTACCTCAAAATTAAAGGCATAGGTAGGAAATGGAGACTATGAATTTTATTCGAAAAAATACAGTACTTTTTTCACTTGTCCAAGTAAACTCCCTAATCCAAACAGTTTTTCCTGTTTGACATGTGTACCAAGGTGCTCAGATTAGTTTGGGTCTGGCTAAGCTAGAAAATCACTACATTGTAGTGTACAGTGTATGCACGTGATCTCTTGCATGTTAGTACAATTGTTGAGTTTATAACTACCATCATTTCATAGGATCTTGTTAGCGGAAGCTATCATCGTTCATGTGACAAATTGAAATGTACTACTGACTCTGCTGGCAACACTCCTCTGCACATTGCAGCCATAAAGGGTCACTTGGAGTCTGTCAGGGTAAGAGAATAGATAGTAGTCGGGAAGAATTTTTTTTATCTATTCATGATAGATTCTCCTGAGAGCCAAAGACATCAAGATCAGTGCTCACAATGGAGTCGGGAAGACCCCAATGCATCTAGCTGCTGAGATGGGTCACATACTGTAAGTTCGCATCCATAGTGATTCATGACCATGAATTTATCATTATGATAAAACAGATACTTTGAATGTTTGCCTTCTCTATGTTATTCTAATGTGGCATATAGGGTTGTCCAGGAGCTAGCCAAGTTTAAGCGAGCTCTGTTGTATGATGAAGATGAAGATTCTAATACTCCTCTACATCTTGCCTGTATTAACGGACACTACAGCATGGCTAAAGTGCTGCTTGATGCTGGCTGTGAACCAGATCAAAAGTAAGTATTATTGATTCGTTCTTAAACATGTCTAGTTACATTTGTGCTTAGTTTGACATGATATCATGCATACGTACGTAGTCTTCAATGAATGCCCTGCTGTTCGATTTGTGTAGAAATGCTAAAGATTGGACACCAATGGATTGTGCTGCTCATGGAGGCTGGGACAATCTGGTGAAGCTACTGGTTGAAGCTGAGGCTGAACTGGAGCCTGAAGACCGAGGAGGGGTCAGTTGCATTCACGCTGTCTGACTCTTCCATGCTACATTTCTCCTGGCTTGCAGTTTACTCCATTGCAACGTGCCTGTAAGCAAGGTCACTTGAAGGTTGTTACACTGCTGATTAGCAAGGGAGCTCAGGTGTCTCATCTCAACCACAATCATATGAATGGACTGGACATTGCTATTGAGAGCGGACACAGGTACCCATAATGGATGTCGCATAGGCGTGGGCATGCACGTGCTTGCACGGAATCAAACAATCATGTTACTGTGTGACTCCAACTTGACTATATGATACTGTCTTTTATTATTATTGCAGTAACATAGCACTGGCTATAGTAGAAAGTGACCAGTGGAAGAGTGCCCTAAGAAACACAACTCATCTTGCTAATGGTCGCAAAACCACTCCAACCAGAAGGCTCATCTATAGAATGCCTGGTACGTATCACATACACACACACAAACACGCACGCATGCATGCACGCACGCGCACGCACACACACACACACACGCAAACACACACTCGCACATGCTACTTAATATCTAAATATTTCAGCAAATCAGATAGCAGCAATGTAGCCTGATTTCTCAATACCGTAAACATTGTACTTTTCATATAAGTGTTAATATTTCACGAATTTGCTCTCAGATTGCTTTAATCCGTAACTTTCGCGTTTTTGGGCATTGCCCTGTATAAAAGTTATTGTCTAAAGTTATAGAAAGTTGTTGTCTAAAGTTATTGTCTAAGTCAGTACTATGTTTTATTCACAGACGTTGCTAAGGTGGTGTTCAATCGCTGCCTCACTACTAATGAAGAAGCAGATCACATCACACGTGAGGATCGCAACCTCTTGGTGACCTTCAACTATGAGTTTCTCGAAGATGATCGGGACCCTCCTCCAGGACTACTAGCAAGACTGTTTTGCTGGTGAGCAGTTTTTTAAAAATCATTTTTAGGTCGTTGTACTATTATAGGTAATTTTTAAACTAGTGCAAACCCTGAACCAGATATTTTCTGCTGTACAGCAATGTTTTACTAAACTGACATAATAATAATTGCTCGTTCTGTTTTCGTGCAGTGCTAAATCAAGTAGTACTGATGTCAAGTCGTCTGCTGACTCAGAGTGGGGCACTGTTTTTGAAGACGAATTCTCTGACAACGGTGATGATAGAGTAGATGTCACTAGCCACAGTGATCAGGACAGACCACCTACGAGGAATAACTGGGGGCCAGTGGGATTCACCAAGTCTAACCATCCTTTCCGCATTATGGTGGGAATGCACTGTAAATAGCAGTTATTAATTTTCACTTTAAAATTTAATGCTCCAATAATTATGACAATTGGATTATGTCGCTAATATACCCAAAGTGTGTTTGTTTTGTATAAGTTCTTCTTGTCTTACGCAGATCTCTTTTTTGTATTATTATAATTATTTGTTTGGCTATACAGGTTAAGAAGAATCAAGGCGAGCTGTTGAGTCACCCACTGGTGACCAGTCTACTACACTATAAGTGGGTACGCTATGGTCAGCTAGCTTATGTCACTAATCTACTGTCCTACTTGGTGTACCTCACACTACTGACTGCATTTGCTCTACTGATACCACCACCAAACTCAGAAATTTGCCGTAAGCGAATTTATTTTTTGCTTATAAAATTATTTGTTTTTCCTTTCATTTTTCCTTATATTTAACCTGTATGTTTAATTTTTTTGATTCAGAACATTATAAATTTTCCTAGTGTATCATGCTTCACATTAATTAGTTATTAAAAGTAATTTTTTGTTTAATACTGTAGGTAATTCGGTGATAAATTTCACCAACATGACTTGCAGTGACTATGGTAGGTGTAAGCATGGTGTCTAATAGAATCAACATAATGCTACTCTTCTCTATGAACAGGTTTCTCTAGATCACGTGAACTAGGTGTGTTCATTATTGCTATCATTGTGGGACTCCTAGCCATCATAAGACTGCTCCTTGAGGTATTCGAGTTCTTCACTCTCAGGATCAGATATTTTTTCGACTGGTTGAACTACCTAGAGGTGATTCTGTACAGCTGCACCATAGTCTTCATCTTTATATTCCTTGAGCCTTGCTACTGCCCTCGGAACTGGCAATGGCAGATAGGATCAGTTGTGGTCTTCCTAGCTTGGATTGATCTAATCTCGAGAATCCGAAAGCTACCATTGGCCGGCATCTACGTTCTGATGTTCATCAATATATTCTACAGTTTTTGGAAAATGGCAACTCTGTCGATTCTCCTGATTCTCTCATTCGCATTCTCATTCTACATGCTTTTCAATGACCCTTCTTTGGCAACTGGGGTACGTCAGGCTGTAGTTGTCTGTTTCTCATTGTGCATTCATACATTATTCTTTCTCTCTGTCTCTGTATCTACAAATTTTCTTTAGCGATATCCATTCTCTGATGTTGGTGCCAGTATAGTGAAGACCATGACCATGACTACTGGAGAGTTTGAGTATGACACCATCTTCCGTCAGTGTGGTGAAGAGTGCCCCGATGAGCTCCCCTATCCTATAGTCTCATATGTGCTGTGGATATTTTTCTTGATCCTAATGCCTATCCTACTCACTAACCTACTGGTAAGCTAGCTAGCCAGCAAGTAGCTAAAACTATATACCTGGTTGATTCATGGTTGAATCAGTTTAAATCATTTAGTCTAAATGACAACATCAAAATTTGACAACATCAAAATTTAATCTTCGTAGTATATAGGTTTATAATAATACTCTTCCTACCACGTTCAGGTTGGTCTGGCAGTAGATGATGTGAAGGGAATACAACAAGCAGCTGTATTGAAGAGGCTGGAACTAAGAGTAAGAATGCATTACTACAATACTCAATGCAGAGAGAGGGAGAGGGACACATCTTTCGAACCTACATGCACTAATGTGTAAATATCTCATAGATATACCCCAATAATTATTGAGAATATAAGGGCACCCAATGCTCTAAAGTACGAAATTAGGAATTCATTTGTGCATACCAATGGTGGAATACATGGGCTCCACTGAATAGCCCTTTACTATCCCTTCTTTCCTTTTAAAACATCTAACTACAATATTGTGACATGGCATTGTTTACAGGTGAACCACACTTTGTCTGTTGAGGAACTAATGCCCCAAGCACTCCGACGCTTTGTAATCATCACCAGCCACACCGTTAAACCAAATCGTAAACTGAACATCTTCGAGAAACTCTGGTACAACTACCTCCAATTCTCACGTTTTGATTCGATTGAAAAATTGAACACTGTACTGGACTTACCAAAAGTGAGCAAAAAACAGAAAAAGTAAAATTACTGTTTCACAAGTAATTTATAGGCACAAGCTGCGGATGCTCGATTGCAGTCCAAAAAGCTCGAACAGAAGATAGATTCACTAGAAGAGAGACTGGACTACATGACTGAACTTTTGAAAACTATCGCTGATAAGACCAATGTAGCCTCAACGGAGATGTCCATTGAAGACCTGACTGAAATTTGATCGATTATGCACAACCATAACATCTTTTGTATAGTACATGTATAGATGATGCTAGCATACTGAAACTATTGATTTCCTAGTATTTGAACCCCAAAGACATGCACACAGTTTATTATATTTATTAACAAGATTTGTATAAAAATTTTAATGAAGATAATGCTAGTTATGATAGCTTGATTATAACGTTTCATTCATATAGTGTTGCACGTGCACACTAACACATGCGCTCAGTGTACGGACTGTACCGGTATATAGCCAGCTAGTAACAGTATTAACTTTTGCCTTTGGAACTAAACCATTGTTGTAGCTTTTTCCCCATGGACCCTCTACTCCTCAACTCAATATCACAGCGAGTGGTGATGGTGACCACATGGATGCAAGTTCCAAAGCTGTAGTAAACTAGAGTATGTCTTCACTCATCAAATTGCTGCTATTGCAGGGATGTGCAATAAATTATGCTATGTATAAGCATTCGATTGCTGATGTTTCATCAATTGATGAATTGCACACAGCTATAGTTAAAAAGACTGCAGGCATTGCCCTAACTATGACCCATGAGCAAGGTGACGTAGTTAGAGAAAGGTTTTTGAGAAAGATGATTCCAAATGTGGGTTGATTTTTGATTGCGGAAAGAGAATGAGATGAAGGAACAGAATTCCATAGTCTGACAATTCTCTTGAAGTACGTATGTGCGATGAGCAATTGTGGAAGAATTGGAAGATTGATATGTCAGCTTCATTTTATGTCCTAATCTTGTGCTTGAAGAGAAGGAATTGATATCGTTCTCAATGGGATATTGTTACGCTTATGCTCAGTTTAGCGTTTATGAACTCAGCTGCAGACCAAGAAGATTTAAAAGAAAGGATTGACTACACGATGGTAAACTATAGCTATTAATGATAATACAGATGTTGACAAAACAGGGTCCACAGTATGAAGTTTGTTCAAATGTCTAAAAGCTTCTTAAGCGAAAATGAAAGACTATTGTTGTTCTTAGTATTTATAACTCCGAAGGCATAATGAACACAGTTTGTACAACAACACGAAATAATGAAAATAGTAGTTTTATACATGTTATGACAACATTTCATAGTAATGGTCACATTCGCTTTCATCCACAAAGAGTACATATAATTACGTTGTATGTACTGTATAAAAGTACAATAGCTTTGCCTTTTGAAACAATCTTGTAGTTTTTGCAAGGCTTATTATCATAGTCAAAAGACTCAAGAACTCTCTTCTGTGCCAGAATGCTACTTATTTTGCTGCTTGTGTCTCTGTTGGTAGCTGTTGCTAACTGTCAAAATAGCTCTACCTCTCAGCTGAGTATCAGAGTGAGTGTTGATGGTGATGATGGCTACAAGTGCTTCACACGGCACCACAACTGTAAGACACTTGAGTATGTCTTCGCTCAATTGGCTGCTGGTAACTTCACCGGCAATGCTAGTGATATCTCTATTCTTGTCACCTACAATCAAACCTTCACTGCGTTGCGCAAGTTTTGTTTTAGACAGCCTTTGAATGTTACTGTTTCTGGACATTCAATAATTCCTCAAATACACTTCAACAAGGTTCAAATTCAAGGAGGCGATTCTTTGAGATGGGAAAAAATCGAAATAATCAACCTGCAAAAATATAAATCAGATGAATTCACCTTTTCAAATTTTAAATTCTTAGCTATAGTTGACTGTACAGCTAGATCAAGCTATTTGAAGATTGGAAATGTTAGCAATGCACTTTTGAAGGGTAATAATTTTGGTGACAATCATCGTAACTGCTCACAATTAGATCTATCAAGCGCACATGAGAAATTGTTCCACAACTATAGCATCACCCTTATTGGGAACACAGTGTCTTGCTGTACCGTGACACATCCTAATGATGCTATCCTGTCTCTATCGTATCATGGCAATGCAATTGCAGAAATTACTGGCAATCACTTTGAGCAAATTGAAGGCACTAAATCAGAAATGCTAATTCAGTCTGGAATTTCTATCACCGGACCTGGTTTTATCACCGTTGACATATCTAATAACACATTTATTCATAACCATCTGTCATTCATTGATGTGGACATACAGCTCCTTACCACTAAATTAGCTCAGTGCTTTATTTCCGGTAATACCTTTGACAATAATAGTGTCCCTCACGATCCGCAAACCCAAGATCTTGTCAATATTATCAAAGTTCACTACAGCCTACATGTACATTCAGAAGGCTGTACATTAGGAATATTCCTTACTGATAACCACATCTGCAACAACAAAGGAATGTATATCGGCATTGTTTCAGCTCAAACAGATTCAGATAACACCGAAATGTATGTCTTTGTCAATGAGAAAAATATTCGCAACAATTCAGTTAAGACTGGACTGCTTCGAATAGAAAAAAGTTTACCTGCTCGATACGGTAACATGACCGTCGACATACAAGAATTCATAGCAGAGTACAATACAGTGAATACTATTAAAGTCGAGGATTATTCAGGATCTTCGGTTTTAAGTATACTTTATGTGGAGTACGTCAATATCGTAAATGCTACATTCAGATTTAACCTCGGTACTCCACTACAGCTTCAGTCTGAAAAATCTTTGGGAAACATTGAACTAAATGTAACAGGAACTATTCTATTTCATAAAAACATAGGACTGCTCGGTGGTGCTTGCTTTTTACAAAATGTTAATGTGCACACTTCTAATCCTTCTATGATAACCTTTGATCAAAACCATGCAAAGCTTGGCGGTGCTCTTTATTTAGTGAGCTCTCAAATGCACAATGAGACGTGTAGAACGAAAATGGAATTCACTGGTAATACAGCCATCACGGCCGGTAAGACTGTATTCTTTGCCACTGTTCCACAACTGATGAACTTGAACAGTTGCAACTTGTCACTGGGTTCCAACGAAATGAACTCTATTCCGAAAAACCTGACTTTACTAGATAAAGGCAAGCATCATACATTATTTCCTGGAGAAAATATTGTCATGAATGTATCGATATTGGACTATTTCGGATATCCGGTATCTTGTACTGCATCTGCTAACTTAATGTGTGACGGTAATCTGTATACTTGCTTTGATCATCAAGTCAAATTGAAAGGACCAACTGTTGTTGTTATTGCTCAACAAAACGACACTAATTACACAACAGTTGATACGAATCTCAAACTTGCCTCTCCTGAAGGATACAACAACACTGAAGTGTCTCTACTTTTTAATTGCCGAAATTCAAATTACACAGCACTTTCTATCCCTCTAAACATCACAGATTGTCCTTTGGGATTTGCCTACAATTCCAACAGCAGTATTTGTCAATGCGTTGACAACATGGACAATTTCATATGCTCACAACCACAAAGTACAGCTTGTGCTGAAGTTGGTTATTGGTTTGGACCAGGAGCAACAAATGAACACACCAAATGGTACATTGGGAAATGTACATATCCAGAATGTACTAGTATCAATTCATTGACCTCTTGCCCGAGCTCTGTAGGAACAGCCGGGAAATACTACCAGCTTAAATCCAGTGCAAATGACTTGTGTTCTGAAGGACGAGGTGGGATACTGTGCCAAGAATGTGCTTCAGGATTCTTCTTCACTTTCACATCAACTGCTTGTGTTCCTGGTCCCTGTACCATATGGCAGCCTATTCTGATTGTGTTTCTTAGTATAATGGTGTATACTGTCATCGCTATTCTTGCTCTTTTCACTGTCAAACTCAAACTTACTGTTGGCTCTGGCTTTCTTTACGGCCCTATGCTGTTTCTCGCTGTCATTAACTCCCTCTCACTTGATAGCTACTCTGAGTTTACTACCTTGAGCAAAGCAGTATCAATCATATCATCTATTCCACTCATGAACTCGGAAATATTTGGATACATTCCGTGGTGCTTTGCGCCTTCATTTGGAAGAATCTACAACTACACTCTTCGATACATTGGACCAACTGTTGTACTTATTGTAATCATGCTAGCATCAAGAATAGCTAAAAGATTTCCAACCTTGACACATCGATGGATGGGTTCTCCACTGAAGGCAATCTGTATATTAACACTCCTTTCCTTCTGGTCACTAGTAGACACAAGTGTGCACATAATTATGTATACTAAGATCATGTATACCCGAAACACCTCTTGGCATCATAGATATGTTTCATCTCTTCAACCCAATGTACGTTACTTCTCTAAGCAGCATGCACCAGTAGCTGTACCCGCCCTCCTCTTGCAATTAGTTGTGATAGTACCACTGCTAGTCTTATTGATGTTCTCATCATTGCTCTCAAAGCGAGTCAACCTTCACAAAATCAAGCCATTCCTCGATGAGTTTCAGTCCTGCTACAAAGATCGGTATCGATGGTTCTCAGTGGTCTTCCTAATCGTGTGGATTATCACAGTGTGCTTTTCGACCATCATAAATACCCATCCCATTGTAATGCAGACACTCTACACACTGGTGCTGACTATTCTGATGGCAATCCAACCATACCAGAGCAAATTACTCAATACAACAGACAGTTTGCTATTGCTAGATATAAATCTCCTCATAGCCACCTTACAGTCCAAATATGCAGACAATGAAATAACTGTTGTTTTTGTTCATTTATTGATCATCGGACCTTTGCTTGGCTTGATTTTTTGGTTCATTTGTGTATGTCTTTACAAGTGTGGAGTACACACTAAACTGCCAACCTTGAGCAAACTTAAAAGACGCAGAAATCTTGAAAACTGCTCAACAACTGCGAGACTGAATCAATCGTATGACATCGCATGTGCAGATGGCGGCAGACTGCAGTCACCTATTTCATGCAGTGAAAGAGAGCCTCTTATTAAAATAGTGAACAATCAGTAGAACTATATAGTAGTATAGTTCTGTTCTTGAGTGTATAATCTGATCAATCAAATGTCAATTGCAACTGCATGGAATACCCCACGAAAAACCTCGTGGGACACCGCTTCTTCCTAAGTTTCGTGGCAAAGGTGTGATGGAATGTTCGCGGCTAATATCGACCCAAAAGTGCGGAAATGACGTCAGAATTATGACGTCGCGTGACACGCATCAATTGGCTGGAGGGATAGATTGGTACAGCGCGGTACAGCGTTCAGTGGAAAACGTGCGTTTCTTCAGTGCTGACCAACTTCCATCGGTTAGCCTTATAAAGAGTCGAATATAGTGAACAATTGCTGTGTTTTTGGATGCTCTAGTTCGGCTATGGAAAGTTTTTTCACTCAGCTTTCCTTTTCACAATGGCAAGCCAAGGTAGAACTGTGGATAAATGCTGTACGTCGAGCAGTGTGGAAACCTCGACGTTACTCAAAAATCTGCAGCTTAAACTTTATAGAAAGTAATTTTTTTACTTTGAAATACAATTTTGCAGGCTAATAGACTGGGTAAGCCCCAACATGATTCTACTAGTCACCCTGACTATGCACCAAGTGTGTTTCCTACTGCTTACAAGAAGGCTACAAGAAAATTAAAAAGATTTCTATCGAAATCAAAAGGATGTAGGGTTGTGAAATCTACCACTGGTCCACAATGTAAACTAACAAGGAACAAGCATGGAATGGTAACACAATTGACTTGCTAACAGACCATAGATCCCTACATCAGTGGCTGGTGTGGTTGACCTACTTGTTGACTGCTGACACCTGACGTGCATTCAGCTTGTGTACAGCCACTGATGTAGGGATCTATGGTCTGTTAGCAAGTCAATTGTGTTACCATTCCATGCTTGTTCCTTGTTAGTTTACATTGTGGACCAGTGGTAGACTTCACAACCCTCCATCCTTTTGATTTCGATAGAAATCTTTTTAATTTTCTTGTTTGTGTCCTTTTTTCTTTTTCAGTGAAGTGCAGTTCAATATCATGCACGTATTGGTTTAGTTTTCCTGTTGTTGATGGCTTTTAAACTTGTAGCTAAAAATAATTGTTATGCTGTACATATCAGCTCGCCTACGCATGCATGCAATTGCATTCGAGCCACGCCCACACTTGTTTGTAGACCTATACGGCGGTTATAATTATCTGGCAAGCGCAGAATGGTGATCCTACATGGGCTCACAGTTCTTCGAAGACTCCAGACACATATATGTTCTCCGTGATCCATACTGACGACGGCTATACTCACGTTAGTGCTCGGTCACGTGCGCTAGCTACTGCTTGGTCACGTGCGTATTGCGCAATCACACTAATGGCGTCTAACACTTAGCTGTCAATGGATCACGATCGAGAACTCACGGAATGTATATCGCCGTTTCGCTAAAAACAAGGTTCAAAAGGCACCTGCCAGGAGAATTTCACGACTGTTCGTGGGTGTTTTAGTCTCGGCACTGCTCGCGTAAAGGCGCTAGGCGAGTTGAAGAAAGAAAGAAGAAAGAAGAAAGAAGAAAACGAAGATGACGAAACTCGATTTTCACCGTTTCTAGGTTCGTCACTTAAGTAACAGTGTAGAACACTCTTCTTGCTACTGTAAGATGGGGCAACGCCAGAGAGCAGATCTAAGTGTCTTTGGACGTATAAAATTCATCACCAGGCGAAATATCAGCGTTTGAACGCTAATACATTGTATGTAGCCGCCATCTTGTTTTCTCGTTCAACCCTACATAGGGAGGCACTACCGTGCCTCCCTAATACACAAGGAACAGGGTCTGATTTAGATAGATATAATAGACTGTTTAATAGAAGGGTGATATGATGTGACCAAGCAGCTAAATCACTCTAAAACAGTGCAATCATCTATGGTGCAATGAGAGCAAGAAGACGCAAAGAACAGCTGGGACCAGTGGTTGACCAGCAGATTGATGAAGAGCAGGATGAACCAGTAGTAGTTGAGCAGCAGATTGACAAAGAGCAAGATGAAACAGTAGTAGTTGAGCAGCAGATTGACGAAGAGCAAGATGAACCAACCAAAACACAGACTATTAGCCTTCAAAATTGTATTTTAAAGTTGAACATTACCTTCTATAAAGTTTAAGCTGCATATTCTTGAGTAACGTCGAGGTTTCCACACTGCTCGACGTACAGCATTTATCCACAGTTCTACCCTGGCTTGATTGTGAAATGGAAAGCGGAAAAAAACTTACTATACAGCCTTTCTTTGCTGAACTAGAGCATCCAAAAACGCAGCAATTGTTCACTATATTCGACTCTTTATAAGGCTAACCGATGGAAGTTGGTCAGCACTGAAGAAACGCACGTTTTGCACTGAACGCTGTACCGCGCTGTACAAATCTATCCCTCCAGCCAATTGATGCGTGTCACGCGACGTCATAATTCTGACGTCATTTCCGCACTTTTGGGTCGATATTAGCCGCGAACATTCCATCACACCTTTGCCACGAAACTATCTATAGTCATCGAGATTTCTGATTAGCGATTTGCACTAAAAACTTTAAACTGTCTGAATGAATTACTACATGTAGTTGTTTTAGATGACTTCTGCTAACCTTTAGCAGCACAAAAAATCTAAATTTCGTTAGAATCGGTTCTAAAATGGCTGAGTTACAACGGATTTTGTGGCGGTTACTGCGTGATTTTGTTCTCCACTAATTTACATTACAAAGCCGGCTTCCTGGTTACAGCGGCGCTGTTGCGCAATTCGTAGCATAGGTGTAAAACAGTAATCGTGAGCATGACACGACAGCCTGGGCTACGCTGACCTGTTCGGCATACTTATTGAAGCAAACTATACGACCAGCCAGATCCACAACAATGGCTATAACGGACGCTCGACCAGCTATTTGCTAGTCTAGCAGCTAACCCTCCCGCCTACTGATAATTGGATGGACGGCGGAGAGGGTCTAGCAAACATTGCCATCCATAGTTTTCAACTGACCAATCAGATTCGTAATGAATATCATTTTCTCCCAGGAAGAAAATGGTATTCATTCTTCGTGGCTTAGTTATTATTATGAATATGATTAAACATGCAGCTGAACTAGAAGCAGTGTATACACGCGGTTGGAGGCAACGCCCAGCTGATCGTAACGCGGTTTACTTCTTTATTATTCATTAAAATCAATGAATGGCAATGTTTGCTAGACCCTCTCCACCGTCCATCCAATTATCAATAGGCGGGAGGGTTAGCTGCTAGACTAGCTATTTGCCTGTTACAGTATATGGCGAACTGGCCAGTTAGCATGACACTCCAACTGTGCGCGACTTTGGAGCACGTTTGCACTTACCTAAACTGTTATTAATATCTGTGTAGGTGCTGGTCAGAGGCATTGTCCAAGTTTAACAAACATTGCAAACTTTTTGACAACGAAATAATTGTTTGATTGCCAAATTGCTGTTTTTTTTTATCTAGCACTGATTGATCACAGCAAAACAGCATTGTTTCCAAGAATTATCCCCTTAAATTTCATAATTAGTTGGAATCAGCGTGTCTGAAAACCTTGGGGTATTAGCCACTGAAACGGCACTCAGACGTCGCGCAAGACTTAGCCTCGTACCCAGGCTCTCTGGCGGAGATTTAATTATGCGTGGGTGTTGAAATGCGGGGGTGGCGATTGAGAGCCTGGTTTCCGCTGATTCGCACATGCGCAGACGATTCATGGAATTCCATGAATCCGTATATTTTAGTTCACTATTGTGTTACTTTGCGTCACGTTTACGGATTGACTGTTTCTGATCTGACTGATCGTGCACTATGGCTATGTAAATTTGCGGCGTGTTCCAGATAGTTTTTAGGCTGTTAAGAGAGCAGACAACTGGAGAGAGTTGCTCGCACGCTAGAACAAGTCTTTCAGGTATGACACGTGGACGTACGAGGCTATACCTTAGTCTTGATAAACTGGAACGCACCTCGTGGAGCTACACGGGTAATATGCTTTGTGCAGGCATTGTCCCACTTGATGCGATCTTATGGTAGGCAAGGTCAGGCTTGTGGGAGACGCAGACGCTCGATCAATGGAGTGAAGGCGCAGCCATGTTGTAAACAAAGACGTCATAACGATATCTCGGTGGGCGTTAACACGTCATTGCACGTGATTCTGCTCTGACAGCTCATTCATTCTAAACGCTAGATACCAGGCTCTCAATCGCCACCCCCGCATTTCAACACCCACGCATAATCAAATCTCCGCCAGAGAGCCTGGGTACGAGGCTACGCAATACTATTTGAATTGAAAAGGTGGAGACATTTCCGGCCGCATGACCATGGCCACGGCCCCACGCACATCGGTATTAAACTTCGCAATAGGTGTGGCTACAGCACATGTGTCGTTGCAGAACTGAGCAGTTAACCTGTAATAACAGGAGCACATGAACAGAAGGAGAGTGCAACTGTAAACCGCGCATTAACCGCCTTTAACTACTAAATTATCTTGCTGAAATTTTAACCTCGTAAATGCTGACCACTTCTATCGTGAATATCTCGTGTGTCTTTTGTGCTACTGGTCTCAAATTTGCGTCCTTTTACGCCAGTGAGTAGCCGCAATTGCCCATACTCAAGTCGGTCGATATGCCCCTCCCACTTCGAAAGTGAAGTCGGTAAAGTGCAGCGACCTCGTCAAATTTTGCTCAAAGTTAGTGCTTTGGGGCTGGCTACTGAAAAGTACATGTAAATAGCAGTGGTTCTGGTCAATGTAAAATGTAGCCCAGATCGTAGAGAATGCTCCAAAATGTGTTTTCCGAGCACCCGAAGCCATAAAATGTCCAAATTTTCTTGGCAGCCATTTTGTTTTTCCTAAAATGTTGTGAAATTAGCACTGAAGCCATAGAAAAATACCGAAGCCAATATGTTTGGCGCAGGGGGCACGCCGAAAACCAGTCAATTTTTTGTGGTTATTTGTATTCTTCAATTTGGCTTAATTTTGGGATATTTTAGCACTTTTTCATAAAGTTATGCTGTCTGAAGTATGTATGACGCACAATTGCGTCATTAGGGCTTAAAGGGTTAACCCTTTAACCCCTATTGTCGCCTTCTGGCGACATACATACTTCAGACACCATAACTTTATCAAAAAGTGTTAAAATATCCCAAAATTAAGCCAAATTGAAGAATACAAATAACCGCAAAAAATCCAGTGGTTTTCGGCGCGCCCCCTGTGCCAAACGTTATGGCGATGGCATTTCTATGGCTTCAGTGCAAATTTCACAACATTTTATGAGAAACAAAATGGCTGCCAAGACATTTTGGACATTTTATGGTTTCAGGGTGCTCGGAAACACATTTTTGTGCATTCTCTATGATCTGGGCTACATTTTGCACTCACCAAAACCACTGCTATCTGTGTGTACTTTTCAGTAGTCAGCCCCAAAGTACTAACTTTGAGCAAAATTTGACGAGGTCGTTGCACTTTATCGGCTTCACTTTCGAAGTGGGAGGGGCATATCGACTGACTTGAGTGTGGGCAATTGCGGCTACTCACTGGCGTAAAAGGACGCAAATTTGAGACCAGTAGCACAAAAGACACACGAGATATTCACGAGAGAAGTGGTCAGCATTTGCGAGGTTAAAATTTCAGCAAGATAATTTAGTAATTAAAGGGTTAATGCCAACAGTGTATAATTAGATTCACAGATGTGTGCTCAGAATTTCCATATTTGGACGTTTTGTGCTTCATTAAATATGCGTGACGTACGTTCTGTGCACGTGATACATAATAGATCTAAGTGCGGCAAGAGAGGATGGCGCGAACCCCTCGAGTCGCCCTCGACGTCTTAGTCAGGCCAGCTCCAAGAGAAAGTTGATCATGCTGTCTCCCCGGCGGATTCGTTTACAACAAGTGAAGAACTTGCCCGTGAGGAGCGCAATGAAAGCTGAGATGACCGTATTCGAGCTGAGCAACACCAGGCGCGCTCGCTGTCGTAAACTTACCAAGTAATGCGCGTTAAATAGATATGACGTAAGTTCATACCTAGGTAAAGCGGAAGTACGTCAGTAATTATTAAAGTGCTGGCACTGAAGTTGCACGCTCCTTCTGTCTTCTGTTCATGTGCTCCTGGTAATAATTATTACACAAAAAGTTAGTAGAAATTGCTCGGCTTCAAACTTCAAAGACGACTCTTATCAAAATTAGTTAAGTTATCTGGGCCTCGCCTCTCTGATTAGCCTGTTGATTCGAGCAGTGTACTGACTGAGCACACCAGTTAGGTGCGCGCTGACCACGTTACAGTATGCCGGCGCCGTTGGTTTTTCTTGTTGCAATCTTAAGCAGTGCGACTATCTCTGGCTCTGTGACGTGCAATGGCGAATTAAGATCGAGACACGTTTGCTATTACGCTCTCTATTGTGAGTCTGTAGATCTACCTGGTACGTTATGCAGTTGAATTTTGTTAAACATTTTTGATCTACACGTATACACACGGTAGACAGTATAAATGAAGCCGATTTGAATGTTACCTGCTCTGGTCATAGTGTTTTAGTCAGCTGGTCAGCAACCGAGGCATCAATCATTAATCTCTACTACCATTGTTTCTTGACTGAGAACAATACTCAAGTAAGCTCTGTGCCGATTAAGCTACTAAGTCCTGAGTATAATTTATTTTTGCAGATATCGACATTTCCTGTGTATTTTGAAGATCACAGTGATTTTTCTATTGGCATGAGCACTCTCTATGTTAACGCACTTATGAATGGAGTATATTGTATCTTTGGTGGATGCTATCAAACTGACCCAGCGACATCATTTTCTCGGCAATTTCCGAACACAACTTGTGGTATAATAATTATTATTAGTGAATAATTATGTATGCATGAACTGAGTACTGCAGTATGTACTACATGCATGAATGCAACTACTGGAAGTATGTTTCCTCTTTCATCTACATTAGGTTTTGAGACTGATCATTCAAGTTCTATGGAAACAACAAGTTTACCTCATGCATCAACATCTACAGTGAGCGTACTACCATCAGTATCAAGGACATTTGCTCACTCACCAACTCTGCAGTCTATAACTACAGCAAGTATACTATGAATTTACTATTATTATATATTATTTATTAGTAATACGTATTGACCTTTTGGCTTGCTTTGAAAACGAAATAACTACATCTAGCCAAGTGGCATCATTTTCTCCGCAATTTCCGAACACAACTTGTGGTATAATAATTATTATTAGTGAATAATATTATGCCTAGTATGCATGAACTCAGTAAGTACTGCAGTATGTACTACATGCATGCAACAACTGGACTGAACTATGTATTCTCTTTCATCTACATTAGGTTTTGTGACTGATCAGTTGTCGAGTGTGCATTCAAGTTTTATGAAAACAAAAAGTTTACCACATGCATCAACATCCACAGTGAGCATACTACCATCAGTATCAAGGACATTTGCGGCCCTTTCACCGACTCTGATGTCTACAAATATTCCTTCTGGTACCACAAATACTATGAAGTTATTACTATTATGTCATTGCTATCATAACTATCATGTTACATTATCTTACTATTATTTACTACCATTTTACTATTTTGTTTACACATGCAGCTGCAGCTGCCACCGGATTATTAGAGGAACTAGTACTTGTGGTATCAATTGTCTTGATCAGTGTAGCAGTTGCTCTCATTACAATCGCTCTTGGGTTATTTTGCTACACTTTCTACTACTGGAAAAAGTTAGTCAATCATGCACTACTACACTGTCAGGTTGCATGCTTTTTGGAATTTAATTTGCACTTTTTTGATTCATAAAAGTGGAAAATAAAGAATCTATTAATAATCTTTTAAAACAGGATATCTCAAGCTAATACTACAGCTGATAAAGAATCTAGATCCAGTCAGTTGCTTACCGATATCAAGCTATAAATCACAAGAACACAAAAACATCACACAGTATCACAACACAATGAACAGTACAATTTAATTTCATTTGATAATGTATGGTAGCTCTAGCACACAAAATTAATTTGTCATGATGCATGCTGTTTGAAGTAAAGACCCCACTCCAGCGTTCTGACATAGATCAGTTGTTGTCTATCTTTCGCTCCTTCGGTCTTCCATCTGGTTCATTCGTGGGTATCGATCCAAGTGTGCATGGTTTTCTAGTCAGGGTGCACTTGTCACCTCTGATAGATGTGGTCAATTCAGAGTCCGGCTTGTGACTTATTCTTGAACTATCACTTCACATTTAAGCTATCTTATTCACCATTGACTAAAAATTGTATTTTTATCCCTACTTTCATAAAAATTTATTACCGTTTTAAAGTAAAAGGGTCAAGTCACTATTATCATTATGTTCCAAAATACCACCATCCATAGGTCGGTGGAATTGCTTTGCAAATGCTTTGACAACACACATGCAGTAACTATCTACGGCTATTATTTAGGAAGGCACGGTAGTGCCTCCCTATGTGGGGATGCCAGGAAAACAAAATTCAATTCAAGATTTTACAGACAGACAGAATCAATAAAAGAGGAGGAAGCAGAGTCAGGAGATAATTGATAAGATCTGTACTGATGGAATATCTATTAGGGAGGCACGGTAGTGACTCCCTATGTAGGGATGAACGAGAAAAGAAGATGGCGGCTACATACAATGTATTAGCGTTCAAACGCTGATATTTCGCCTGGTGATGAATTTTATACGTCCAAAGACACTTAGATCTGCTCTCTGGCGTTGCCCCATCTTACAGTAGCAAGGAGATTGCTCGAAATTGTTACGAAAGTGACGAACCTGGAAACGGTGAAAATCGACTTTCGTCATCTTCGTTTTCTTTCTTTCTTTCTTTCTTTCTTTCTTTCCACTCGCCTAGCGCCTTTACGCGAGCAGTGTCAAAACCAAAACACCCACGAACAGTCGTGAAATTCTCCTGGCATGTGCCTTTTGAACTTACTTTTTAGCGAAACGACGATATACATTTGACGAGCTCACGATCACGAACAGTTGTCAGCTAAGTGTTTGACGCCATTATTGTGATTACGTAATACGCACGTGACCAAACACACATGTAGAGTATCGCCGTACGGAGAGCGCATATTGGCGTCTGGAGTCTTCGAAGAACAACTCACAGAATAAGGTCGTGTAGTATCACCATTCTGCTGCTTGCCAGATAGTATCACAGCCATACAAAAAATTCTAAACCAGAGTGGGCGGGGCTCGTATGCTGTGCATCCAGGCTGCAGCATCCATGAATGCATGAGCTAGTTTCAGTATTTAGGAGCTACAAGTTAAAAAGCAATTATCAAGAAAAGCAAACCAAATCAATGATGGAAACAAAAAAGAGATACATTATCTTGCCGAATTCGAACTGCACCAAAAATTTGAAACTCGCTGTAAAAGAAAAAAGGACACAAACAAGAAAATAAAAAGATTTCTAACGAAATCAAAAGGATGTAGGGATAAAGAAATCTGCTACTGGTCCACAATGTAAACCAACAAGGAGCAAGCATGGAATGGTAACACGATTGACTTGCTAACAGACCATAGATCCCTACATCAGTGGCTGACTACAGCAGTTCTGCTAGTTGCTATTGACTGACACCTGACATGCATTGGTTAGCCTATAGTATAGTCAAAATGTTATGTACAGCCACTGATGTAGGGATCTATGGTCTGTTAGCAAGTCAATCGTGTTACCATTCCATGCTTGCTCCTTGTTGGTTTACATTGTGGACCAGTAGCAGATTTCTTTATCCCTACATCCTTTTGATTTCGTTAGAAATCTTTTTATTTTCTTGTAAGAACTATAGATACCCAGAAAAAAATTAATGTTCAAATATCAGATAAAATTTACATTAATGGGACTAAGGCTACATGTACACTTATTACGTACAAGGACAGATAAGATGATAGGAACAAGGAATAGAAGGATTAAAATTTGATAGAAAAATGGACCAGAAGTACTGCTTGATTTGGGATTTTATGCTTAAGAAAGACAATGACAGGTCAATCGGAGGAAGACTGTTCCAGATACGAACCAATCTGCGAAAATAGGAGTGACGCGACAAGGAGGTGGAGCTGTATTTGTGGACTAGCTTAGCAGTAGAACCAGACCTGGTAGGAAGAGACGAAAATTAGACATAATTTATTTGTCTACCACAAAGCTTGGGTCAGGATACTTCACAGACTTTACACAAAACAAAACGTCAAAAAGCTCATAGAGGAACATCAAGGGAAGTAGACCCAAAGAGATTAGTAGTCCGACGAAAAGTCATTGAGAATGAACTTGGTCGCCCACCTTTGAATTTTCTCGATTAGCAGGATGTCTTTGATAAGGTGAGGTCTCCAGATTAGAGAGCAATAAGTTAACTCTTTAGGGACTCTAAGTGTTTTAAATGTCTTATAAAATCAGTTTTGGATGAAATATGCCTTGAAGGAGTATAAGGTGATTAACTCTTTAGGGACTGAATTATTTTGACGAAAATTCGACTTGCTCTAAACTGACGGTTTGTCTTGCATTTTCTACAACATGCAGTGCGTTAGCTGTTCCAAACTAGCACTGTTGTTTCCAGGTATGTCAAAGTTTACAACCATGTACTAAACTCTGAGTTGGCCACTCCCACTTCGGAACTGAAGCCACTTAACTGCTGCGACCTCGTCATTTTCCAGCCAATTTTGGTCTTCGTTTAGCCCTTGTGACTGATACAAAAACCTGGTGGTGTCCAGGTGAGCAAACAGCATAGTTTAGACCATATTCCATGCCCAAGTATGCATTTCCGGGCATCCTGAAGCCTTAAAAATGCCAAAAGTGGCGAGGGGCTCCGCCCCTTCGAACCCCGGGTTAACGGGGGGACACCCCCCTTTAAAATTCCCCCCGTGCTGTACGTTTTAGTGGGGAGGGCGCGCCGAAAAACAGGTGGTTTTTTCTGGTAAAGTCATCTTTTGCAAATAAACTTGATTTGACCTTTCTAGAGCACTTTTTGCACTTTTTATGACGTCTAGAGTAGGTGGAGTCAATTATGGCGGCTAAAGCCGCTATAGGCCTTAAAGGGTTAATTGGGATCTAACCAAGGAGAGATAAAGAAGTTTTTAGCTCTCACAGAGAGAAAGTACGCCTGATCAGTCCAAGTTGCCTATAAGCCTTGGCTGAGATATGATTGTAGTGCTTTGACCATGAGAGATCAGAGCAGTAAATGATACCTAGGTCTTGCAGTGATCTTGAAAAGGGATAACTGCTTGGGTAGGTGGCATCAATAGTTGAGGTGGTCCTGTTATAAAAACGTAGCAAACAACTCTTGGAAATGTTGAAAGTTTGCCCACTGAGGGAACTCCAATCGTTAATAAGATTTAAGTCTTCCTGAAGACTAGAGCTGTCAGAAGAGGATAAGATTTTAGTACAGCACTTTGTGTCATCAGCAAATAAATAAGGCATTGAAAAGGAGGGGATCAGAGATAAGTCATTAATAAAAAAGATAAACAGTAAGGGGCCAAGGATGCTTCCCTGCGGCACACCAGAAGTAACAGCACGCCACTCTGACTTGTTGTTGGCAATAACAATACATTGCTGCCTGTTGGATAGATAGGCTCTGAAAAAACTCCAGGCGTTTCCAATTATGCCAGCATTCCATAGTTTGGACAAAAGTCTTGTATGAGAGACTGTGTCGAACGCTTTACGTATGTCAAGATAGATAGAGTCCACTTGCTGCCGGTTTTCAAAGGCAGTGTGTAAAACTTCACTGTAAAGCAGAAGTTGGTGAAGAGTAGAACGATTTCTAACGAAACCAAATTGAGAGTTAGAGATAAAAGATTTAACAATGAAGTCATAAACTTAATCAAAGACCAGTCTCTCAAGTACCTTAGACAAGCAACAAAGAAGAGAAATCGGACGATAGTTAGTAACTAACGACCTATCACCTGATTTATGGATGGTCGTAACGTGGTGACAACGCCACTCTGCGGGAAGATAGGACTTAGATAGGCATAAAGAAAAAAGGTGATGCACAGGCTCGGCAAGAGCTGCAGCAGCCTGATTCAGAATTAAGGGAGGAATGCCGTCACCACCCTTAGCTTTAGAAGGATCACAAGAGGAGATGGCTAAAAATGTATCTTCTAAGGAGATACATGTCAATTGAGCAGAGGGAACTGGCAGGAATGGTAGAGGTGTCAGAGTAGCAGGCTCAATGTCTACTGTAAAAACTGAGTGAAACAATTTATTGAGGAGGTTGGCCTTGTCAGAGTCAGATTGCGCTGACATAGAATCCCAATACATAGTATCAGGTAGATTGACATGACCAGAGAGACTCCTAATGTAGTGATAGATCTTTGAGTCATTGGAAAAGGCAAAGTTAGAGACTAGATTGTTTTCAAAGTTGGCCTTGTCAGCAGCCATTTCCTCTTGGAGGCGGGTCTCTGCTAGGGAGAGTCGAAGAACATTTTGGCTGGAGAAATCAAATTTGTATTTTTTCCTGCACAATTGGGTATGATAGCGAACAGAGGAATTCATCCAAGCAGGGGAGAGGTGAAGTCTTGCTTGACGCTGTGGGTATCAATAGAAATAGAATAAAGGATCAGTTCCTTTAGGTTAGACCAGATAAGCTCAATGTCAGTCAAGTTCAAAAGAGGATCAAAATCGACGTCTAGCGGCTACATACATGGCGGCTAGACGGCTACATGCAAAATGGCGGCTACAGCATGACGGCAAAATGGCGGCTACATACAATGTACATGTGTATTAGCGTTCGACCGCTGATATTTCGCCTGGCGATGAATTTTATACGTCCAAAAACACTTCTGGCGTTGCCCCATCTTACAGTAACAAGGAGATTGCTCGAAATGGTCACTAAAGTGACGAACCTGGAAACGGTGAAAATCAAGTTTCGTCAGAGGGGCTTGAGAGGGATAAAGGAAATACCTTCAGCCCGACAAAGATTGTCACGAGCAGTAATTTTGCGGGCCTCATACATGCAGCAACCTGAAGGGCATGACCCTGAGAAGAGGAGGCTGGACATTGGAGGATTGCCGCAGATAGGACTGATATTACGGTGACATCCTTAACATGTTTGCACTCAAATAAATCACATATTTTGTAACAAAATATTATTATGGCAGCAAAATATAAGGATTCACACTAACTATAATATGCTAACTAATAATTATTATTAGCTATAATATTGTAAGAAACTATGACTTCAAATGGCTTGCAGTTTAGCCACTACTTCAGCATAATTATTATGCAAACTCGTTGAATTTTGTTTCCCATCTGCATCTGGTTATAGCTCTATGATCAGAGTATAGCCAACATCTGCAACATTATTACTAGCAATGCCCGAATGTATAAAGCTTAGCTTGAACTCAGTTCTCTTTTTATTTCCAATTACAATACACTAAACTACCAGCCTTTGAAAGACAAAGAAATCCATTATAGAAATAGAAAAAGTACATCTCTTAGGAATATTCCTATACCTATGACACCATGTGGACAAGTTTGTATGCTATCTGAGAATGACCATTCAAATTATGCGCCTTTACGTCATGCGAGAACGACGCATGCGCGAGATCAGATCACCAGAGGTAGGTGGGGCACCGTCGGAGTCAGGTTCAGGTATTATAGTAATTAGAAACGGGGTACGGACCCGCTTTATGGACCAACGTCAAGATGGCGGCGTAAAGTATGCTTTGCTGCCTAGCGGCGCACACGACCCACTTCGTGCTGATTTCGCTCAACCTTCTTCTTACACATCGTCCAAATTGAGAGATGGTGCCTTGGTTTCACTTGGCCGAATTGATTTGTCCACAGAATTCAATAGCGCTGATCGCGATATCGAGGCGAGTCGAGCCTACAATTCCCTATAGTTCTTTTTGTTACTGTAACACTGCTGTCTCACATGCATAATGTGACACAACTGCAAGTAGAATAATCCTGTATAATGTATAAGTAGTAGATTAATCAAGTGCGTTGGTCCATCTGCAAATAAACTGTTCACATTTGGACCAAGTCGCTCGGACCAAGTGTAATGGTCTACTACAAAATAAGTGCGTTAGTCCATCTGTGGCAACAAAACTGTTCAGATTTCGACCAAGTGTAATGCTGAACTACAAATTTAGGAGTATCCACATTACAAACTGCTTCATTTTGCTGCTAAATGATTATAGCTAGCTATATAAATTTTGGTCCACTTGATAATAAAATCGGATCATTTCCTGTTAATAATTGTCCAGTATATAAAATAAAGGTAGATTATTCAAGTGATGGTATACCATACTTGTGGTTTAAATCAAAGGTGCGCAAGGTTTATTCTACCTCAGCTGGTACATACTACCCCATGGTCATATAAACTACCTGTGCTAGTATACACTACCTATGGTCCAATATACCACCTGCGGTATAAAGTAAAATCAGGAAAATCCACTGATGAATTTCATTAACAAACAGGAGTTCAATGGAACCAGGAGCACATACTGCAATTTTAGTAAAATTTGCCAAGCATGTCAACGTCCTTGCACATGCGCAATAGCTAGTTAAGTAACTTTTTAGTATTATTTCTAGCTATTGCGCATGTGCAAAGGGCGTTTCGTGCACAATACATTTTGCAAGATTCATTAAAACTGCAGTAATGAGTGACCAGATGGTACACATATACGTACAGGATGGAACTTGGCAGATACTAATACAAATTTCTATGTGCTCTATCGAATCATCTGATGCACCAAACCGGGCTTCTTGTAAGATAAGCTTATCATCCCACCTAGATAGAATCTCAACAGACACGAGATGCCAACCAAGCCTTCTATTGCGAAGCAAAATGTGGTATATTTCGAACAACTGGTGCCAGATGTCTGGAGTCTGTGATTATGTAAATCTGAACAATCATGTTGAACTGGTATAAATACTGTGTCATATTCAGGTCAAATCAGAATAATAATAATAAGAATTATTTCTCAAAAGATACTACATATTGGCGACGAGAGTTGGTGCGACCCTGCTGCTGTACTCAAAGATGGCTGCTGGACGTTTCTTCGTATCGTTCACACCAGAAGCAGAGACAATTTCGTCGTACCTAGAAAGAATTAATCTCTTCATGACGGCAAGTGGGACAGCTGACGAGAAGAAAGTTGCAGTTCTCCTCAGTTCTGTGGGACTAGCAGCGTACACTGTCCTACGCGACCTCTGTAGGCCCGTTCTGCCGGAAACGAAGACCTACGGCGAGCTCACTGAACTCCTGGAACAGCAATACAAAGCTAAGCCATTAGTCATTGCTGAAAGATTCTATTTTGGTCAAAGGAGCCAGAAAGAAGGAGAGACGATAGCTGGATACGTCGCCGAGCTTCGTCGTTTGTCGGCTAACTGCGACTACGGAGAGTTCTTGACTCAAGCCATTCGTGACCGTCTTGTTGCGGGAATTCGCAGTGAAGTGCTACAAAGACAGTTACTCTCTAAGGATACTCTAACTCTTGACGACGCTGTGAAGCTATCACAAGCTTACGAGGCAGCTGAATTGAACGTCAAGGCCCTCAAGAGCTCTGCTACTGACGCCGGAGTCTCTGATAGTGTGGGGAAAGTATCTGTGAACAAACCCTCCACCGGTCCATGCTATCGTTGTGGAAAAGGAAATCACACCCCTGAGGAGTGCAGATTTAAAACTGCTAAGTGTCACAATTGTGGTCGTACTGGTCACATATCTCCTGTTTGCAGGTCTAGTACTCGTCCTAGACGCGGAGACAACTCCAAGAAGCCTTATAAAAGACGAAATAAGTATGTTGCAGTCGACGACTCTAGTTCTGATGAAGTATCGATCAAGCAGATCTATGCCTTGGGTTCCAAGAAGACTCAGCCATTCCATGTTGATGTGCTCGTAAACAACCAGCCCTTGAAGATGGAACTTGATACCGGAGCAGCAGTATCCATCATCGCTGAAAGCCAGTTGAAAAGAATTCTTCCTCGCATAAAGTTACAACCATCGAAGATTAAGCTGGAAACCTACTCTGGTGAGAAAATGCCAGTGGTTGGTGAGGTTCCAGTAGAAGTTCAGTATGCTGAGCAGACAGAATTGTTATCTTTTGTTGTTGTTGCTCAGGAAGGACCGCCTTTGTTGGGAAGAGATTGGCTGAAATGTCTGCGGTTAGATTGGAAGACAGTCGGTGCTGTGCATTTCGTTGAGAAAAAGCTAGATTCTGACCTGAAGAAATTGCTCTCTGTTCACAAAGCTGTTTTCAAGTCAGAACCTGGGACTATTCATCCATATCGTGCAAGACTGCAAGTCCGAGAAGGAGCCACTCCTAAGTTCTGCAAAGCTCGACCTGTACCGTATGCCATCAAAGATTCCCTCGATAAAGAGTTGGACTTACTCGAGTCATCTGGAATCATCCAATCGGTTTCTCACAGTGACTGGGCAGCTCCGATAGTGGCTGTACCAAAGAAGGATGGAAGAATAAGGATCTGTGGAGATTATAAACTGACCGTCAATCCAGCACTTGATGTTGATCAATACCCATTACCGAAGACACAAGATTTGTTTTCTTCACTCTCTGGTGGTCAGAAGTTCTCTAAACTAGATCTTTCTCAAGCCTACCTTCAGCTAATGCTAGAAGAGGATTCTCGACACTATCTCACTATCAACACTCATCGAGGCTTGTATCAATTCACTCGACTACCATTCGGTGTAGCTTCAGCTCCTGCGATCTTCCAGAAGACAATGGATCTTTTGTTGCAGAAGTTACCCGGTGTGGTATGTTACATCGACGACATACTGGTGACTGTGTCAATGATGAAGATCATC
>OZ024783.1:17986925-18042515 GCA_964017065.1 Haliclona indistincta | reverse complement strand
AAGACGGAGACGCGCCAAGTGAGTTCGTCGTAAATGCACTATGTTTAGCCTTTGTAATAAGCAAGTCTAGGTTCTTAACTAGCACAGACTCTGGAGATCCTGATCCTACGTTGTTGCATATTGAAAACGCTGTTATACGCTCCCTGTTCCCAAAGTATAGCTGCCCGCGACTTCTCGTGCCACTCAGAGATGTGCGTCCGGGGTGAGTGCTTGGCTGCAGCTTTAGCAGCTCTTAACTACCAGCCAATCTGGAGATCCTGATCCTAACGTTGTCTGCTGAGTGGGTGTCTTTACTGCCATCTTGTACCACGTGACAGTCATGTGACAAGAAGCCATATGGTGCATTCAACTCCCAAAGGATAGAACTTCATCATGGTATGTGCATATGTGCATGAGATCAATGAGATTTGAGAAAATGAGCTAAATATCTAAAAATGAGTTTTCAAGCGTCTTCGTGTGGAACACTGTAGCTAGGGACCAAACAGTACAGTGGAACCTGTCTATAGTGGTCACTGCCTGCTTATAACAGCCAGCTAGCTAGGGACCAAACAGTACAGTGGAACCAGTCTATAGTGGTCACTGCCTGCTTATAACAGTCAGCTAGCTAGGGACCAAACAGTACAGTGGAACCTGTCTATAGTGGTCACTGTCTGCTTATAACAGCCAGCTAGCTAGGGACCAAACAGTACAGTGGAACCTGTCTATAGTGGTCACTGTCTGCTTATAACAGCCAGCTAGCTAGGGACCAAACAGTACAGTGGATCCTGTCTATAATAGTCACTGATTCTTTCTCCTTCAGGTATAACACTCTCTTCAAGATGCTGCTATCTGTGAGAAGAGCTCAGATGGCTCTACAGCAGACCTGGTGCAAGCTGAAGATGAGTCGTCATCGGTCGCTATGGCAACTGAAGATGCACATGAGCTTTCTGGTGGATAATCTACAGTACTACGTGCAGGTGAGTGGGTGTGGCTTCAGATTAAAGGGTTAAAGCATAACTGACAACCTGTATTCAACGATCGCTTATCTAATATCAGCTGTACACAGTCTAGATAGTAGGAACATTTGTACCACACTAACCAAGTCGCTGTATAAAACACAAGAATCGGGACACAGTTGTACCTACACGGAGCTAATTATTTTATTACCAAAAATTATTTAGAAAAGGGCTATGAGAGACATACGGCATTTGATCCTTGTTTTGTTTAGACACCATGTTCTCGTGGTAACAACATATTTATTATATCAACATTACAGTAATTTTTGAACACTTTACTATGTAATCTCTCTCATGTTAGGTCGATGTGCTGGAGACCCAGTTCTCTCATCTGATAGCTAAGATCAGATCTACTCACGACTATGAGACTATCAAGTTAGCTCACGAGCACTTCCTTACCACACTACAGGAACAGCTATTCTGCCTTCAACCAGCGGTGAGAGAGGGAGGGAGAGGGAGAGAGAGAGGGAGAGAGAGAGAGAGAGAGGGAGAGGGGGAGGGAGGGAGAGAGAGAGAGATGGAGGGAGAGAGAGAGAGAGAGGTATCACATCAATTTGTATGTGTTTGTCTTCTTCCTCTCTTTGTGTTCAGGTGTCACGAGCTCTATCAGAGGTGTTTGAGCTGTGCTCTAAGTTGCTCAGCTTAGTGGTACAGTCTGACAGCACTAACCTCACATCAGCTCATGTTGCTCACCTTGACAACATATCAAAGGTCTAGGAATGCTAGACTTATCATAATGTGTGTGTATGTATGTATCAGTTAGACAATGCCTACCTGTGGTGTGAAGAGGTTTTATTACTCCCTCAAAAGCGTGATCCATGCCTTATTTGGAAGGTTTATTACATTGCGTGATTCAGATTAAACATGGTTTACGCTCTACGGTTGACGCTTTTAGATTGCAAAAAGTACAGCGGTTTTATTACATCTTGCACGCGTAGAGCGTGAACCGTGTTCAAGCTGAATCACGCAATGTAATAAACCTTCCAATTAAGGCACGGATGATGCTTTACGCTTTTTTGGCTGTTGCAAGAAGTAATAAAACCGCTTTAGTGAAACTGCTGTATCAAGAATAGAAGCAATAAACATTAGTGGTTATTGCCGAGTGTATTCATGATACACCACAGGTAGGCATGGTATAACCATGGCAACCACAATACACACCCTGTATTGTTTCCTTGTGAGGTTGACTCACAACTCTCACCCCTTCCTATTTTCTCTCTCTGGAGGGTATCATTAGCCTCGTCCCCAGGCTCCACCCCTCTCGGAATTTTGTTCCGACAGGGAGCCTGGTCTCTAATCTCACGTGGGGTAGACAGGTGATTAGTGTGCGTGGGCACGATCAACACTCTCGACCCAACCTGCCCACGCACATGCGTAGCGTTCGTCACAGTCTTGCTGTCAGAGGTCTGTAGTAGCATCACGTTCGGGATGGCCGCGGAGCCGTCAGATGAATCTAAATGGCTAAAGAGCCACTATGAGGAAGCAGCTACTGGGTATGTTCCTACTCCGTCGAAACGGGGAAAGTACCAGACGCTGAAGGACGATATCGAGCTACACTTTCCTCACCGTACGTACAATGACCTATAGTCGTCAAAGGCTTCATCAAGGAAGCTTTTCCGATGTCCAGCACAAAGAGACTTGGAAAGCTACGCCACATTCACGTTTTAGGCATTGAAACATTAACTAAGACCGACATCAAGCATCGTGGGCGTGCGGTTTATTACACCCACGCTCATTAATATTTGCACTTTTTTGGGTGCGCTCACGTGAGATTAGAGACCAGGCTCTCTGACGGAACAGAGAGCCTGGGGACGAGGCTAGGGTATCATTAGTTTTTCCATAGATAAATATCCCATGTACAGGATTGGTAACTGCTCACGTGAGCAAATGCCCTAATACATTTTCACTCGGGCAGTCATCGTTCGAGCTATTAGCGCCTATGTAGGTCTTGACCTTCAGTTAGATCGCCGCCAAAGAGGAAAAATACAGTTATTTCAGGCACCCAGGAACACTTTCGCTGTAGAGAAGCTAAGAGAATATTGATAGTTTTGCCAGCGATTGCGTTAAATTGTTCTTCGCAGCAGAATTGTCCTAGTTGCTGATTCCACAGCTTAATATGGAACTAGAAGTCTTTAAAGAAGACAGCTACCTAAGTAAGTAGAATAACCATGAACATCGGTGCGATAGGATAACAGCCACATTAGCCGTTTGAATGTATACGTACTTGAGCTTGGTTTTATGGCATGGCCAAGGTCGTAGATATGCTGTTTCTATGGGACTGTAACTGTCTGAGTATACTTCTGTGCTCGGTTCTACTTATACAGTTGGAAAGCAAAGCACGGTTCTTTGCACGTTTGGAAGCAGTGCTATGATGAGTATAGCTACTAGTAGAGGCCCTGACTAAGATTTAATTTACCATTTTAGTAACCTACTTTCTAGCAACTGTTCTGAGGTAATATGACCCTAAGGAATGTATTGGGATGTGTGCCAAAACCAATACTCACTGTACAAAAATGGCTTGAGCTTTCCGCATTAACATCTCTATTTTTAAAGAGTTTAATATTTTAAGATTCTGATGGTTTGAAAACAGTACAAGTACAGGGTATTACCAAAAGACACAATTTATTAACTTGAGGAGTCAATTAAATATAAACGTAGGTAGTATTCAGTGTTACAAAAAATGATGTTCACAAAAATTAAGTTAAGGTGTGTCCACACCTTAACTGGATTCGAACCGGTTTGCAAACCGAATTGATCGATGCAAATCGAAATCGCATTCAGTGCGCATTCATCGCGTCCACACTACTACTGACGAAGCGGTTTCAACATGCATGTTTGCACATGATAGTCACGCGTATACCAACACAGGATGGCGGTACCGCGAACTGCACTAGCTGTGCTGTTCTTTCTATAGATAGCTCTCAGGTGCACTCGAACGTCCAGTGTTTCGCGTAGGATGCTGAGGGAAACAGCTCATGCACGAGCACGGAGAAGACGAAAGTAAGCATAATTATTACAGTGCCTAGTATTCGCCTAACAGCGTCCAGTATGGACCTAACAGCGCCCAGTAAAGCCAGTATTCGTGGCAGTCTGGCAGACTAGTAGCAAGTAGATGGACTGGCAGACAACTCCGCTTCGATCAGTCACTTGATAGAGCAAACCGCACCTCGTTTCTGGCCGTATGCGCAAAGCGCAATTGCGCGATCCGGATCGAAACCACCTCTGGAGGTGGATTGAGCTGAATCCTGATTCGAACCGGATTAGCCAATGCGCATTAGGTGTGGATGTAGTGAATGCGCATTCGATCCGGATCGAATGCGCATTCACTACATAGTGTGGACACACCTTTATTCAGTGATAGGGTTTTTGCAGGATTCACCTCCTGCAGTATTTGCAACACTTGATTCCAGATATCCTGTAGCAACATATCCATTCTTGTGGCCACATTTACCACATGTACAAGGATCAGGAAGATCTTCAGGCTTGGAGGTAACGATACCAGGAACTATTAAAATTAATATTCTTTGTAAACCATACAACTCAGCTAAACCATCTTTAAGTGGGCTTGTATCCATAGCTGTGGTTGATAATATGCCCTTTCAATATGCTTTCTTGCATTGGCTGACATGCAGGGAATTTTCTCAAAGTCCATTTTGAGGGAATTGCTATTAAAAGCAGCAAGACGCAAGTCATCAAAATTAATGTTTCCAAGTCTTTTGTTGGCTTGAC
Organism: Haliclona indistincta; assembly: GCA_964017065.1. Lineage (NCBI taxonomy): Eukaryota > Metazoa > Porifera > Demospongiae > Haplosclerida > Chalinidae > Haliclona > Haliclona indistincta. The sequence continues at coordinate 18,037,791 of OZ024783.1, read as the reverse complement.
ACACCTTACTATATGCCGTCTGTATCATGCTCTCTGTAATTTCTTAGTTGTTAAAGACTTGAAGTTCTGTGTTAAATTGTTGTGGACAAGAGTTCATTGCCTAAGAGTATGCCACCGTCAATATACCCCCTAGGACGGCGTTGGATATTTTTTACGTCACAAGTTTACAATCATAAAATACTTCTACAATATAATACTATCATCTGAAGTGTACCAGAATGACAATATCAACAAAACAGACATGTATTGTAGCTGTGTGCTGCAGGCAGCACTGCTTTAAAATAGCATACGATCATCGCTCAGCGAAATCCATGCAAGGGATTCTGCACAGATGGCAAGAGAGCTTGCTGGAGCAGTTTTAGCTTCGTACGCTTCACACAACTTAAGAAAAATCTCCCCAACCGATCGTTCTTGGTCGCCACTGGGCGGGCTCGTCTTTCCGCTATGGCTAACGCTGTGTGGCTGAAACTTGGTATGGTCGAAGACTATCGATAGGCAAGCAAACTGCACTCTGCTAGTCTGTCTGTACAAATACCCATGGCTAGAAAATAAAGCTACATGCTAAAGTCATGAATATCATTAATTCTGGTAACCCACCACCTTACATAGTCTGTGGTAATGCTATCATCACTGAGGTTGGCTGGGTTGTGTAAACTTGTGATGTAGAAAATGTCCAACACTGTCCTAGGGGGTATATTGATGGTTGCATACTCTTAGGTGATTAACTATTGTTGTGGATAGCTTTCATTGCTGCATGCTTCGTAGACATCTTGCTAGTTGTATCACATCCAGTCAGAGCACGGAGTGCAGGGAGACACCTTATAAGCTTGTCCCCAGTGCTGTAGTAAGGAGTCTCAAGCCAAGAAAAGGATTTGGAAACATTTGATGACTTGTGTCTTGCTCCTTTTAATAGCAATTCCCTCAAAATTGACTTTGAGAAAATTCCCTGCACGTCAGCCAATGCAAGAAAGCATATTGAAAGGTCATATTATCAACAACAGCTATGGATACAAGCCCCACTTAAAGATGGTTTAGAAATGAACGCTGAGTTGTATGGTTTAACAAAGAAATTGTAATATATGTAGTTCCTGGTATTGTTACCTCCAAGCCTGAAGACCTTCCTGATCCTTGTACATGTGTTAACCTTGTACATGTGGTAAATGTGGCCACAAGAATGGATATGTCGCTGCAGGATATCTGGAATCAAGTGTTGCAAATACTGCAGGAGGTGAATCCTGCAAAAACCCTACACTGAATAACTTGTGAACATCATTTTTTGTAATACTAAATACTGCCTACGTTTATATTTAAGTGACTCCTCAAGTAATTAGTGACACCGCCGATGAAAAGGGCGTGGTCATTTTCGAGTATTTCGCAGCGGACAGACAATTTGGCATAATTTTATATCACATCTTATTCCTTGGGGTCAAATTACCCTAAAACAGTCGAGTTATCCTCTCCTGAATTAAATGTCTTCGTCAGAGCCTCTACTAATTAAGACAGTTAACACCTACTTTGTACATGAGATGGTCCAACCACAAGCTACACATTGACAAAGGACTTTGTCACAAATATACATGTGTTTTAATAATTATCAGAAAACTTGATCTTTTTATTGTTTAAAAAGTTTTAGGAGGCATCATCAGCAAAAAACGTTATCATTATCGGAATTATTACAGACTATGTCAAAATGCTCCACTCATGAATAATTAATTATGTTGGCATAAAATGTTTGATACTTCCCCTCACGGGATTCCTTAGCACTTTTAGTATGTTATAGAGGACATATTTCTGTGTAGAAAACAGTTGAAAATGTTTGTGTTGCAATTATTCAGAGGTCGACTCTAATTTGTCTGTACTATCACCAGACTGCATGGTTGTTGGGTGACCTGAACTTCACTATGGCATTTCCAATTACAGGATTTCAGTCGGCAGTGTTCTCTGTTGTTTCGCATCTTGAGCAACATCAAGACTCACAGAGCCGCTCCTCACCTCTCACAGCTCCTGTTGCGACTGGACTATAACAAGTTCTTCAGCACCCAACAATCCATCACGACCTAACTTCATTATAATAAATATACAAAACTGCAAATTGCATTTTAAACCTAGTCTGTGTACCCTTTTTAAATTAAATAAATATCAAGTGATCTTCTGGTAAAGATTTGGGAATTATAGTGACTCAATAATATAAACATGATAATGACTATATATTCCAACAGTTGCAGCCGTCTGCATATCAGTTCAGCAGAATAAGGATACTGGTAGTGGGCTTGGAGAGGGTCAGCTGCTAGGAGTGATGAAGACGTGTAGAAGGTGCTTCTTTTTGTCTACTGGTCGAGATTCTGGGAAGTCATTTGCAGTGTTTGCGGTTGAATGTACTAACCATTCAACCAAGTTTGTATAGCTATTGTCAGTTCAGCGCTGATCAATGACTGCACTAGTGATGGATAGTAATTTTATAGGAAGTCCTCACATTAGCAAGCACTGTCAAAATTTATCTATCACGAGTGCAGTCATTGATCAGCTTTCAGTGCGAGTGCAGACAAAGAGGTTTAGAATCCATTTTGTTTGTGAATCAGTTTTGACAGCGAATCCATATCATTTTGCGAATCAGTTTTCGAAAACTTTGATAAGATAGTGCAAATACGTAAGTGTGTTCTCAATAATAATAATAATGATAACAATAAAGCAACTCTCTCGGTCGCCATAGGTATATCGACTGAATTTGACATGCGCGCGCCGCCGTGCAATACACTGATTTGATTGGTCAAGTTCGGTTTGCGAGAGGCCGCCTATAGCCAGCCAAGTTATATAAACCGATGTACAGTCCAGGAATACGTAGTCTCTCAGTTTCAACAAAGATAACAAGCATGGCAGTAGTCAAGATCAATGGAGAACAGTTTTCTATCACAGAGATCCCTCCAAGCGATTCTCAACTTGTGTTGAAACAAAAGGCCATATTGCTCGGATCGGTCGATCTTCCAACGCTGGTCACAGATTTAGGTCGAGTCGGGAAGTTTGTTCGCGTAGCCTACAATGGAGTAGCTGGTCACACTGATCTGCAGATTGAGATTCGTGAAATCGGAGTGAATGTAACGAAGCTATGCGACAAGTCCGCCGTGACGGTTTCGCGTTTCAAGACCGCCTCTAACAACGTACTTGCTCGGCTTAAAAGTACGTATGGATTTCTTACTGGTGGATTTGAGAATATGGCACTTGTAACTCTGAAGGCCGTCGCTGAAGTTGCCAAAGATATGGCTACTGCTGCTGATGAATTGCACAGCGACTTCAATGCCGAGTCCGAACGTGTTGAGAAAGCCCTCGGATCGACGATGCAAGCCAAAGGCAAAGAAGAAGTGAAAAAGAAGGAAATCGCTGAAGAAGAAAAGAAGCTGGAGGCTCAGAAAGCAAAGGCGAGAGAGGAGAAGGCATTTGCCGAAGAAGAATTTAAGAAAGCTGAGAAGAAGCATGATGATGCTGTAAAACAAGAGATCGAATGTGAGAGAAATTCCCATTCAATATTAAACTCGTTGAAGAAATTAGCCAATCAATTTATTGGTAGCGAAATATTTGATGATGGAGGAGATAAAATAGAGGCTGAGAAAATGCGAAAAATTCAAATCCAGAAACTTGAAGAAATGAGCAAGCGACGCCAAGAGAGAAGTAAAGCTCTGCAAGACATTGCTGAGTTTACTACCAGACTGGCACAATGCAAGGATGATACAGAGCTTGCTGATGCTTCCATAGGAGCACTGCACAGTGCAATGGGAGGACTCCAAAAGCTGTCTGCTGTCATGATGAAAGCGGCTTTATTCTGGAAACAAGTTCAAGTACACTGCGAACAGCTAGCTCAGGAAAGAATGCAAGAATTGATTGCCACTGCCCTTGAGATGCCCAAGAGTGACCGTCTTGAGTTTTGGAAAGATCCATACTTCCTACAAGAAGCAGTTGGATACTATGGGCAGTGGGTTGCCCTCGATGATGTGTGCGGTACGTACATGGACGAGATCAAAGAAACGCAGAAGGATCTCTACAGCTACCTCACTGAAAATCCCACTAACGAGCAAGCAAGGAAAAATGTTCGTGACCTTGCCAGTCAATTTCGCCTTGAGCTAGCAGACGAGCAAAAGAAAATCAAGGAGAAAGAGTTTGATTCCGCTGAAGAAGTTGCTAAACTGCAAGCTCAAAGTACACCTGGAAAATAGTTTTGTAACGATTATAGATATGTAGTAGATACCTATAGGGTCCGTAGTGAGTGTGTTTTCTTGTTGTATTGTCAATAGCTTTTGCTTAGTTTGTCAGCAAATGTCATTGTTATTGTCACGTGACTAGCTAATTCGCTGCGCGTACTAAAATAGCGTCTTAGGATGATACAGAATTATATTAATTTTTCCAAATCTGTTCACACATCTACTGCAATACTATTAGTTACTTGTCAGTCAAGCTGATTTGATGCTCTAGAATCTAAATTTTTCTCCTAACGAGCAAGCTAGGGAAAATCCAACTCCCACTAACGAGCAAACTAGGGAAAATGTTCGTGACCTTGCCAGTGAACTTCGCCTTGAGTTAGCAGACGAGCAAAAGAAAATCAAGGAGAAAGAGTTTGATTCCGCTGAAGAAGTTGCTAAACTGCAAGCTCAAAGCACACCTGGGAAATAGCTATAGTTTTGTAACGATTATAGATATTATGTAGACACCTATAGGGTCCGTAGTTAGTGTGTTTTCTTGTTGTATTGTTAATAGCTGTTGCTTAGTTTGTCAACACGTTGAAGTGAAATCATGATTGTTGTCACGTGACTAGCTAATTCGCTGCGCGTACTAAAATAACGTCTTAGGATAGCGATGTCCGTGGGCATGGTCATGCGGCCGGAAATGTGTCCACCTTTTTCAATTAAGAAGTGGAAATTGTCTTGCGCGACGTCTGAGTGCCGTTTCAGTGGCTAAAATTTAAAAACCACCCCAAGGTTTTCAGATACGCTGATTCCAACTAATTATGAATTTAAGGTTGATAATTATTGGAAACACCGCTGTTTTGCTATGATCAATCAGAGCTAGATAAAAAACCCCCAGCAAATTGGCAATCAAAAATTATTTTCGTAGTCAAACAGTTTGCAATGTTAGTTAAACTTGTAGAATGCCTCTGGACAGCACTTACGAAGATGTTAGTAACAAACGTTCGTTCAAGTGCAAACGTTCTCCAAAGTCGCGCACAACTGGAGTATCATGCTAACTGGCCTGTTCGCCATACACACTAACAGGCAAATAACTGGTCGAGCATCCGTTATAGCCATTGTTGTGGATCTGACTGGTCGTAGTTTGCTTCAATAAGTAGGCCGAACAGGTCAGCGTATAGCCCAGGCCGTCGTGTCATACTCAAGATTACTGTTTTACACCTATGCTACGAAGTGCGCAACAGCGCCGCTGTAATCAGGAAGCCGGCTTTGTAATGTAAATTAGTGGAGAAAAAAAATAACACAGTAACCGCCACAAAACCCGTTGTAACTCAGCCATTTTAGCACCGATTCTAACGAAATTTATATTTGTGTGCTGCCAAAGGTTAGCAGAAGCCACCTAGAACAACTAGTAATTGATTCGGACAGTTTAAACTTTTTAGTGCACATCGCTAAATAAAATGGTACAGATTATAATTATTAATTTTTCCAAATCTGTTCACACATCTACTGCAATACTATTAGTTACTAGTCAGTCAAGCTGATTTGATGCTCAAGAATCCAAACTTTTCACCAGCCGTTACTTTGCGTTCCACTTCCTTCCAAGCGTCTGCAAATGAATTAACAATCACCTTGCAGCCGTCATCTCTCAGTATCTCGTACTCCTCTTCTTTGTTAGCTTCAGATAGTATGGTGTGCAGCAAATCTGTATCGTTCTTGCCTCCATTGACCGCTACGATCAATTTCCCCATGAATGTTGTGGCTTTTTGAAAGAAAACAATTGCCTCTCGCTTCTCTCCGATTTCACCGTGGAGAGTATTCGCCTTTATTTTTAGAGCATACACATCTCCTTCGATGCTGGAAATCCTTCGATTTGTTTCTGATATTCTTCGGTTCTCGTTTGCAATGTTTTTCTCGGCACTACTGATTTTGTCGTTGCAGCGACCCACTTCTTCGTCTGCAGACTTGATCGAAATGGTACCGGCAGTTGCTACTGCAGGTACCGTCAAAATTAGACTCGGAGGGAACAGTATGCCAAGAAGAGCCGCGCCAATTCCACCGCCAACAGTCCCGCCAATGGCCGCGTCAGTATCTTCCATGGCGGATCTTTTTTGGTCATTAGCTCGACTAAGGTCTGATCTTGCGTCCTCAAGTAAAGCGTTGTATCTTGCTCGCTCTGCTTCGTACGATCGGATTTTATCTCTCAGATCAGATAGTTCCCTTTCTTTGTCTCCCTTTTGGCGCATCAGATGCTTTTCTTCTTCGATGAGCGCGTTTCTTTCACTTTCTCGTTCTTTTTCGTACTCTTTAAGTTTTGTCAACAGCAATGGAATGCTGTCTTTAATCGTTTCCAAGTAGCGCTCTGCCGACTGTGGATCACTGTTCAGATATAATTTGGTCTGTGACACAATATCCAATCCGTTAGTGCCAGTCAAGTTAGTCAGCTGCTCGTTTGCCATCTTTCTCTTTCCGAGCTTGTCACTGTCGACCTTTTTAACTGGCCCGACTGTGCCCCACCTACCTCTGATCTGATCTCACGCATGCGTCGTTCTCGCGTGACGTATAAGGCGCAAAATATGAATGGTCATACTCAGATAGCATACAAACTTGTCCACATGGTATCATAGGTACTACAGGTATGTATTCCTAAGAGATATACTTTATCTATAATCGGTTACCCACCCACCCTTTTTTGGCTTCGGGTCTGAAACTTTTAGTACTGGAACCCCCTGTCTATAATGGATTACAGTGTCTTTTAAATTGGCTCAAGACTGGCAGTTTAGTGCATTGTAATACTGAAAGAGAAAGCTTGATACAGTCGGAATTGTAATAATGTTGCTGAGGCTAGGAGAAAAACGATCAAAAATCATTATTCACATTGTGAATTATGAAATCTTTGATCACACTCACAACACTTTATTTTTATTTCGTTCAATTATTTTTTGCAGATTTGAACCAATTGATATTCCTTAGCAAATATACACCTAAGAAATCTCTTGAAATTGAATAAATTTTGACTCTTGCTAAATTTAGGTACCTCCTCTTAAAAAGTCTCATTTTTATATCAAAATAAATTTTAGGCCACAGAAATTTATTTAGGTGGTTCAGTTGATGTTTGCAAATTCTTTCAAAATCTTAAAAAATTTAGCAAGAGCACCTAAATTTAGGTGGTGTTGTCTGAACATCAGCAAAGTTGCCTAAATTTAGGTGGCGATAGTCAAAAATATTGCAATTTCATGAGCTTTCTTAGGCATTTGCTAAGGATTATCAATAAAATTAATTGGTTCAAATCAGCAAAACAATAATTGGACGAAATAAAAAATAACGTTGTTGCATGTCTTCCTTCTTAAATTCTAGTTAATAAAAATATCACCAATTGGTTTAGAAGCTCAGTGATCCTGAGAAATGTGCTACTGAACTTCAAATCCAGAACCTGGATGTGCAAGCTACAACCGGTAGGAACTATAGGAGAATGTTTGTAGGCTTGGTAGAATAAATATATGATCCTATTTTGGTGCTAGCTACAATTGCATATTTAAAAATCAGTGAGTGTGATGCGTGGGTGCATTTTTTAAATACATTCTGTTAGATGGTGGTTGATTGTAAATCCTATTAGGCTGCATTATAGCGTCATCAGGGTTTGCTGCCTTAGTATGGTCCAGTACGGTTGTATATTCACACAGTAATAATATAGCTTGCAAACAAGGATTTAATTTTACAATAATATAATTTCATGCCAAGAGTTTGTGAAATTCACTCATTTTTGTGTTTTTTTTTCAACAGCAATCATCCAGTAAAGATATTGATGTTGGTCTGATATGTATTGAGGGGTCTAGAGTACCCATGAGGTCCTTCCCTGACTCAGTTCATCTCCCTCCATTACAAGAGCAGCTTGATCCAGCTAGCCAGCAGTCCAGTGGCAGTAGCTGGCCCATCACTACATCAATGCTCAAAACAATTCAACTATAGACACTATGCAATCACTGACAGATTTCCACGAATTATTATTTCATAATAATTATAATTGAGAGTACTTCACTTGGAAGCAGCTTGGTAGTTCGAAAACAGAAAAGTTGGTTCGCTCAGGCTCATTTCTCGTTTACGCGCGGGTGCGCGGGAAATATCTCACGTGATCCGTCATGCTGCACGAGTTGTTGTCTTGGTGCTCTGTTTGCTCACTCGAGAGACAGCGGCTTTCTGGAGGTATTATTCGACCTGTGTGCTCTATCTAGATCCTTTTAAAACACTCAGGCTGCAAACTGACCACATTTTCCCGCTCATCCTACTGATTTCGTGTGGCCTTCCTTTCCTCCATCCAAGCGAGGCGTGTATCGTGAACAGAGTATGCCGCCTCGCCTCGTACTACCAGTACCTGAACCAGTTCATCACTTGTCACGTGCTCCCTCCCGCCGCATCACCCGCTAACCGAGGAGATCACAATGGTGAGTCAGTGAGAATTGTTGTGGGCGGAGCTTGTTGCACAGCCTGCGCCTTTGTCAAACCTGATGTTTATTGTACATGAGCTGTTGGGAGAGATTTATAGATATTGTTGCTGTGCATTGCGGCTCTCTTTCGAAACTCTTGCTCATCTAGTTTTAGCAGACCTGCCAACCAAAATTTTTCAAAAACCTTGAGATCATTAATATACAATAAAAATATTAATTATTACATCATTGTCACGTCATAATTACATCATAACTAGGCCGGGCATTCATTAATATTCACGAAAATAATATATTAACAAAGGGCGTGGTCAATTAATATCGCTCGTCGAACAATGGGCTCGCATATGCTAAGCTGCTTTTCACACTTTTTCAGTGTGCAAACATTTTACCAGTTGCTGAGGGGAGACAAACAGGTGTTTGCATACTGAGTTAACGCCCACAATAGGGAATAATATGGATTTCTCGTGAGATTTGTCCTGCTGCCCGTGAGACCGGACTGAAAACCGTGAGTCTCACGGCTGATCCGTGAGAGTTGGTAGGCCTGGTTTTAGTGATAGCAATTTCTTCCATTTTTGCTTCTTGGTGCTATGACATTTTGTGAATTCTACGTTATCGCTCTCTCTATCTATCTCTCTCTCCCTCCCTCTCTCTCCCTCCCTCTCTCCCTCCCTCCCTCCATCCATCCCTCTCTCTCCATCCATCCTCCCTCTCCCTCCCTCTCTCTCCCTCCCTCCGTCCCTATGGGCAATTCTGTCTCAATGACCACAAGGTCTCTTACAGATCTATCACTATCTATTGGGATCTATTGGGTTTAGGGTTTTGTAGTAATTATGGGCGGGCGGGGTTTCCTGTTTCGTTTCTTGTTTTACCTACACCCGGAGAAAAACAGTGTACCCCACACTCTTTTCTTCGTTAAGATGGAGAAAAACAGTATACCCACACTCTTTTCTTCCGTAGTAACAAGAAGGAGAACAACAGTGTACCCCACACACTCTTTTATTCCTTCATAGATGGCAGCGTCATAGTAACAGTGTAGTTTTATCCTATCCCGTTTTATGGCATGGCAAAATTCGTAGATATTGTGTTTCTATGGGAATGTAACTGTCTGAGTATACTTCTGTGCTCGGTTATACATACCCTATCTTCTTAACCATTTTTAGTAACCTACTTTCTAGCAACTGTTCTAAGGTAATATGACCCTAAGGAATGTATTGGGATGTGTGCCAAACAAATATTCACTTCCAAAAAACAAAAATGGCTACATATTTTCCGCTTTAACTTCTCTATTTTTAAAGAGTTTAAGGGTGCACGCAACTAATTAATATTCACGGCGCTGCGCGTTGCTTAGGTCAGTGTTTCTGGAAAACTAAAGCAGCAGACAGAGCGATATTAGCAGTATAGCAAGTGCGTCTTGATAGCTACTCCAGAGCCAAAAATAATTTTTGAGCATGGGTGGTCATTTTTCCAGTCAATGTACATTTTGTCCGGCCATCATTCAATTTTAGTCGGTCATAGGGGCGTGGTCGCAATAATAGGTGTGGCGTTTGGGGCGTTAAATAGAATGTCTGCAGTAGTAAGCACATGCGTGCGTTTTTGTGTTGGGCCTACATGGCCTACAATCAGAGAAGCGCCTTTTGCAGGCTTGGAAAGTAGCCCCAGGTAAGTGCTAAGTATAGCAATAGCCTTTAGATCATGAAAGAATGCCCGGACAGAATGACCGATCGAGCGTGTATTTGCTCGGCCCATTTGCTTGATTGCGAGGAAATTGGCCGGTGGCCGGACGTTATTTTGTGCTCTGCTACTCGTATACTGAAACTTAATGGGCTAGCTTGCTCGCAAGAAAACGGAGAGACGTGGTCGTGTTTATCTCGGCGACCAAGACTTCTGTCAGCTCAAGATTCCAGAAATGCAAGTTTCAGCAAGGCTACAATCTAGTAACAGAACGATTTTTTCGCTAGCGCGCCTATAAAGCACCTTTATCGGTCGAGCAGCATGGAAGTTCCCGTTTTTCTCAGCAGTGTGGAATTTATTTACAAAAATCGTTCTGTTACTAGATTTTAGCCTTGCTGAAACTTGCATTTCTGGAATCTTGAGTTGACAGAAGTCTTCGCTGCCGAGTTTCATGCATAAACACGTTGATCATGGACCGCTTCTCTCCGTTTTCTTGCAAACAAGCTAGCCCGTTAAAATTTCGTGATACGAGTAGCTATCAAGACGCACTTGCTATACTGCTAATATCTCTCTGTCTGCTGCTTTAGTTTTCCAGAAACACTGACCATAGCAACGCGCAGCGCCGTGAATATTAATTAGTTGTGTGCACCCTTAATAAAATTAATTAAGATTCTGATGGTTTGAAAACAGTACAAGTACAGGGTATTACCAACAAAGACACAATAATTATTTTATTAACTTGAGAAGTCACTTAAATAATGCCACGCGGTAGTCGTTGCATATTTAGGGTTGGGCGGAAAACAAGATGGCGGCTACACTTAGGCTAAACGCAATAATTCACGCATATCTTGGCTGTTGACGATATCAGGGGTATTTTAACTACCTAGGGGCTATCCTAAGAGGTAAGCGCTTACAATGAGTCTACTAAGAAAGACTATAAGGCCAGGTGCTATGGGCATGAAAAGATGGCGTCTCGCCTGGAGGCACGACTACGGCACTGCCATATCTTCGCCGTACGGGCGTTTCAAGCTAATCTAACGTTCTGAAGCTCTTTGCACGATTTGTGCGATTACAAAGAGACCTTCAGAAGCAAAAGAGACCAGGTCTAAGGTGGTAAACCATAGTTCACGTGGTCACCCGTTTGTTCATCTTCTTTCTTCTTCTTCTTATTCTTCTTCTTCAGAGAGCCTAGCGCCGTGGCTAGTGAGCTATTCAAGACAAAACCTACACAGAAACTACACTAGTCGTTGGAAGCAGTGCACCTGATATCTATTTAAGCCTAAAACACTAGCAGAAGCGAGTATTTTCAAGAAAACGGCGATTTTTGGTCCATAATCAGACTCCATTCCATCATTCTTTTGAACTCCGTTACTAGGTTACGCCTACTCGCGCACGCCCGTGTATGTAATTATTCTAATACAAGCGCACCTTAGTACAAATTGCATCATGGCTTGGAACGCGAGTGCTGCTGCCACTAGCAGTGTTCACAGCAGACAACGAGCAAATCGTCACTGTTACACCGGATTTGTCTGTTCAGGCTTTTAAGAATGCTAGCTTAAGCTTAGCTAATGTTGCATGGTACGTGTTGCATGCAGTGCAGACTGCAGACTGAGAGTCGATTGCCAGTGAGTGCATTGCGGAGCTGCCCGGCACTTAGTTCTCTGTATACACTGTATTAGCATAAGTGCCAACTAAGTCATTAATAAAAAAAGAAAAGAAACAAGTAATAAAAACATTTTAACCAAAATGGAAGAGATTTAGGGTTGGTACATTTATCAAAAAAGTATGGAAACAAGATTTGAAATGAAAAGAATTGTAACAATAGCAGTGTAATGCTACCTCCGTAAATTAACTGCTTTCGATAGTTGTGGTTAATTTAATAGGGAGGTAGCATTACACTGCTATTGTTACAATTCTTTTCATTTCAAATCTTCTTTCCATACTTTTTCGATAAATGTACCAACCCTAAATCTCTTCCATTTTGGTTAAAATGTTTTTATTACTTGTAATTATAAGCTTAGGCAGTATTTAGTATTACAAATTTGATTTTCACAAAATTAAGTTTTTAATTTTAGTGATAGGGTTTTTGCAAGATTCACCTCCTGCAGTATTTGCAACACTTGATTCCTGCAGCGACATATCCATTCTTGTGGCCACATTTACCATATGTACAAGGATCAAGATCTTCAGGCTTGGAGGTAACAATACCAGGAACTATTAAAATTAATTTTCTTTGTGAAACCATACAACTCAGCATTCATTTCTAAACCATCCTTAAGTGGGGCCATAGCTGTTATTGATAATAATTATGCCCTTTCAATGTGCTTTCTGGCATTGGCTGATGTGCAGGGAATTTTCTCAAAGTCCATTTTGAGGGAATTGCTATTAAAAGCAGCAAGACGCAAGTCATCAAATGTTTCCAAGTCTTTTGTTGGCATGAGACACTTTACTAGATAATTTTATGCCGTCTCTATCATGCTCTCTGTAAACTCTAAGTTGTTAACACAACTTAAGAAAAATCTCCCTAACCGATCGTTCTTGGTCGCCACTGGGCGGGCTTGTCTTTCCGTTATGGCTAACGCTGTGCGGCTGAAACTTGGTATTGTCGAAGACTATCGATAGGCAAGCAAACTGCACTCTGCTAGTCTGTCTGTACAAATACCCATGGCTAGAAAATAAAGCTACATGCTAAAATCATGAATATCATTAATTCTGGTAACCCACCACCTTACATAGTCTGTGGTAATGCTATCATCACTGAGGTTGGCTGGGTTGTGTTAACTTGTGATGTAGAAAATGCCCAACACTGTCCTAGGGGGTATATTGATGGTTGCATACTCTTAGGTAATGAACTATTGTTGTGGATAGCTTTCATTGCTGCATGCTTCGTAGACATCTTGCTAGTTGTATCACATCCAGTCAGAGCACGGAGTGCAGGGAGACACCTTATAAGCTTGTCCCCTGTGCTGTAGTAAGGTGTCTCAAGCCAAAAAAAGGATTTGGAAACATTTGATGACTTGCGTCTTGCTCCTTTTAATAGCAATTCCCTCAAAATTGACTTTGTGAAAATTCCCTGCACGTCAGCCAATGCAAGAAAGCATATTGAAAGGGCATATTATCAACAACAGCTATGGATACAAGCCCCACTTAAAGATGGTTTAGAAATGAATGCTGAGTTGTATGGTTTCACAAATAAAATTTAATAGTTCCTGGTATCGTTACCTCCAAGCCTGAAGACCTTCCTGATCCTTGTACATGTGGTAAATGTGGCCACAAGAATTGATATTTTGCTGCTGGAATCAAGTGTTGCAAATACTGCAGGAGGTGAATCCTGCAAAAACCCTACACTAATTTTTGTGAACATCATTTTAAAAAAAATACTAAATACTGCCTACAGTACCGTTTTCAAAACATCAGAATCTTCAAATATTATTTTGGCACACATCCCAATACATTCCTTAGGGTCATATTATCTTAGAACAGTTGCTAGAAAGTAGTTTACTAAAAATGGTTAAGAAGATCGGATACTTATTGTTAGTGACACTGCCGATAAAAAGGGCGTGGTCATTTTTGAGTATTTTGCAGCGGACAGACAATTTGCCATAATGTTACATCTTATTCCTTGGGGTCAAATTACCCTAAAACAGTTGAGTTATCCTCTCCTGAATTAAATGTCTTCGTCAGAGCCTCTACTAATTAAGACAGTTAACACCTACTTTGTACATGAGATGGTCCAACCACAAGCTACACATTGACAAAGGACTTTGTCACAAATATACATGTATTTTTAATAATTATCAGAAAACTTGATATTTTTACTGTTTAAAAAGTTCTAGGAGGCATCATCATCGAAAACGTCATCATTATCAATAAAACGGAATTATTACAGACTATGTCAAAATACCTCAACTCATGAATAATTGATTATGTTGGTTTAAAAACAGACAATTTTTGACACTTCCCTCAAGGGATTCCTTAGGACTTTTAGTATGTTATAGAGGACATTTTTCTGTGTAGAAAAAGTTGAAAATGTTTGTGTTGCAATTATTCAGAGGTCAAACTCTAATTTGTCTGTACTATCACCAGACTGCATAGTTGTTGGGTGACCTGAACTTCACTATGGCGTTTCCAATTACAGGATTTCAGTCGGCAGTGTTCTCTGTTGTTTCGCATCCTCAGCAGCATCAAGACTCACAGAGCTGCTCCTCATCTCTCACAGCTCCTGTTGCGACTGGACTATAACAAGTTCTTCAGCACCCAACAATCCATCACGACTTGACTTGATTATATCTAAACTGCAAAATGCATTTTAATCCTTGTTTGTGTACCCTTTTTAAATTAAATGAATATCAAGTGATCTTCTGGTAAAGATTTGGGAATTATAGTGACTCAATAATATAAACATGATAATGACTATATATTCCAACAGTTGCAGCCGTCTGCATATCAGTTCGGCGGAATAAGGATACTGGTAGTGGGCTTAGAGAGGGTCAGCTGCTAAGAGTGATGAAGACGTGTAGAAGGTGCTGCATTTTGTCTACTGGTCGAGATTCTGGGAAGTCTTTTGCAGTGTTTGAGTTGTGGTTGAATGTACTAACCATTCAACCAAGTTTGTATAGCTATTGTCAGTTGGAAACAATGAGCACACTATTGAGTGTTGCTGGGCAAACAACCAAAATAGTGGGCGTGGCTTCCAAGGAGTAATCCAGTGCTTGACTAAACCGAGCATTCCAGAAGTTAAATCTGATTCCAAGCCTCTTTGTCTGCACTCGCAAACTAGTTCAGCGCTGATCAATGACTGCACTAGTGATGGATAGTAATTTTATAGTGAAGTCCTCAAATCAACAAGCACTGTTAATATATAACACGAGTGCAGTCATTGATCAGCGCTAGACTACTTTGCGAGTGCAGACAAATTTGGAGGCTTAGAATCCAATTTGCGAATCCGTTTTGTGAATTCGTTTTGACAGCGAATCCATTTTCAAAAATAGCGAATACATAATGCAACAGTTGCAACTCCCTCGGCCGCCATAGGTACATCGACTGAATTTGACATGCGCACGCCGCCGTGCAATGCAATGATTTGATTGGTCAGGTTCGGGTTGCGAGGGCCCCCTAGCCAGCCGTGTTATATAAACCGATGTACAGTCCAGGAATACGTATAGTCTCTCAGTTTCAACCAAGATAACAAGCATGGCAGTAGTCAAGATCAATGGAGAACAGTTTTCTATCACAGAGGTCCCTCCAAGCGATTCTCAACTTGTGTTAAAACAAAAGGCCATATTGCTCGGATCGGTCGATCTTCCAACGCTGGTCACAGATTTAGGTCGAGTCGGGAAGTTTGTTCGCGTAGCCTACAATGGAGTAGCTGGTCACACTGATCTGCAGATTGAGATTCGTGAAATCGGAGTGAATGTAACGAAGCTATGCGACAAGTCTGCCGTGACGGTTTCGCGTTTCAAGACCGCCTCTACCAGCGTACTTGCTCGGCTTAAAAGTACGTATGGATTTCTTACTGGTGGATTTGAGAAGATGGCACTTGTAACTCTGAAGGCCGTCGCTGAAGTTGCCAAAGATATGGCTACTGCTGCTGATGAATTGCACAGCGACTTCAATGCCGAATCCGAACGTGTTGAGAAAGCCCTCGGATCGACGATGCAAGCCAAAGGCAAAGAAGAAGTGAAAAAGAAGGAAATCGCCGAAGAAGAAAAGAAGCTTGAGGCTCAGAAAGCAAAGGCGAGAGAAGAGAAGGCATTTGCCGAAGAAGAATTTAAGAAAGCTGAGAAGAAGCATGATGATGCTGTAAAACAAGAGATCGAATGTGAGAGAAATTCCCATTCAATACTAAACTCGTTGAAGAAATTAGCCAATCAATTTACTGGTAGTAAATTATTTGATGACGAAGGAGATAAAATAGAAGCTGAGAAAATGCGCAAACTTCAAATCCAGAACCTTGAACAAATGAGCAAGCAACGCCAAGAGAGGAGTAAAGCTTTGCAAGATATTGCTGAGTTTACTACCAGACTCGCTCAATGCAAGGGTGATACAGAGCTTACTAATGCTGCCATAGGAGCACTGCACAGTGCAATGAGAGGACTCCAAAAGCTGTCTGCTGTCATGATGAAAGCGGCTTTGTTCTAGAAACAAGTTCAAGTACACTGCGAACAGCTTGCTCAGGAAAGAATGCAAGAATTGATTGCCACTGCCCTTGAGATGCCCAAGAGTGATCGTCTTGAGTTTTGGAAAGATCCATACTTCCTACAAGAAGCAGTTGGATACTATGGGCAGTGGGTTGCCCTTGATGATGTGTGTGGTACGTACATGGACGAGATCAAAGAGACACAGAAGGATCTCTACAGCTACCTCACTGAAAATCCCACTAACGAGCAAGCTAGGAAAAATGTTCGTGACCTTGCCAGTCAATTTCGCCTTGAGCTAGCAGACGAGCAAAAGAAAATCAAGGAGAAAGAGTTTGATTCCGCTGAAGAAGTTGCTAAACTGCAAGCTCAAAGTACACCTGGAAAATAGTTTTGTAACGATTATAGATATGTAGTAGATACCTATAGGGTCCGTAGTGAGTGTGTTTTCTTGTTGTATTGTCAATAGCCGTTGCTTAGTTTGTCAACACCTGAATAATTGAAATCATGATTATTGTCACGTGACTAGCTAATTCGCTGCGCGTACTAAATTAACGTCTTAGGATAGCGATGTGCGTGGGCATGGTCATGCGGCCGGATTGTCTCCACCTTTTTCAATTAAAAAGTGGAAATTGTCTTGAGCGACGTCTGAGTGCCGTTTCAGTGGCTAAAAACCACCCAAGGTTTTCAGATACGCTGATTCCAACTAATTATGAATTTAAGCTGATAATTATTGGAAACACTGCTGTTTTGCTATGATCAATCAGAGCTAGATAAAAAAACCCCAGCAAATTGGCAATCAAAAATTATTTTCGTAGTCAAACAGTTTGCAATGTTAGTTAAACTTGGAGAATGCCTCTGACCAGCACATACGAAGATATTAGTAACAGTTTAGGTAAGTGCAAACGTTCTCCAAAGTCGCGCACAGCTAGAGTATCATGCTAACTGGCCTGTTCGCCATACTCACTATCAGGCAAATAACTGGTCGAGCGTCCGTTATAGCCATTGTTGTGTGAAAAGTTACCATCAGTTACCATCCGTTACCATCCGTTACCGTCGTTACCATCCGTTATCCGTTACCGCTGTAATCAGTTTGCTTCTATAAGTATGCCGAACAGGTCAGCGTATAGCCCAGGCCGGCGTCGTGTCATACTCAAGATTACTGTTTGACACCTATGCTACGAAGAGCGCAACAGCGCCGCTGTAATCAGGACGTAACCGCCTCAAAACCCGTTGTAACTCAGCCATTTTAGCACCGATTCTAACGAAATTTATATTTATGTGCTGCTAAAGGTTAGCAGAAGCCACCTAGAACAACTAGTAATTGATTCGGACAGTTTAAACTTTTTAGTGCACATCGCTACATAAAATGGTACAGATTATAATTTTTAATTTTTCCAAATCTGTTCACACATCTACTGCAATACTATTAGTTACTTGTCAGTCAAGCTGACTTGATGCTCAAGTATCCAAACTTTTCACCATCCGTTACTTTGCATTCCACTTCCTTCCAAGCGTCTGCAAATGAATTAACAATCACCCTGCAGCCGTCATCTCTCAGTATCTCGTACTCCTCTTCTTTGTTAGCTTCAGATAGTATTGTATGCAACAAATCTGTATCGTTCTTGCCTCCATTGACCGCTACAATCAGTTTGCCCATGAATGTTGCGGCTTTTTGAAAGAAAACAATTGCCTCTCGCTTCTCTCCGATTTCAGCGTGGAGAGTATTCGCCTTTATTTTTAAAGCATACACATCTCCTTCGATGCTGGAAATCCTTCGATTTGTTTCTGATATTCTTCGGTTCTCGTTTGCAATGTTGTTCTCGGCACTACTGATTTTGGCGTTGCAGTGACCTATTTCTTCGTCTGCAGACTTGATCGAAATGGTACCGGCAGTTGCTACTGCAGGTACCGTCAAAATTAGACTCGGAGGGAACAGTATGCCAAGAAGAGCCGCGCCAATTCCACCGCCAACAGTCCCGCCAATGGCCGCGTCAATATCTTCCACGGCGGATCTTTTTTGGTCGTTTGCTCGACTAAGGTCTGATCTTGCGTCCTCAAGTAAAGCGTTGTATCTTGCTCGCTCTGCTTCGTACGATCGGATTTTACCTCTCAGATCAGATAGTTCCCTTTCTTTCTCTCCCTTTTGGCGCATTAGATGCTTTTCTTCTTCGATGAGCGCGTTTCTTTCACTTTCTCGTTCTTTTTCGTACTCTTTAAGTTTTGTCAACAGCAATGGAATGCTGTCTTTAATCTTTTGCAAGTACCGCTCTGCCGACTGTGGATCACTGCTCAGATATAACTTTGTCTTTGACACAATATCCAATCCGGTGTTAGTGCCGTTCAAGTTAGTCAGCTGCTCGTTTGCCATCCTTTCTCTTTCCGAGCATGTCATTACAAATGTACCTAATATAACTGCCCTGCGACAATGCCCCGCCTACCTCTCATCTGATCTCACGCATGCGTCGTTCTCGCATGACGAATAGCTAGTACAGTGCAAGGCGTATAATTTGATAGGATACCATGCAAACTTGTCCACATGGTGTCATAGATACATGTACATGCATAATTATATTCCTAAAAGATGTACTTTTAGTATGATGGACCTCTTTGTCTTTTAAAGGCTGGCAGTTTATTGTATTAGGGAGGTACGGTAGTGCCTCCCTGTGTTCTCAGCACTACTGGCCGTGCCTCCCTAAGTATGGATGACCAAGAAAACAAAATGGCGGCTACATGCAATGTATTAGCATAAATAATACAGTATTAGCGTTCAGTCAAACGCTGATATTTCGCCTGGTGATGAAGACACTTAGATCTGCTCTCTAGCGTTGCCCTATCTTACAGTAGCAAGGAGATCACTCTAAATTGTTACTAAGGTGACGAACCTGAAAACGGTGAACTGAAATCGAGTTTCGTTATCTTCGTTTTCTTCTTTCTTCCACTCGCCTAGCACTTTTACGTGAGCAGTGCCGATATCAAAACACCCACGAACAGTCGTAAAATTCTCCTGGCATGTGCCTTTTGAACTAATTTTTAGCGAAACGACGATATGAATTTGACGAGTTCACGATCACGAACAGTTGTCAGCTAAGTGCACGTAATACGCACGTGACCAATCACACGAATCCGTTTTGTGAATCCGTTTTGACAGCGAATCCATTTTGCGAATCCGTTTTGTGAATCCGTTTCAGTTAGACAGCGAATCCATTTTGCGTATCCGTTTTCGAAAATAAGATGCGAATACGTCCATGGCTGGGTGACCTGAACTTCACTATGGTGTTTCCAATTGCAAGATTTTAGTCGGCAGTGTTCTCTGTTGTTTCGCATCCTCAGCAACATCAAGACTCACAGAGCCGCTCCTCACCTCTCACAGCTCCTGGACTATAGCAAGTTCTTCAGCATCCAACAATCCATCACGACCTGACTTGATTATATCTAAATATACTAAACTGCAAAATCATTTTAAACCTAGTCTGTGTGTGTACCCTTTTTAAATCAAATGAATATCAAGTGATCTTCTGGTAAAGACTTGGCTTATCAATACTTCCCTGGTAAAGACTATAGGGAATTATCATGTTGATTGCAATCAACATGATAATGACAATTACTATTCCAACAGATATCTGCAGATCTGTGTAGGACTGTCAGGGACAGCTACATGTAGCTCGGCAGAATAAGGATACTGGTAGTGGGCTAGGAGTGGGACAGCTGCTAGGAGTGATGAAGACGTGTAGAAGGTGCTGCATATTGACTACCAGTCGAGATTCTGGGAAGTCTTTAATTTGCAGTGTTTGAGTTGCGGTTGAATGTACTAACCACACAAGCAAGTTTGTATAGCTATTGTCAGTTGGAAACAATGAGCACACTACTGAGTGTTGCTGGGCAAACAACCAAAACAGTGGGTGTGGCTTCCAAGGAGTATTCCAGTGTTTGAGTAAACCGAGCATTCCAGAAGTTAAATTTGATTCTAAGCCTCTTTGTCTGCACTCACAAAGTTGTTCAGCGCTGATCAATGACTGCACTAGTAGTAGAGGCCCTGACTAAGATTTGTACGCATTTAATTTAGGAGAGGATAACTCAACTGTTTTAGGGTAATTTGGCCGCAAGGAATAAGATGTGATATGTGCCAAATTGTCTATCCACTGCGAAATACCTGAAAATTACCACACCATTTTTATCGGCAGTGTCACTAACAATAATAATTTGCTCTATCTTAATTCTTAACCATTAATTTAGTAACCTATTTTCTAGCAACTGTTCTAAGGTAGTATGACCCTAAGGAATGTATTGGGATGTGTGCCAAAACCAATTTTACTGAAAAAATGGCTACAGCTTTTTCAGAAATGCATTAACAACTACAGTAACTTAATTTCCTCAAAATGGACTTTGAGAAAATTCTCTGAACGTCAGCCAATGCAAGAAAGCATATTGAAAGGGCATAATTATTATCAACAACAGCTATGGATACAAGCCCCACTTAAAGATGGTTTAGAAATGAACGCTGAGTCGTATGGTTTCACTAATTTTGTTGATAATAATTATGTGGGCACATTTTATATTTAATAGTTCCTGGTATTGTTACCTCCAAGCCTGTAGACCTTCCTGATCCTTGTACATGTGGTAAATGTGCCCACAATAATGGATAAGTCGCTGCAGGATAGCTGGAATCAAGTCAGTGTTGCAAATACTGCAAGTGCACATGTAAAGGAGGTGAATCCTGCAAAAACCCTATCACTGAATAACGTGAACGTAATACTAAATACTGCCTAAGCTTATATTTAAGTGACTTCTCAAGTTAATAAAATAATTAATGTGTCTTTTTGTTGGTAATACCCTGTACTTGTACTGTTTTCGAACCATCAGAATCTTAAAATACTGAACTCAGTCAGTAAAATAGAGATGTAAATGCAATTCTGAAAAAGCTAGCGCTGTAGCCATTTTTTCAGTAAAATAATATTGGTTTTGTCATGACATCCCAATACATTCCTTAGGGTCATATTATCTTAGAACAGTTGCTAGAAAATAGGTTTATACTGAAAAATAATGATTTAGAGTATAATATGTTATTGACCAATCAGATAATTTTATTAGATCTGAGGATCTATTTGCAGAAGATAAACCAATTATTGTTTAGAGACACTGCCGATAAAAGGTGTGGTCATTTTCAGGTATTTCGCAGTGGATAGACAATAGTTTATGGCACGTACCACATCTTATTCCTTGGGGTCAAATTACCCTAAAACAGTTGAGTTATCCTCTCCTAAATTAAATGCATACAATTCTTTGTCAGGGCCTAGACTAAAGTGATGGTTATAGTGAATTCGTCAAATCAGCAAGCAATGCTACATGTAATATCCATCATGAGTGCAGTCATTGATCAGCGCTGAACTACTTTGCGATTGCAGACAAAGAGGCTCATAATATAGAATCCATTTTGCGAATCGGTTTGTGAATCCGTTTTGACCGCAAACCCATAATTATTGCGAATCCGTTTTGTGAATCCGATTTGACAGCGAATCCATATTGCGAATCCGTTTTGTGAATCCGGCCGATTTGACAGTGAACCCATAATTATTGCGAATCCGTTTTGTGAATCCGATTTGACAGCGAATCCATTTTGCGAATCCGTTTTGTGAATTCGTTTTGACAGCGAACCCATAATTGCGAATCCGTTTTGTGAATCTGATTTGACTGCGAATCCATTTTGCGAATCCGTTTTGTGAATCCGTTTTCGAAATTAAGATAATGCGGATACGTAACGCAACTCTCGGACACCATATACAATACTAGGTATATCGACTGAATTTGATATATAAATCGATGTACAATCGAGGAGTACGTAGTCTCTCAGTTGCAACCAAGATAACAAGCATGGCATTAGTCAAGATCAATGGAGAAGAATTTTCTATCACAGAGATCCCTCCAAGCGATTCGCAACTTGTGTTAAAACAAAAGGCCATATTGCTAGGATCAATCGATCTTCCAACGCTGGTCACAGATTTAGGTCGAGTCGGGAAGTTTGTTCGCGTAGCCTACAATGGAGTAGCTGGTCACACTGATCTGCAGATTGAGATTCGTGAAATCGGAGTGAATGTAACGAAGCTATGCGACAAGTCCGCCGTGACGGTTTCGCGTTTCAAGACCGCCTCTAACAACGTACTTGCTCGGCTTAAAAGTACATATGGATTTCTTACTGGGGGATTTGAGAAGATGGCACTTGTAACTATGAAGGCCGTCGCTGAAGTTGCCAAAGATATGGCTACTGCTGCTGATGAATTGCACAGCGACTTCAATGCCGAGTCTGAACGTGTTGAGAAAGCCCTCGGATCGACCATGAAAGCCAAAGGCAAAGAAGAAGTGAAAAAAAAGGAAATCGCCGAAGAAGAAAAGAAGCTAGAGGCTCAGAAAGCAAAGGCAAGAGAGGAGAAGGCAATTGCAGAAGAAGAATTTGAGAAAGCTGAGAAGAAGCATGATGATGCTGTAAAACAAGAGATCGAATGTGAAAGAAGTGCCCATTCAGGAATAAACGCGATAAAGCAATTGGTTAATGGTTTTGCTGGTGTGGAATTATTTGATACCGAAGGTGATAAAATAGAGGCTGAGAAAATGCGCCAAATTCAAATCCAGAAACTTGAAGAAATGAGTAAGCTACGCCAAGAGAGAAGCAAAGCTTTGCAAGACATTGCTGATTTTACTACCAGACTGGCACAATGCAAGGATGATACAGAGCTTACTAATGCTGCCATAGGAGCACTGCACAGTGCAATGGGAGGACTCCAAAAGCTGTCTGCTGTCATGATGAAAGCGGCTTTATTCTGGAAACAAGTTCAAGTACACTGCGAACAGCTAGCTCAGGAAAGAATGCAAGAATTGATTGCCACTGCCCTTGAGATGCCCAAGAGTGATCGTCTTGAGTTTTGGAAAGATCCATACTTCCTACAAGAAGCAGTTGAATATTATGGACAGTGGGTTGCCCTCGATGATGTGTGTGGTACGTACATGGACGAGATCAAAGTAACGCAGAAGGATCTCTACAGCTACCTCACTGAAAATCCCACTAACGAGCAAGCTAGGGAAAATGTTCGTGACCTTGCCAGTCAATTTGGCATTGAGCTAAAAGATGAGCAAGAGAAAATCAAGGAGAAGGAGTTTGCTTCCGCTGAAGAAGTTGCTAAACTGCAAGCTCAAAGTATACCTGGGAAATAGCTATAGTTTTGTAACGATTATAGATATGTAGTAGATACCCAGGCTAGAGTCCGTAGTGAGTGTGTTTCTTGTTGTAATGTCAATAGCTGTTGCTTAGTTTGTCAACACCTGTAGTGAAATCATGATTATTGTCACGTGACTAGCTAATTCGCTGCGCGTACTAAAATAATGACGTCTTAGGATAATACAGATTATATTAATTTTTCCAAATCTGTTCACGCATCTACTGCAATACTATTAGTTACTTGTCAGTCAAGCTGATTTGATGCTCAAGAATCCAAACTTTTCAATGTTTTTCTCGGCACTTTGCATTCCACTTCCTTCCAAGCGTCTGCAAATGAGTTTACAATCACCCTGCAACCGTCATCTCTCAGTATCTCGTACTCCTCTTCTTTGTTAGCTTCAGATAGTATGGTGTGCAGCAAATCTGTATCGTTCTTGCCTCCATTGACCGCTACAATCAATTTCCCCATGAATGTTGTGGCTTTTTGAAAGAAAACAATTGCCTCTCGCTTCTCTCCGATTTCAGCGTGGAGAGTATTCGCTTTTATTTTTAAAGCATACACATCTCCTTCGATGCTGGAAATCCTTCGATTTGTTTCTGATATTCTTCGGTTCTCGTTTGCAATGTTTTTCTCGGCACTACTGATTTTGTCGTTGCAGCGACCTAGTATTTCTTCGTCTGCAGACTTGATCGAAATGGTACCGACAGTTGCTACTGCAGGCTAGGTACCGTCAAAATTAGACTCGGAGGGAACAGTATGCCAAGAAGAGCCGCGCCAATTCCACCGCCAACAGTCCCGCCAATGCAGGCGAAACGCAAAGGGTCCAAATTTACTAGATTTGTTTTGCAACGGAAGTAGGCGTTGCCCCGCGGCCTTGGAGAAGATGGAGGAATGCTAGTCGTGTTAGGAAACTTGGCCATTACAGCTGTTGTCTCCTGAACTGTTGGCTAAATTGGCGTTCTATTGCTTACTAACTGTTATAGTTATTGTTTAGCGGAGTCTCGATGATGACAGCGTGTTGTAGATATGAAATACAGCGATCTCAACTGAGTCCTGTCTACTATTTGCTATTGTCGGTTTGCGCTTTGAGGGCGCTTCACTTCACAGAGGTAAACCAGACACCCTATATAACCTAGTAGTGTTATAGAACAGGCATTTAGCTACAATTTGGTGTAGTTCATTGCGGTATAGGTGTGTAAAAACAAAAGTGTGCCACTGTTTTATGCGTACAATTGGTCCTTTTATGCATTCCAGCTCTATATTGCTGCAAGTTCTTTGCAACAAAAAGTACAGTACTCAAAACTGATTTGGTAAGGTGTTTAGTGACCTCATCCTTTGCTTTCATGCTCCAGATTGTCATCATGTACTCCAAGCTTCTTTAGATTCGCTATGGCTAATGCTATTAAAGTTTAATATTGTTAAATGCCTATCATAGCATGCTTTGCACAATACATCATCTGTCATCACTGTAGCAATAAATTCTGTGTGCTCAGTTAGGTGTTATGGCATCAGGGCTATGCCTTGTGTACGGCTGACAAGCTGTTGGTCTGGCCCGTCACTATTAATGATTTCTTTTCCACTTTGGAATAAAAATTATAGTGAGCATCATTCATATGCAACACTGCCTCCATTCTATGCGCACGGCACATGCAGCTATCACCTAGGATGGTTGAGTAGCGCTGAAAAAACTCCTGATGTTGTTCTTCTAATGTATTCAAGTGACAGTATCTTCCCTGCATCTTACTACACAAGAAACATGGCCCACAAGGTCTTCCTGGATGGTGGGACTCCAATTTACCCAGGAAAAACAACTACTTCAGACACAGCTATACTTTATCTATATATCAGAATGAAATTATTGTATATTAACATGGTCATTATGACGGTCAACAAAAATACCTCTCAAGAGAGTAGTTTATGTACGACAAGAGTGAAACCTTCAGAATACGCTCCTGGATGTCTGACCTAGTGGTAGATGTTCTTAAATTTGCCCTATCGCTGTAAAAACGAAAACGTGCCACCGTTTTGCAAAGTAGTACTTTCAAGATGTTTTGCACTATATTTTTAACATTACTGCGTCTACTGCTCTCGGATGAACATGATAACACGCAGGAGTGCATGACCTATGAGTAAGAAATAGTTTTAGGCCAAGTATTATCATACGAGCGAAGACCTAGCCGTTTGAAGACCGACGCTTCCTAGTCTCGTCCCCAGACCACACCCTCGCCTATCGCGAGAGAGGGTCTGGTGACTTTAGTTGCACTTTCTTGGGCTTTTCGTGTAATAAAGTTACGTAACACTAATGAATCCTTATAAGTCTTAATTGGAATTTGCACCTGCTACACACAAGTGTCTGGGGTAATGTTAGACGTGGGAGACAATCTACGAAGGCAAAAACGTCTAGCCGGACAGCAGGCCGAGTAGCAAAAATTTAGACTCTTGCCTTCTCTAGTCGGGAGGCAGACGAAAACTTCTTTTCCCTTGACAAACTCAGTAATAGCAAGACGCTGATTGTCAGTCAGACTTTCATAACCGATGCTGACAAATGCAGCTCTGCATGATTGTACGGTCAAGAACGTCAGCGGCAAAAGACTACAGTCATATCTAGGTATCTTCAACGCCAACATTCTATCCATGTGGTTAGTATTACGTAACAGTTGGCCTTCTGACCAATCAGATTCTTTCCTAGTCTGGCCGCTGCCCCTCCCCGCCTATTGAGTGGGTGGTGGACGGCGGGTAGGGTCTAGCAAACATTACCATTCATCGATGTTATATTTAATTGTTGCAATGATAAGCGGGGTTTCCTCAATGCCATTGTACCGCACGAATTGCCTCACACTACGCTGGTTTAAGCGATCTATGCTTGAATCGCGGTAGACTATGTTCGACAGCATCGTCAACAGCACGACGGTTAGCTTTCACCCACCGTAGCTGTTTTGCCACAGCCTGTAATATTATTCACGATCAAACCCAGCCCATGATCCATGAATATTACTGCTCAAGATCTTGAGCAGTAGAATCTGATTGGTCGGTTGGGAAACTGTGAATGGCAATGTTTGCTAGACCCTACACGCCGTCCACCACCCACTCAATAGGCGGGGAGGGGCAGCGGCCAGACTAATTCTTTCCCAGACATTCCGGGGAAGATATTACTTCCTGGCCCAAGAAAATCGACTAAAGTCACCAGACCCTCTCTCGCGATAGGCGAGGGTGTGGTCTGGGGACGAGACTAGACGCTTCCTAACTGCCGTTTTGGTGCGCGTTTATTAGAGTGCAAAAGTATCTCGGCGTATGAGCAGAATTGGGACCCTTTGCGTTTTGTTTGAATGGCCGCGTCAATATCTTCCATGACGGATCCTTTTTGGTCATTAGCTCGACTAAGGTCTGATCTTGCGTCCTCAAGTAAAGCGTTGTATCTTGCTCGCTCTGCTTCGTACGA
The DNA here is from genome assembly GCA_964017065.1 of Haliclona indistincta. Lineage (NCBI taxonomy): Eukaryota > Metazoa > Porifera > Demospongiae > Haplosclerida > Chalinidae > Haliclona > Haliclona indistincta. The sequence goes on along the minus strand of OZ024783.1, from coordinate 18,010,716 downwards.
TCGGATTTTATCTCTCAGATCAGATGGTTCCCTTTCTTTGTCTCCCTTTTGGCGCATCAAATGCTTTTCTTCTTCGATGAGCGCGTTTCTTTCACTTTCTCGTTCTTTTTCGTACTCTTTAAGTTTTGTCAACAGCAATGGAATGCTGTCTTTAATCGTTTCCAAGTAGCGCTCTGCCGACTGTGGATCACTGCTCAGATATAATTTGGTCTGTGACACAATATCCAATCCGTTAGTGCCAGTCAAGTTAGTCAGCTGCTCGTTTGCCATCTTTCTCTTTCCGAGCTTGTCACTGTCGACCTTTTTAACTGGCCCGACTGTGCCCCACCTACCTCTGATCTGATCTCACGCATGCGTCGTTCTCGCGTGACGTATAAGGCGCAAAATATGAATGGTCATACTCAGGTAGCATACGAACTTGTCCACATGGTGTCATAGGTACTACAGGTATGTATTCCTAAGAGATATACTTTATCTATAATCGGTTACCCACCCACCCTTTTTTGGCTTCGGGTCTGAAACTTTTAGTACTGGAACCCCCTGTCTATAATGGATTACAGTGTCTTTTAAATTGGCTCAAGACTGGCAGCAGAGATAATACTGAAAGAGAAAACTTGATACAGTCGGTATTGTAATAATGTTGCTGAGGCTAGGAGAAAAACGATCAAAAATCATTATTCACATTATGAATTATGAAATCTTTGATCACACTCACAACACTTTATTTTTATTTCGTTCAATATAATTTTTTTTGCAGATTTGAACCAATTAATTTTATTGATATTCCTTAGCAAATATATGTTATGCGCAAACCATGGATCGGGACAATCCATGGATTGCGCTGCTCAAAGTATGGATCCGTGCTTTGCGCGGGGAATCCATGGATTGCCCAGCACTTGCGCGATCCATGGATTGCGCAAAACCACACATGTGTCAAGCATTCATGCAAAAGAAGAAAGGTGATCAGTCGAGAGAAAGGAAAGGAAATCGTCGCTTATCTTTCGGCTGGCGAACGGTGAGACTGAGGAGAGCAATTTCTGGCTGAAGTCTCGTGGATTTCGTCTATTAGATTACCCATGTGCAGCTCTTGGACTGAGGAACTCAAGTTATTGTGTTTATCAGCCAAGAAAACAGCATGGAGCAGGAAGAGTCAGGTCAGTAGTCTTCCACTGAATGGTATATGCAGTGTTTTCGTCTGGCACACGATATGTCCTCTTCAAAGAAGTATTATTTGCAATGAACTATCTCTGCTAATAACTTGTAGGCTGTAATACTAGCGATATTGAACTGAGAAGAACCCCGGGATATCTATAGTCAGTATAGAAGATGCAGGCTACATGAGACCTTCTATTGCTAGTGTGATCACTGCATGCTCTGCCAGCTATTACAGCCTGAACTCAAGACTCATACATATTATTCATCTCATGTATCTCAACCTTGCTGCCTCAGGTATAAATGTTTATTAGCTAGAATACTATAGGCAATCAAGTTGAACAGCATTGCTGCCGGAGGTGCTTTAGTGACGAACGTCAGTGGTTTTGTAGCCAGAGTCCTCCGCTTCTGACGAGCGTCCATGCATCAATGGTTTGGCCGAGATCCATACTTCGAGTCCCTCGTTTGCGCGATCCATGGATTGCATGAGCAGACAATCCATGGATTGTTGCGCAAAGCACGGATCCATACTTTGGGCAGCGCAATCCATGGATTGTCCCGATCCATAGTTTGCGCACAACATATATACCTAAGAAAGCTCTTGAAATTGAATAAATTTTGACTCTTGCTAAATTTAGGTGCCTCCTCTTAAAAAGTCTCATTTTTATATCAAAATAAATTTTAGGCCACCGAAATTTATTTAGGTGGTTGATGTTTGCAAATTCTTTCAAAATCTTCAAAAATTTAGCAAGGGAACCTAAATTTAGGTGGTGTTGTGTGAACATCAGCAAAGTTGCCTAAATTTAGGTGGGGTGCTTGATATTAGTTCAAATTTGGATAAAACTGCTTGAGACAGCCTATAAATTTATAGGCATGGTAGGATGCCTAAATTTAGGTGGCGATAGTCAAAAATTTTGCAATTTCATGAGCTTTTTAGGCATTTGCTAAGGATTATCAATAAAATTAATTGGTTCAAATCAGCAATAATTGGATGAAATAAAAAATAGTTACAGAATCATCTGTTGTTGCATGTCTTCATTCTTAAATTCTAGTTAATAAAAAATATCACCAATTGGTTTAGAAGCTCAGTGATCCTGAGAAATGTGCTACTGAACTTCAAATCCAGAACGTGACCTGGATGTGCAAACTACAACAGGTAGGAACTATAGGAGAATGTAGGAACTATAGGAGAATGTTTGTAGGCTTGGTAGAATAAATATAATTATGATCCTATTTTGGTGCTAGCTACAATTGCAATAAGTATTTAAAAATCAGTGAGTGTGATGGGTGCATTTTTTAAATACATTCTGTTAGATGGTGGTTGATTGTAAATCTTACTAGGCTGCATTATAGCGTCATCAGGGTTTGCTGCCTTAGTATGGTCCAGTACGGTTGTATATTCACACAGTAATAATATAGCTTGCAAACAAGGATTTAATTTTACAATAATATAATTTCATGCCAAGAGTTTGTGAAATTCACTCATTAATTTTTTGTTTTTTTTTCAACAGCAATCATCCAGTAAAGATATTGATGTTGGTCTGATATGTATTGAGGGGTCTAGAGTACCCATGAGGTCCCTGCCTGACTCAGTTCATCTCCCTCCACTACAAGAGCAGCTTGATACAGCTAGCCAGCAGTCCAGTGGCAGCAGCTGGCCAGTCACTACATCAATGCTCAGAACAATTCAACTATAGACACTATGCAGTCACTGACAGATTTCCACGAATTATTATTTCATAATAATTATAATTGAGAGTACTTCACTTGGAAGCAGCTTGGTAGTTCGAAAACAGAAAAGTTGGTTCGCTCAGGCTCATTTCTCGTTTATTTACGCGCGGGTGCGCGGGAAATATCTCACGTGATCCACCATGCTGCACGAGTTGTTGTCTGTTTGCTCACTCGAGAGACAGCGGCTTTCTGGAGGTATTATTCAACCTGTGTGCTCTATCTAGATCCTTGTAAAACTCTCAGGCTGCAAAGTAACCACATCTTCCTGCTCATTCTACAGATTTCGTATGACCTTCCTTTCCTCTATCCAAGCGAGGCGTGTATCGTGAACAGAATATGCCGCCTCGCCGCGTACTACCAGTACCTGAACCAGTTCATCACTCGTCACATGCTCCCTCCCGCCGCATCACCCGCTAACCGAGAATGGTGAGTCAGTGAGAATTGTTGTGGGTGGAGCTTGTTGCACTGCCTTCTGTAAAAGTATGATGATCAGAGTTGTTGGGAGAGATTTATAGATATTGTTGCTGTGTATTGCGGCTCTCTTTCGAAACTCTTGCTCATCTAGTTTTAGATTTAGCAATTTCATCCATTTTTGCTTCTTGGTGCGATGACATTTTGTGAATGTCCTTTTTCTACGTTATCGCTCTATCTATCTCTCCCTCCCTCCCTACCTCCCTTCCTCCCTTGCTCTCTCTGTCTCTCTCTCTCTCTCTGTCTCCCTCTCTCTCTCTCTGTCTCTCTCTCCCTCCCTCCCTCCCTCCCTCCCTCCTCCCTCCCTCCCTCCCTCCCTCCCTCCCTCCCTCCCTCCCTCCCTCCCTCCCTCCCTCTCCCTCTCTCCAGTGTATTGCCGACCCTCAGCTCTCCGTCTCATATCTACAACATGAGCTAGAAGAAGTGAGCATGGTCACTAGTATACTGAGCATGATCAGTAGTATACTGAGCATGGTCAGTAGTATACTGAGCATGGTCACTAGTATACTGAGCATGGTCACTAGTTTACTGAGCATGGTCACTAGTATACTGAGCATGGTCACTAGTATACTGAGCATGGTCACTTGTATACTGAGTATGGTCACTTGAATAATGCATAGTAGCAGAGATTATTAATACTACGTAACTGGGATAAGAAACTGTCAATCAAAATGTATTGCAAGTGGTGTACCCATGCGCGTTTCGCGTTTCGTCAAACAACCACAAAGAACGCGCAGATACGGAGTTTATATGAACTCTTGCTCGCGTTAGCACTTGCTCTTGGGACGAAAGAAGCGTGTTTCTTCACTACTAGTGTCTCCTAGTCGAAGACTATCAAGGTTTTATTGGCTATAGACGACGGGCGCGTGTGATGTTGACAAGGCAAAATCTGTGTGCGTGGCGATGTAACAGATAGTTTGTAAACACATCCATGACTTTGTGAGATGCCTGTTGCAGTTCCTGCCTAGTTTATTGTAAAGTTCGAGTACTGGTGCGTGTAAATAGATACATTTTGGGCTTCTTGATGCTATGGATTCGCACCAGCGACTTTTTAAGCCATTTTTGGTCCCACTTTTGTATAAACACAACCGTACAGAATCTGTTGACCTGGTATTCACTTCCACAGTATCTTTTGTTAGGTGGATGATTGGATTGTGTAAATGTCATAATTTAAGCGCTGTAACTAGTCTACAACAGGCATTAACCATAGTTTTTTAACGAAAAAGCTCGTGCGTGCGGTCGCCTAATTGAGGCACTGAATGCTGTAATACAATTTTCACGAGAATGACGTCATTCCAAGCGAAACGCGCATAGTGACAAAAGATTGCCACAGTTTCTTATCCCGGTTACGTAGTATTAATAAGTATAGGTTAGAGACCGAGGCCAAGGGATCTACGTGGTATAGAAAGCCATATAGAACCCGAGCGCGTAGCGCGAGGGTTCTATGGCGACGCGAGGGTTTCTATACCGCGTAGATCCCGTTGGCCGAGGTCTCTAACCGGCTTAGAGCATAGCAACCGTTGCTATCCAACAAGGAATTTTCGACACTGCGCGTAGTACAGAACACGGCCTTACTTCAGCGATGGGAAAACACAGGTGAGTTTAGCTAGTGTACGTCGCTAAACGGCTTTCCATGTCTTGTTACACCTTGCTGGTACTCTGTCTCGTCTCCTACCGTGCTTCCGCCATCGCTGAAATCTGCTACTGGTCCACAATGTAAACCAACAAGGAACTAGCATGGAATGGTAACACGATTGACTTGCTAACAGACCATAGATGTCTACATCAGTGGCTGTACATTATAAGATGAATAATTATTTTTTCATAGACAAGTTTAATTCAATTCAATGCACTTCGGTGTCAGTCAACGGCAACTAGCTGAAATAGCTATAATCTACCACAGCAGCCACTGATTTATGGATCTACCGTATAGCGATAAATTTTGGTGGTCAAAATTTTGGCGGATTTGGCAGATTGCTCTCGAAACGCCAAAATTTTAACCGCCAAATCGGATATACATGGGCGTGTATATACGCCTTGGCATCAATCCGCCAAAATATTAACCGCCAAAATCTGTTCTTAGCAAATCCGCCAAAATTTTGACCACCAAAATTTATCGCTATACGGTATGGTCTGTTAGCAATTCAATCGTGTTACTATATTCCATGCTAGTTCCTTGTTGGTTTACATTGTGGACCAGTAGCAGATTTCATTGCCAGCTAATAACGACATCCTGTTACAATTTCCGTATACTATCAAAACTTAGGTCTGTATATTCACTTTAGTTAATGTATTGTGTTCATTGGAAGATGAACTTATACTCGGCGTCCTGACTTCCACAAACTAGATTTTCAATTTATCAACCCAGGATAGCAAACTTCAGCCTATTAGCTATCAATTGAGCTAAAAATGTTGCAGTAGAGTTGAAAAAAGTCCGTTCCAAAACGCACTTCAAAGTCACAACTATCACCCAATTGTTAATGTATTAGCTGATGTCAAATTTGTTATTTTTATCGATTTTTGAGCGACTGTAACTAAAAAACTAAACTCGATTTTGAGTTGATTTGACCCCTGGTCTAATAGAACAGGGTCTGGTGATTTGAATGGTGTGTTCAAAATTGAAATCCAAAGAAAAAAGTAGGTTCCACTTTTGAGGTGAAGTTAGGTAAGAAACAAGTTTTGCCCGGGAAGAAATGAAGTACAGCAGTTGTGTTTAGGACAGTTTGAGCATGGATTATTCAGTTTAAACTGTAGCGCTAGTATCTCAGACTATTCCTAGACTGTCTAGAAACTAGTACTTGGCATTTCTAGTGTAGCAAAGGCTCAGGAGGGAGGCCAGAAGTCACTCGTGACCGCCATTCTCTATGAGCTCTGATTTCTTACTTTCTGTTCTGAAAAGAAGATTGTTACAGGTAATACATAAGCTTGAGCTTCTTAGCATAGCTATACACAACCGTGTTGAAACAGTGGACGTCTATACTGCAAGCGTTGTAGAGCTGTGAAGTTGCCTACCTGTACCATGCTAGCGAACGGCAACAAGGCTTTGTAGTTCAGAGCGAAGGAAGCAGACGTTCAAGGCGCACCAATAAGAGTCCTTTTCAGTACCACAGACGCTACTGAGACTAGTAGAAATTGTGCAAGAAGACGCACAGTGAACTATGATCAAAGGTGACCTTCACGAACTGAGCGGTTGTCATTAGCAACCCGTTATATTAATCGTGTTACATTACAAGTAAATCGTGTTCTGTGCATAAACGTAATTCCGTGTGATGTCCTTTATTCTGGTAATTTCATTCATCCCTACATCCTTATGATTTCGTTAGAAATCTTTTTATTTTTTTGTTTTGGTACTATGGAATGCATAGGAAAAATAATTATGTTTAAATAATACCCAAAAATATATAGAAAAATATTTTGTGTGCATGTACAAGCTATAGATTGTCAAAATTGTACTTCAACTGTCAAATTTAACACTCCTCTGCTAAGTTTTTATGTGGTTTCTGTATTAATTTTATTATGGATGCCCTGATATGACGTCTGTGTGACATAACTGTAGTTGAATAAACAAAAGCCTTGTGTCAGTCACCTGTTGGTTCAGGGTGGGGTAAGCGTCTGTGTCTTTTGCTATAAAATTCCACTTCTGCTACAGGTGGTAAAAAGACCAAAGTTTCCTCTTGACCCTCCGCCTCTTCCTAAACCATTGAAACGAGAGCCCTTGCATAACAAGCAAGCTCCTGCTGGTGCTGTAAATATCCTTCCTCCTCCAGCACTACCTTCTCCTGTATCCTCTCCACATACTCGATCAACCAACGCTCCTCCTCCTCCTCGACCTGTCAAATCGTCTGAACACTCTCCCGTAGCTGACACGCCTCCTCCTCTGCCTAATACAAAACCTGCACTTACAAGGAAACTGGTCGCCAGCCCTCCTGTCTCCTCTCCTAGTCCTCCTCTTCAAAAAAGATCCAGCATTGACGACCGCCCACCTCTACCACTTCCTATTTCCTCCAGGACTTCTCCTGCCAAGACTTTTGTGTCGCGACCTCTGCAGCGAAGCAAGTATCCAACCATGCAATCATGATTTCCAGGAAGGATCTGGCTGGTTCAAACCCAATCTTGAGACATTTTTGTGTCAAAAGTTGTCCATACAATGTTTTCGACGATGTGTATAGATGTGATGACGATGTGTATAGATGTGTATAGATGTGTATAGATGTGTATAAAAGTAGATGTGGCATCTACTTTTTCCAGCACAAGTGAGATGACAATAAAAAGTACGTCGCGAAAAGTCTCACGCTTTTCGACGATTTGACAAGGCTGTTCAACCATCTCTACAACAAGCCTGATGAGAAGATGAATGCTCTGCAGTTAGAGCTAAGATATCAAACTCCAGACGCAGAGTCTTGGAATGTCCTAACCTGGTCGGCAGAGACACCAGAAGCTGCTGACCTGGAGTACACCAAAATGATTGTACAGCATCGAACGCTGCAGCCGTCCAGACTCAATGAAGAAGTCACATTCGTCAGTAGAGCACATTTTAATAGTTTTTGTGAATGGTACTCAGAACACAGGATGAAATCAAAAAAGTAGATATTATCATAATATAAATTAATTTTTTTACACAATTTCTTTCTTGGATATTTTAATTGTTTTGTTGTGTGTTTTAAACCAAGTGTTTGATCCATGACTATTGTATGTTACTTGACTATTTGAACATAATGTTCAACGACACTTCTCAATTAGTGTGGTGGTAGACGACGAACAGGTTGTCGAATGGGTGTATCGGTTTCTGTATTGATACGATGATTCAGCTTGCTAGTATTTCCTAGATCAGAGTTTGACCTTGCAAAGATATCCTCAAAGGAACACAGTAGACTAAAAAATGTATCCTTCTCAACTGGGCTCAGGTCAGTCTCGGTTTCACTAACCATCTGTCTCAGCTGCTCCAGCTTACCTGTATCCTTGTCAGACTTATCTGTGTCATTAGTAGCTTGCACCGCCTGTACAGGTATTAGCGTTGCCAATTCTGTGTCTGCAAACACTGTAACGGTATCAGCCCGGGTGTTGAGTAACTGGATAGGTACCTTTCCAGAAGGTACCTGTACAAGAGCTCGTGCCACTGAAGCTGGTTGACGATGACGGTCTGATTCTTCCAGTAACGGGTTGGTAGAAGAGTACTTTTTTCAAGAAAGTCCCCTAATATTATGGGTCCTTTTTATGTAAAAAGTCCCCTAATATTATGGGTCTTTTTTTATGTACAAAAGATCCCTAATATTATGGGTCTTTTTTATGTACTCTAGTCCCTTAATATGATGGGGCTTTTTACATAAAAAGGACCCTTAATATTAGGGGACTTTCTTGAAAAAAGTACTCTTCTACCAACCCGTTACTGGAAGAATCAGACCGTCATCGTCAACCAGCTTCAGTGGCTCGAGCTCTTGTACAAAGATTAACTCCAGTATGACGAGCACCAAGGGCAGATAGAGCATAATATGCGCTACGGGAAGAAGTGATTGATCTAGTAGTGCGATTAATAGTTGAAGAGGATGTAGAAAGCAAGAGGCCTAAATGACGGGCAGAGGATAGAGTTGGAATAGAAGAGTTAAAAATAGAACACTCGTAAGAAGGGAGTTTCTTTCTAGAAAATATTAGAACCGCTGATTTGGAGGGGTTAATTCTATATCCCCACTTATTGGCATATTTATCAACAACTGATAACATACCTTGAAGATCTTCCTGAGAAGAGGCAATGAGTGCCATGTCATCAGCAAAAGTAGGAGAACCAACATAGACGGTACCAATACGAACCTCAAGGTCACTTGCTTCGAGAAGAAAAAGAAGCTCACTTGTGAAAACAGCGTAAAGGGGGTAAAGGAGTGGAGAGAGAACCGCCCCCTGACGAACAGGGAATGGTCTGGAGACTCGATCATACCATAGAACAGAGGAGGTTGAAGAGCTATACCAGTTGAATAGGGTATGCCACAGGTCCCCCCTCACCCCCAGATGAAAGAGCTTGTAGAAAAGTCCACTATGCCAGACCGTATCAAACGCCTTTTGAACGTCTACTAACGCAAGAAATGGAATATCCCTATTTAGCTTACACTCGGCAATAGCCTCATGAAGTATGAAGGAAGTATGCGCCGTGGAATAACCGGGTCTTAATCCACCTTGCAGGGGATGAATTAAGTGAAGTAGTTTGTCTTGTAAGGGAACGAGCAACAGCTTTTCAAATAGCTTTGAAATAATCGAGGAAAGTGAAATTCCTCTATAATTAGCAGGGGAAACAGGATCTTTGCCACCTCCTTTGAATATAGGAATCACCGTACTGCAGGTAAAGGAAGAGGGGACCACATGATATTTTAAGATCCCGTTAAAAAGGGAAGCTAGAGCCTGAAATACAGAAGCAGGTGCATTTATAAGGTGCTCAAGGGGGAGGGGGGGGGAGAGGGGGAGGGAGAGGGAGAGGGAGAGGGAGAGGAAGAGAGAGAGAGAGAGTGAAAGAGGGGGAGAGTGAGAGAGAGAGGGAGAGAGAGAGAGGGGGATCGGGAGAGGGGGAGGGGAGAAAGTGTCTTTTGGGACTATTTTGATGAAGGCAGTGTTTTGTGTAGTATCCTCATTGGGTGATGATAGTTCGAATCAACTGTATGCTGTTATCAGTCTCAACTGTAAACCAATAATGTTCCATAGTATTAGTTTGTATAGTGACCACGATTGTTATGCCTAATAGTTGCTTGATCATGTTTACCCACGAGACTCTTGTTGTCAATTGGTCAACCATCCTCTACAGCGTACTAGGCGGTCATGTCTCATCATTATTAGTCTTTCACTATTGCAATAAACAGTGTGAGACATTGAACAACGATTTTACAAAATTTGATAGATTCTTCAACATGTAACAAGCATGCAAGAAGTTGAGCTACCTAGAGCATTTAATACTGTGGACTCATTCAAATATTTCACAACTCCATTCCTTTTAATTCTTAGCGTTGATGTGTTTGTTTGTCTTCTTCCTCTCTTTGTGTTCAGGTGTCACGAGCTCTATCAGAGGTGTTTGAGCTGTGCTCTAAGTTGCTCAGCTTAGTGGTACAGTCTGACAGCACTAACCTCTCATCAGCTGATGTTGCTCACCTTGACAACATATCAAAGGTCTAGGAATGCTAGAATTATCATAATGTATGTATGTATCAGTTACACCATGGCTACCTAGTGGTGTGAAGCGGTTTATTACTCCCACAAAAGCGTGATCCGTGCCTTATTTGGAAGGTTAATTGCATTGCGTGATTCAGATTGAACTTGGCTTACGCTCTACGGTTGACGCTTTTAGATTGCAAGAAGTAGTGAAACTGCTGTATCAGGAATAGAACCAATAACCATTAGTGGTTATTGCTGAGTGTATTCATGATACACCACAGTGTAACTGACTTGTACCATGGCAACCACAATACACACCCTGTATTGTTTACTGGTGAGGTTCACTCACAACTCTCACCCCTTCCTATTTTCTCTCTCTAGAGGGTAGATCATTAGTTTTGCCCAGTGCACTTCCTGTGGAATATCTAATATTTTTAGAAAGTCACATGACCGCCAGTGGTATAACTAGTGAAATGCAGGACATTTGTGGGGCGAGCCTGAGAGAGTAGTGTTGGTAGCCATAAGTAGGTATTTAGCCGAAGAGGTGCTTTTGGGAAGGCGTGATGCACTGATTGTGTCGCAGTCGAGTGAAGGCTCAGTTTGCTGCAGCCCGGCTGTCCTCTCTCTGTTCTTCAGTCTCTGTACCATGTCGTTCATGCTGCATCTCTCTCATTTGCTGCAGCCTGTCCTCTCTCTGTTCTTTGGTCTCTTCACCACGTCGCTCATGCTCCTTCTCTCTCATCTGCTGTAGCCACTGCCAGCTAGGCTAACGTTAGGCTTCAGTCTCGTGCATCACATCGCTCATACTCCTACTCTCTGGCCTAACCTCTCTCTGTTCTTCAATCTCTCTGACATCACGTCGCTCGTGCTTCTTCTCTCTAGCCTAACCTCTCTTCTCTTTGTTCTTTAGCCTCTGCACCAGGCATCGCGCTCATGCTCCTTCTTCGCGCGCGCTTGCTTGCTCAGTCTCAGTTGAGCAAAATTGAAACCATCCGGTGAATTACAACGCGCGGGCATTTACGGAATGACGTACGCATACATACATACATACATAGATAGATAGATAGATAGATAGATAGCGCGGGGGACGTTTTCGACCAGTATGGGGCTCGCTCAGGCTCGCCCCAATTATAACAGATAATTATACATCTGGTGGTGCCTTTAAAATAAGGGTTCCAACTGAACACCAGCTGTGGTTTATGTTGACTTAGTCTGTTATAACATTCTAATGGTGACACAGCCTCTTGTGTATCTTACAATGAAAACGTTTTTCCTAAGTCTGGTCACAGTTACTGTTATGAGCTGAACCTTAATGTTAGTGTACAATACATATATTATTTTTATGAGTAGAAGTATGCGAAATACAATGTGCATAGACCAGTTTACGGATGCTAAAATGAATGGAAGAAATAAAGCAGTGGTGTAAGGAATGATACAAAATAGCTAGGAGAAAAAAAGTTGTTAGTTCAGGGGAGACCATATTTATGAGTACCATTAACTCGCTTCAAAATTTTCTCTTGAGAAATTATTTTTTGGTAGACTCTTGTACAAAATTGTAATAGTGAAAACTTTGTGCTTAATTTACGGTGCACCGTTGTGTGTTTATCGTAATGAGATGTGATGCGGCTACCATACTGCTGCATAGTTGTTGGGTGACCTGAACTTCACTATGGCGTTTCTAATTGCAGGATTTCAGTCGGCAGTGTTCTCTGTTGTTTCGCATCCTCAGCAACATCAAGACTCACAGAGCCGCCCCTCATCTCTCACAGCTCCTGTTGCGACTGGACTATAACAAGTTCTTCAGCACCCAACAATCCATCACGACCTGACTACGTGTAGTTTTAATTATTTGAACTGTACAGTAATGTACCCAGTTCTCAATAACATCAACAGATTTTTATTATCTTTATGTGAAATGGATTGTTATGGTAATAAGGTCATGCCATTGTACAAAATGCATTGCATGCACATAATGGGATCACAGGTCTTGTTCTGCAACTTGCAGAACAAGAGACAGTTGTGCCAAGCTGCTGGCAGAAATGCCAGACGTTGCAGACTAATTTTTGTATACCTGTGCATGCATTAGTGTTCCTATTGAGGTTAAGTTGTTTATGGTTCCTAATCAGTGTTGTTGAGGTTGAGACTTAAGCACAAGCATAATATTATGATGTATCAAAATGGCCTTTCAATAAACATTAGGACTAGAAGAACGTGTAACAAATTAGCATGCATGTGTAGAACTATATCATAAGGTGTCGCATTGTTAACAGAGGTTCGTACAACGTATCAGTTCTTTATGCCTAGTGTACCTGTGAAAGTCATTAATTTTCTCATTTGCATAGACAAAATACAATGTATAATTATAATTATAGCAGTTAACTTTTTATACTCAAAAATCCAATGTTTTCACCATCAGTAATTTTGTGTTTTACTTCTTTCCACGCTTCTGCAAATGACTTAACAATCACTTTACGCCTGTCCGGCCTCAGAATTTCATATTCCTCTTCTTTGTTAGCTTCGGCTACAATGCTGTGTAGTAAATTTGTTACCTTTTTCCCGCCGTGGACCACGACAACTAGCTTGCCCATGAATGCAGATGCCTGTTGAATGAAAACGATAGGTTTCCGTTTTTCACCAATTTCAGAGTGAAGAGCCTTTTCCTTTCTTCTTAAAGCATACATATCTCCCTCAATGCTGGAGATCCTTTGGTTGGTCTCTGTTATTCGTCGGTTCTCGTTTGCAATATCTTTTTCGGCACTGCGGATATTGTCGTTGCAGCGATCTATTTCATCGTCCGCAGACTTAATCGAAATGGTGCCCGTTGCAGCAACAGCAGGTACCGTCACAAATAGACTGGGAGGAAACAATAGACCCAGAAAAGCCGCGCCAATTCCATTGGCAACCGTCCCGCCAATTGCGGCTTCCATGTCTTTCCTAGCCGATCTTTTTTGTTGGTCAGCTCGATCAAGGTCTGATCTTGCGTCCTCAAGTAGAGCGTTATATCTTGCTCTTTCTGCCTCGTATGACTTAATTCTGTCTCTCAGAACAGAGAGTTCCCTTTCTTTCACACACTTTTGGCGCATCAGTTCTTTCTCCTCTTCTAATAGAGGGTTTCTTTTGTATTCTCCTTTTTCGTACTCTTTCAGCTTTGTTAACAGCATTGGAATATTTTCTCTCAATCTTTGCAAGTATTGCTCTGCAGAGCGTGGATCACTGCTCAGGTATATCTTAGTCTGTAAAACAACATCTAGTTTCTCAACCGCCGCGTCTTTCAGACTCAAACAACCCATGGTTAAGCGGAAATTTGCCATCTTGTATCAGTTTCGCAGCACTGACGAGATGGCAGTCCCGCCTCTTTTTTCACCGCAATTTTAGGGAGCACGTTCGGTGACCTTTAGATAGTACCGTAATAAAATAACTATTATAGCACTGCTGATTGTTGACAATAACAGCTATAGGTTCTCGTCAGTAAGAAGTATAATTATAAAGAGGTACAACAATGATTATTATTGGTCACAAGTTCTTTTGGATTGTACAAAATATACCAGCCAAAAATGGATCGATGTTCTGGCTTCCCAAATATAAATGGTGTGGTGAGTAGTTTACATAGGGTAATGGCGTGAGAAACCACAAGTAACAATGTATGAATAGGAGCTATATACTGAACGCTCAGGCTCACTTCCACGTGCCCAGTGCACGTGGTTCCCGGTTCACCTAGGGAGGACAAAAACAACTCTGGGAAGATCCCATTTCGCTCCTGACGAAATCATAATCACATCTTCGCCATGTAGTAGTAGTAAATATAGCTACTACGTTCAATCGTATACAAATCTTCAGCCATGCTACCTGCTGTGAATCAACACCCCGAGGTCAAGACAGAAAACTGCTGCGAGGCAACAGCGATTTTAAGACAGAGAACACATCATTATAGGCGTGGATTTTTGTTCGTTTCTTGTTTTACCTACGCCTTACGTAACCTGTTGGTTCACAATGGTCAAAATACTGTCAAACCATTCTGTACAGTAACTTTACAGTCTCATGTTAGGTTGATGTTCTGGAGACTCAGTTCTCTCATCTCATAGCTAAGATCAGATCTACTCATGACTATGAGACTATCAAGTTAGCTCATGAGCACTTCCTTACCACACTACAAGAACAGCTATTCTGCCTTCAACCAGAGGTGAGAGGGGGAGAGAGAGGGAGAGAGAGAGAGAGAGAGAGAGGGAGGGAGGGTGGGAGGGAGGGAGGGAGGGAGAGAGGGAGAGAGGGAGAGAGGGAGAGAGAGGGAGAGGGAGAGAGAGGGAGAGGGAGAGAGAGAGAGAGAGAGAGAGAGAGAGAGAGAGAGAGAGGGGGAGAGGGAGAGAGAGAGGGGGGAGAGAGTGAGAGAGAGAGAGAGAGAGGGAGGGAGAGGGAGAGAGAGAGGGGGATCGAGAGAGGGAGAGGGGGAGGGGAGAAAGTGTCTTTTGGGACTATTTTGATGAAGGCAGTGTTTTGTTTAGTATCTTCATTGAGTGATGATAGTTCTAATCAACTGTATGCTGTTATCAGTCTCAACTGTAAACCAATAATGTCCCATATAGCACGGTAGTGCCTCCCTATGTAGGGTTGAACGAGAAAACAAGATGGCGGCTACATACAATGTATTAGCGTTCAAACGCTGATATTTCGCCTGGTCATGAATTGTATACGTCAAAAGACACTTAAATCTGCTCTCTGGCGTTGCCCCATCTTACAGTAGCAAGGAGATTGCTCGAAGTTGTTACTAAAGTGACGAACGTGGAAACGGTGAAAATCGTGTTTCGTCATCTTCGTTTTCTTCTTTCTTTCTTTCTTTCTTTCTTTCTTTCTTTCTTTCTTTCTTTCTTTCTTTCTTTCTTTCTTTCTTTCTTTCTTTCTTTCTTTCTTTCTTTCTTTCTTTCTTTCTTTCTTTCTTTCTTTCTTTCTTTCTTTCTTTCTTTCTTTCTTTCTTTCTTTCTTTCTTTCTTTCTTTCTTTCTTTCTTTCTTTCTTTCTTTCTTTCTTTCTTTCTTTCTTTCTTTCTTTCTTTCTTTCTTCAGCGCGCCTAGCGCCTTAACGCGAGCAATGCCGAGACCAAAACACCCATGAACAGTCATGAAATTCTCCTGGCAGGTGCCTTTTGAACTTAGTTTTTAGCGAAACGTCGATATAAATTCCGCGATTTCTCGATCGTGATCCATTGTCAGCTAAGTGTTAGACGCCATTGATGTGATTGCGCAATACGCACGTGACCAAGCAGTGGTTAGCGCACGTGACCAAGCACTAGCTTGAGTATCGCCGCGCGCGCCTTATGGATCACGGAGAACACATACATGTACATGTATTTGTCTGGAGTCTTCGAAGAACGGTAAGCTCGTATAGGATCACCATTCTGCGCTTGCCAGATAATTACAACCGCCGTACATGTCTACAAACAATTGTGGGCGGGGCTCGTATCCACTGCATGCAACGGTGTAGGCGAGCTGATATGTACAGCATAACAATTATTATTAGCTACAAGTTTAAAATTCTTAATAATAAAGAAAAGCCACCAACAACAGGAAAACTAAACCAATGGTGGAAACAAAGACAGCTCAGTACGTGCATGATATTGAACTGCACTTCGCTGAAAAAGAAAAAAAGGACACAAACAAGAAAATTAAAAAGATTTCTATCGAAATCAAAAGGATGTAGGGTTGTGAAATCTACCACTGGTCCACAATGTAAACTAACAAGGAACAAGCATGGAATGGTAACACGATTGACTTGCTAACAGACCATAGATCCCTACATCAGTGGCTGTACATAAGATCAATATTTTGTCACAAGCTGAATGCACGTTAGGTGTCAGTCAACAGCAACTAGCTGAACTAGCTATAACCAACCACAGCAGCCACTGATGTAGGGATCTATGGTCTGTTAGCAAGTCAATCGTGTTACCATTCCATGCTTGTTCCTTGTTAGTTTACATTGTGGACCAGTGGTAGATTTCACAACCCTACATCCTTTTGATTTCGATAGAAATCTTTTTAATTTTCTTAGTTTGTATAGTGACCACGATTGTTATGCCTAATAGTTGCTTGATCATGTTTACCCACGAGACTCTTGTTGTCAAGTGGTCAACCATCCTCTAAAGCGTACCTGAGGTCATGTCTTATCGTAATTGGTCTTTCACTATTGCAGTAAACTGTGCGAGACATTCAATTTTTCAAAAATTGTTAGATTCTTCAACACTTAACAAGCATGCAAGAAGTTTAGCTGCTTATGCTGTAGCACTTAAAGCTGCATTTATTCCGAACGTTTTGCTCCATTACATTATTTGCAACACCATTCCTTTTAATTCTTAGCGTTGATGACAGTTATAACATCAGTGTGTGTGTGTGTGTGTGTGTGTGTGTGTGTGTGTGTGTGTTTCTCTAAGTCTTCCTCTCTTTGTGTTCAGGTGTCACGAGCTCTATCAGAGATGTTTGAGCTGTGCTCTAAGTTGCTCAGCTTGATGATAAAGTCTGACAGCACCAACCTCACTTCAGCTGATGTTGCTCACCTTGACAACATAATTATCAAAGGTTTATGAATGCTAGAATTATCATAATATATGTATGTATCAGTTATACCATGCCCACCTTATGATCTGGGTGTATTCATGATACACCACAAGTAGGCATGGTGTAACTGACTTGTACCATGGCAACCACAATGCCCACTGATGTCGTAGTTAGTATAGGATAAAAATAAAGGTCACATGCACACCTGTATTGTTCCTGGTGAGTTTGACTCACATCTCTCACTCCTTTCTATTTTTCTCTCTGGATGGTAGATAATTTCGATTATTTTTGCCCAGTGGAATATCTGAGATTTTTCAGGAAGTCACATGACCACCAGTGGTATAATTTTTTTATGTGGTATAAACCATGGTTACGGAGTGTATAGCACAAATATAATGACCTGAGACCGAGGGTCGTATATATACTTTCACTATATACACTCTGTATACTATGGTTGAAATTATAGTAATAAATTATTCCCTACTTCAGATCACGTGATGCAGAATTGAACGTAGCATGAGGTCGAAGCGTATGCAGCTTTGGCAATAATCTAGCGCCTTAATTGGCCAAAGGAAAAGAATGCCTGTAGATAAATTCCGCTTGTATAGATATGTAGTTGCAAGGTAAAGACCGGTAAGCATTTGCATGCCGCTGTCTGGGTGTCTTTTGCATCGCAATCGAGGCTTGGTTGGCATCTCGTGTCTGTTGAGGTTCTAGCTATAGGTGCGATGATAACCTCACCTTACAAGAAGCCCGGTTTGGTGCATCAGATGATTGTACGTATAGCCCACATAGAAATTTGTATTAGTAGCTGCTAAGTTCCATCTAATATGAAACTGTACGTATATGTGTACCATCGGCCAGTCTATCTTTAGAAACATGGCCGTCATGTTAGGAAGTGTAATTTTTAATCAAGTGCATGTGAGTGTCCCGCTCCCTCCTTCTTACCAATCTCACTCTCATTTTGTGCTCCTGGTTCCATTGAACTCTTGTTTGTTAATGAAATTCATCAGTGGATTTTCCTGATTTGACTTAGTGCCACAGGTGGTATAACAGACCATAGGTACCAGCACAGTAATGTACACCAGCACAGGAAGTTTATGCTGAGACTAGATTAAACACTGGGCACCTTTGATCTAAACCACAAGTATGGTATATAATCTTGAAATAAGGCTTCCCATGGTAAAAGCATGTATGTTTGTTCCCAGGTGAACACCTGTGGTATATGTTGAAATGGTCTGTTATAACATTCTAACAGTGACACAGCCTATATAGTTTATCTTATAATCATAATGTTTTTACCAAGCCTGGTCCCTGTTGCTGTTATCAGCCAAACCTGAGAATAGAATACCATTAAGGGTGCTCAGTACTAGTTAATGTGTATGCAGCTGGCTGCTATGGAATGTAAAGCTCCCAGTATAGTAGCATAACTCAATGAGACTTTGGCAGTTTGTGTCAGAATTGGACCATTTCTGTACTAAGGTAACCAGCTACACGAGGCCCATACAGTAACGGAGAGTTTTGAATTGCGTACTTGACAGCCGAGTTACGTAAGTACTGTTTGTCGCTGCTGTACTGCCAAAAGCTCTCCGTTACTGGATTCCTCGTGTCGAGATGGCCACAGAAACGCGGTTTCAGCAACCTGGGAAGCTCTGCTGTAAAGTCTTTTGTTTTTGTCGTGTCTCTGCCGGTCTGTCAAGGTAAACTATCGTGCTGAAACTTGGTATGCAAGCAGTAGTTATTATATGAAAATCTAGCCCATAGCAACGGCGCTGGCTTATGATTATTAATTAGTACCAAGCACCCTTAACTTGCTTAGAAATTTTGGTCTTGGGAAATTAAAATTTTTGGTACACTCTTGTACAAAAATTAATTGTAATAGTGAAAACTTTATGCTTAAAAGTATTCACAATAGTAAATTTACGGTGCACCATTGTGCGTTTATCGTAATGAGATGTAATTCTGCTACTATACTGCCGCTTGGTTGTTGGGTGACCTGAACTTCACTATGGCGTTTCTAATTACAGGATTTCAGTCGGCATGCAGTGTTCTCTGTTGTTTCGCATCCTCAGCAACATCAAGACTGACAGAGCCGCTCCTCACCTCTCACAGCTCCTGTTGCGACTGGACTATAACAAGTTCTTCAGCACCCAACAAGCCATCACGACCTGACTTGATTATACTAAACTGCAAAGTGCATCTTAACCTGTAGTTTGTATACTTTTTAAATTAAATTTATTATCAATTGATCTTCTGGTAAAAGATTTTGTGAAGCATTGAATTCTTATTATACTCTTGTTATTAGTGACTCAATAACAATAACATGATAATGACTGTACTGTACAATTATTCCAGCAGTTGCAGCCGTCTGCAGATCTGTGTGTGGGACAGTTAGCTCGGTGGAATAAGTTTGGATCCTGATAGTAGGCTTCGAGAGGGTCGGCTGCTAGGATTGCTGAAGACATGCTGCATATTGTCTACTGTGGGTGGACGTAATGTTTATAATTGTCTGACACAAACCAATTATTGTGCGTGTAGATTACAATCATTGTAGTTGTAGTGGACACACCCACACACTGCTAACGGCTAGCTCTCGAAATAGCTCTTTGCATGAGGTCCACAACTCTCAGCTTGAACAGACTTGCTTCGAGTGATTTCTGTTACTGGAGCTTCTGCTTAATATTTGCAACGTGGATGCTATTTTGATGGTAGCTACCGCTTTTGCCGCCAAAACAAGTCAAGTTTAATTTCGTGCTTGCTGCAAAAAAATTAATTATTACATCATATCGAATTTGCTTACATGTGCGCGCCGTACAATGCACTGATTTGATTGGTCAGGTGCCGGTTGGGAGGGGCCGCCTAGCCAGCATTGTACTAAATTATAATATTATAATCGATGTACAGTCCAGGAATACGTACTCTCTCAGTTGAAACCAAGATAACAAGCATGGCAGTAGTCAAGATCAATGGAGAACAGTTTTCTATCAAAGAGGTCCCTCCAAGCGACTCGCAACTTGTGTTAAAACAAAAGGCCATATTGCTCGGATCGGTCGATCTTCCAACGCTGGTCACAGATTTAGGTCGAGTCGGGAAGTTTGTTCGCTTAGCCTACAATGGAGTAGCTTGTGCTGGTCGCACTGAACTGCAGATTGAAATTCGCGCAATTGGAGTGGATGTAACGAAGCTATGCGACAAGTCTGCCGTGACTGTTTCGCGTTTCAAGACTGCCTCTACCAGCGTACTTGCTCGGCTTAAAAGTACGTATGGATTTCTTACTGGTGGATTTGAGAAGATGGCGCTTGTAACTCTGAAGGCCGTCGCTGAAGTTGCCAAAGACTATGGCTATTGCTGCTGATGAATTGCACAGCGACTTCAATGCTGAGTCCGAACGTGTTGAGAAAGCCCTCGGCTCAACGATGGAAGCCAAAGGCGACGAAGAAAAGAAAAAGAAGAAAATCGCTGAAGATGAAAAGAAGCTGGAGGCTCAGAAAGCAAAGGCGAGAGAGGAGAAGGCATTTGCCGAAGAAGAATTTAAGAACTGTGAGAAAAAGTATGATGATGCTGTGAAACAAGAGATCGAATGTGAGAGAAGTGCCCGGCGTTCAATGAACCCGTTAAAGAAACTAGCCAATGCAGTTGTATCTCCATTTGGTTATAAACCATATAGCAACGACGGGGATAAATTTGAGGCTGAGAAAATGCGCCAACTTCAAATCCAGAACCTTGAAGAAATGAGCAAGCTACGCCAAGACAGAAGTAAAGCTCTGCAAGAAATTGCTGAGTTTACCACCAGACTGACGCAATGCAAGGATGATACAGAGCTTAATGATGCTGCCATAGAAGCACTGCACAGTGCAATGGGAGGACTCCAAAAGCTGTCTGCTGTCATGATGAAAGCGGCTTTGTTCTGGAAACAAGTTCAAGTGCACTGCGAACAGCTAGCTCAGGAAAGAATGCAGGAATTGATTGCCACTGCCCTTGAGATGCCCAAGAGTGATCGTCTTGAGTTTTGGAAAGATCCATACTTCCTACAAGAAGCAGTTGAATACTATGGCCAGTGGGTTGCACTCGATGATGTGTGCGGTATTTATTATTATGGACAAGATCAAAGAGACGCAGAAGGATCTCTACAGCTACCTCACTGAAAATCCCACTAACGAGCAAGCTAGGGAGAATGTTCGTGACCTTGCCAGTCAATTTGGCCTTGAGCTAGCAAACGAGCAAAAGAAAATCAAGGAGAAGGAGTTCGCTTCTGCTGAAGAAGTTGCTAAACTGCAAGCTCAAAGTATACCTGGGAAATAGCTAGTCTTGTAACGATGTAGTAGACACATTATAGTAATGAGTGTGTTCTCTTGTTGTGTTATAATAGCTGCTGTTGGTTAGCAATAATAATTGTCAAGTGACTAATTCGCTGCGCATACCAAATAATGTCTTTAGAATTAATTTTTCCAAATCTGCATGTTTACACACCTACTGCAATACTAGTCAGTCAAGCTGATTTGATGCTCAAGAATCCAAACTTTTCACCAGCCATTACTTTGCGTTCCACTTCCTTCCATGCGTCTGCAAATGAATTAACAATCACCCTGCAGCCGTCATCTCTCAGTATCTCGTACTCCTCTTCTTTGTTAGCTTCAGATACTATGGTGTGCAGCAAATCTGTATCGTTTTTGCCGCCGTTGACTGCTGCAATCAACTTACCCATGAATGTTGAGGCTTTCTGAAAGAAAACAATTGCCTCTCGCTTCTCTCCGATTTCAGCGTGGAGAGTATTCGCCTTTATTTTTAAAGTATACACATCTCCTTCGATGCTGGATATCCTTCGATTCGTCTCTGATATTCGTCGGTTCTCGTTTGCAATGTTGTTCTCGGCACTACTGATTTTGCCGTTGCAGCGACCTATTTCTTCGTCTGCAGACTTGATCGAAATGGTACCGGCTGCTGCTACTGCAGGTACCGTCACAAATAGACTCGGAGGGAACAGTATGCCAAGAGCAACCGCGCCAAGTCCACCGCCAACAGTCCCGCCAATGGCTGCGTCCTTATCTCTCTTGGCCGATCTTTTTTGGTCATTAGCTCGACTAAGGTCTGATCTTGCGTCCTCAAGTAAAGCGTTGTGTCTTGCTCGCTCTACTTCGTACGATCGGATTCAAGTTGTGTCTCAGATTAGATAGTTCCCTTTCTTTCTCTCCCTTTTGGCGCATCAGATGATTTTCTTCTTCGATGAGCACGTTTCTTTCACTTTCTCGTTCTTTTTCGTACTCTTTAAGTTTTGTCAACAGCAATGGAATGCTGTCTTTAATCGTTTCCAAGTAGCGCTCTGCCGACTGTGGATCACTGCTCAGATATAATTTGGTCTGTGACACAATATCCAATCCGTTAGTGCCGGACAAGTTAGCCAGCTGCTCTGCCATCTTTTTATTCCGAGCTTGTCACTAGATGTGAACCTTTTTAACTGACTCCGACGGTGCCCCACCTACCTCTGGTGATCTGATCTCGCGCATGCGTCGTTCTCGCATGACGTAAAGGCGCATAATTTGAATGGTCATTCTCAGATAGCATACAAACTTGTCCACATATAGGAATATTCCTAAGAGACGTAATTTTTCTATTTCTATAATGGATTTCTTTGTCTTTTAAAAGGCTGGTAGTTTAGTGTATTGTAATTAGAAATAAAAAGAGAACTGAGTTCAAGCTAAGCTTTATAGATACATGTAGCTCCGGCGCGAACAATAACAACGGTGAACAACGCTATAGCGACGATCTGACTGCTGCCATCGCCGTTCTACTATCAGGAAGACTGTTAGACGTCAATTAATTTTTTTGAAAAAGCGGCGCATTGCTTTTGCCATCGAGTTGCAAAACAACGCATTTTCAAAAATTAATCGGCATCATTCAGTTACAAAAGCTCCCTAGGTAATAGAAACGACGACAGCAGCAGTCAGATTGTCGCTATAGCGTTGTTCACCGTAGTTATTGCAGCTTGAAACCAGCTTTTGCCAACCGATCGGAATAAACATGAGCTGAAATGGGCGTAACATTGAAATCTGAACGAGGTGAGAGTTCGCGCCGGAGCTATGTATACATTCGGGCATTGCTTGTAATAATGTTGCAGATGTTAGCTATACGCTATAACCAGATGCAGATGGGAAACAAAAAATCAACGAGTTTGCATAATAATTATGCTGAAGACTGAAGTGGCTAAACTGCAAGCCATTTGAAGTCATAGTTTCTTACAATAATTATAGCTAATAATAATTATTAGTTAGATTATAGTTAGTGTGAATCCTTATATTTTGCTGCCATAATTTTGTTACAAAATATGTGATTTATTTGAGTGCAAACATGTTATGGATGTCACCGTAATCTAAGTCCTATCTGCGGCAATCCTCCAATGTCCAACCTCCTCCATGCCCTTCAGGTTGCTGCATGCATGAGGCCCGTAAAATTACTGCTCATGACAATCTTTGTCGGGCTGAAGGTATTTCCTTTTCCCTCTCAAGCCAGCACTAGCTCTGACGAAACTCAATTTTCACCGTTTCCAGATTCGTCACTTTAGTGACCCTTTCGAACAATCTCCTTGATAATGTAAGATGGGGCAACGCCAGAAGTGTCCTTGGACTGACGTATAAAATTCATCGCCAGGCAAAATATCAGCGTTTGAACGCTAATGCATTGTATGTAGCCGCCATTTTGTTTCCTGGCATCCCACATATCAGGGAGGCACTACCGTGCCTCCCTAAATGATAGCCGTAGATAGCTACTGCA
>OZ024783.1:17954005-17986902 GCA_964017065.1 Haliclona indistincta | reverse complement strand
TGCAAATAGAACAGGTATGACACCATCTGACAATTGAGGACGCTTGTTCTCATCTTCTTCCTGTATGGAGCACGAACACATATTTACAGTACCGCTCACGAGTAAGTGGACCAACACCCGCGGGAGACTCGCAGGCAACCCAGGGGTAATTTTGTCTTGCCCGCGGAACCGTGTATCATTAACCGCGAGTAGATGCGAATACAGAGTGCATCACGCGCTGGTGCGGATACGTGCGAGCACTGTATATGCTCGCAAAAGCCACACAACGACAACGTGAGTCTGCCTAGCTATCCAGCGGGTCGCGAGTGCATGCAAGGCTGCATGAGGGCCGCGGGTTAGTGTGGTGCGGGCAGCGGGTATACGTTCACGGACCCGCGGGCACCCCCGAGTTACGCGCGGTTAGCCCGCGGGTTTGAGTACACTTACTCGTGAGCGGTACTGTACATTCAAAATTGCAATAGCCCGTAAACTTGCAGCACAACAAAACACTTTCAAGAATTTATCATTGCTGGTCAATAGTACATACCTTTGTTTTTTCTGATTCTTCCTCAGAATCAAACAAACCAAATCCCATTTCCTCATCTTCTTCCTCCTCGTTTTCTTCTTGAAGCTTTGTCCCTGCCGCTTCTTCATATACCTCTTCCCCATCTTCATAATATTCGTCCCATGAGCTAGCACAGCTATTGTCACTGAAATCATCATCATCATCACTACCATCCCAGCCGCCTCCTCCTGTTCTTATTGATGCTGATCTATAAGCTATAGTAAGAGATCACCATGTGATACAGGGCTGATGCGAAATTTGAAGCCGGGGGTCCATTGCCATACAAGTAAAAACGCGGCAGACACTAGCACACTCAAAGCGCAGATAGATTTTCGTGTGACCCGTCTGAGTGCTCGCAGAACTTTTCAATAGAGCTCTAGTGCGCATAAAGCAGGCAGTGATTTTATGAATCATGCTTTGTGCACGAAAATCCGCATTAGTCAAACATAGACGGCACATGTGAAATGCACTTTGAATTGTAAACAAACAATAAACAGTGTGTAATTACCTAGAGCCTGTGCTAGGGATTCAGCAATCTCTTCCTTCTGGGCCGGTTGTGATTTAGACACACTCTTCAGTTGAGTTCCCTGTGATTAGGTGAGTCACATAAGCACAGCATGATTATAAAGCACAACAAACTACTGAACTACTCCATTAGTAGAAGTACACAATTCGTGCATCAAGTGACATACACTACAAAATGATATATTATTATTGATCAAAAAACATCAAAATATGTGCACAAAGAGTGATATCACCGGTATACTGATTGTACAGCAATGCAACATGTGGTGAGTTACTCACTGATCTTATTCCCTGCAGTAGGGCTCCTCGACCAGTAACTAGCTTCTTGTCCTCTTTGACTTTCTTTTCCTGAAAAAGCGGCTTCATGGCAGGTGGTGGGGGAGGTGGAGGGGGCGGAGCAGCTTTTTCTGCTGGAAAAAAATTGAATACAAAGTCTTAATTTGAGACTAGAAAACCATTAAATATAACCAGTAATCAAGCATCTATGCTGTAACTGTAATGCAGAACCTTACCTTCCTGCATATTGAAAAACTTTGAACGTGGCATTGGCTTTTCAGCTTTTTTGGAGTCGACACGTTTAGTCTTGATAGCGGCAGGGGCAAACCTTACTTCATCTGTAACAAACAATTCAAGATCAATATGAAGTAAAGAGAAGTACACAGGTATGAACTTAACCAACCAAGAAAACATAATAATTATAGTGTGTGTATACTGATATAGAAAAGTAAATTTATTACCTTGCTCCATTTCCTGACTTGGGGCACGTTCTATGGTAGATCGTCTAGCAACATTTCGAGCAGATTTAGAAACCGCTTTCTTATTAAATATAACTGGAGGAGGAGGAGGAGGTGGCACGCCTCCAGTAGGAGGTGCGGCTCTCGAAGGAGCTCCAGGAGGAGGTGGCTTGCCTCCAGTAGGAGGTGCGGCTCTAATAGATGAGGCTCTAGCAGGAGGTCTAGGAGGAAGTGAGGCTCCGGGAGGAAGAGGCGGACCTTGAGCTTTAGGAGGAACAGGAGGAGGCGGTGGGGCTCCACCTTTAGGAGGAGGAGGAAGTGGACCTCCACGGACCTTCCAAACCGGACCACTTTTTAACTATAATAGGAAAAGTAACAAAATACAGAAACAGTTGACAAGACTGCAATCTACATTTTAGGCAGATAATACAAGAGATTGTCAAAATTTTAAAGCCTAAAATGTATTACTCTAGTAACACACAAACAACCATACAATAATTGGAATAGCTAACAAACTTTATGATAATGAAAAATTTCAAAGAAACGCGACAGCACTTCAATAATTATAATACACACACATGCAACAAGCTCATTTCTTACAGATAGCCGAGGTTCTTCAATTGACATAGCTGAAATTTTCGAACCAAAAGCAGCTTCAGTACTAAAGGAGAACGTCTGCGCTCCTTCAGTAGAACCAAACACTTGTAACACCTTTCCCCTGAATAGAGGCATAGGTACTGGTGCTTTGGACGATACTGGTAGAGCAGGCGGAGGAGGAGGTGCTGGTGAAGAGGCAGACAGCACTGATGATTGTTGTTGTTGCTGAGGAATAGAGCCTGAATGTCCCTTTGCACGGCCAAATGTTTTATATACTTCTGATGAGCGACGCTGTGCTTGCGGAGCTGAAACGATGCTGTTAGTTGAAATGTCATCCTTTTCAAAATCGTCCCATGAGAGCAGATCATCAACAGCAACAGATTCTGTGAAATGAAATAAATTTGATCTATAAAATGCTTTAGTATATTGCTACATAATTGGCATTGACACAATGGTACTTATGCAAATTTTGTGCTATTGTGCAGCAAAAATACGTGTCGCAGACTTTGCACGACTGACTTTAAAAGATTTAAGTATTGCGTACTATAAATATTACAGTTTTTGAGCAGCAATCTCATGTGTGTACCTGATATCATCTCGGCACTTAAGATATCAAGCGATTGCTGTCCCTGCTCTTTCAGCATTGAGTATGCATCGCCCTCATCTGAACTCAAGCTGATAGAATCCCATTTAGAATAATTATATTTTTCTCTAGAAGTAGGTCTAGTTTGCATCACCAGATCCTCACCATATGCATTAGATTCCTGTGAAGCACGTGAAGACAGGGATCGATAGCTTCTTGGTGAAGTGGCTGTGTAAGCAGGTGAGATTTCACCTGTAGTTTGAAGAAAGCCTGAGTCACGTTTAGCTATCAGGGAACTTTCAGGTCCTTGCATCCATTTATCAGTGCTGCTAGAGGTTAGAGTGACTGTTACTGTATGTGTGTGCGTAAGAAGTTTACCGTAAATACATTTTCAAACCAAGACAGCTTGCACCAACCTTTTTCTGTTAATTCAAAATCAGCAAGCAACGACTGGTCTTGAAACTTCACATTATCAAGTTCATTCTCTGCTAACATAGCTTCCATAGGCTGGTCCATCAACTCTTTCATTAAATCAGTACCGCCATATTGTACTAATATAAGTATAGAAAGACAGTCCATTAATATTAGGTTACAAAAGTGTATAATACCACATTTACACTGCCACAAAGCGCCATGCTGGAGCCCAGCTGGTGCCTTACTGATCACTTTGGTGGCTGTATTTACACTGCACGCTGTTTTGCCGAACCAATAATCAATCAAGAAAGCGGACACTTCCAGTTACCTTAAGGTGGCAGGTTATCGTTCGATATGAATATTAATGAGTTAAATTCTTTTGTTTGTAACTTTTGACAGAAATTATTACAGAGTACACTACTTGTTATGGAGCATGCTGACGTGCGTCCATGCTTCACTAGCGACTTTCAACAAGATCTGCAAACCGAGAAGTGCGCGCGATCTCTGGAACGCTGTAGCAATTTTTCGAACCAAAATTCTCGACGTGCAGCAATAGCACGTCTACAATAAAGCGCTGTACTTCAAGCCAAGGACACTGCCGAGGGAATGACGAGGCCTTTCTTTGAATTTTGCTCTTGTAGATTTTTTATGAATTCTAAAGCGCGGGTCACTAGCAAACATTCTTCGTTCGTCGACGATAACTCAGGACTCGAGAAAAAAGCAAAATAGTTTCTGTCAAAAGTTACAAACAAAAGAATTTAACTCATTAATATTCATAACCCGCCACCTTAAGGCGACTATTGTTAGCAGGTACTTAATTTAGCGAATTTTAGCGATTGACCTATAATATTTTCGCTAAATTAACTACCCGCCAATATTTAGATAGTAATTTAGAAACTAACCACGCGTACGTTTGCATGCAACAGCTAGCTTGCTAGCACTACTAGCAGTAGTGTCGCCAGTAACAGTATTGTAACTATCGTGAACTACTTGATGCAAGGTCTGACTCATTGTCAGAGATTCGTGATGGAATTATTGCATTGGCTCAATCTAATAAAGACTCTTTCAGTAAACTGGATTGGACATTGTGCTACACAATAATTCAATTGATGGTGTTGATTGCTTAATGTTTTTTTTAATTACTTGAATACCGAAACGCTAAAATTAATACCCGCTAAATTCATTATTTTTAAAAACCGGTAAATTTTGTACCTGCCAATAATAGTCACCTTAAGGGTGCAGTGTCACACCCACGCATGTATTCTTGGCTGGTTGCTAGGGGACTGTATCTCAGAAACTACTGCTGATATTCCAAGAAACCAAAGACCTATGCTACAAGACTGGCGAAGGCTGTACACATTGCAAACTATGAGCGCTGAAAGTGCCAGACGGAAACGTGACGGGCGCGGCTAGATACAACGCTTTAGGCTAATAAAACTTTCGTTCACTCAGGCAGTAGAACTTCAGATTGTGGATATATACGTACTTCAACAAGGCGAAGGCATTAACTTAGAGCTTTTTCGTGTATTGTGCTTGGAAGTGCGATTATGAGCTGCATACCTCGTGGTTTTCCTACTCAGAGGGAGTTTATTAAAAAAAACTCTAAGTTAACGTCTTTATCTGGTCGCTAATAGTCATATATCCAAGTTTGGGTCTATTCTGAAGGCCACAGACAGAGTTTTATCGAGGAATGCATTGTTTGTGATCTTGCCTGGCTACTGTCACTTATTAGTATTGTTAATGTGCTTGTATAAACATGTGAATATCATTTGTGGTGTGTAACAATGTCCAACTTGTACATTCCTGAATAAGTTAATGGTTGTTAAGGTCTGCACCCTTAAGGTAACTGGGCGTTGCAAAAATAACATGGCGACAGCAGTGTCTTTTGGGTTGCTTAATTTCTCTGTCATTTACTAGCTCTTCTCAGAGCTCCAGGACAATGGAACATGGCAGGTACACACCCAGATACACGACAAGCACGTGTGCACGCACTAACGACGTCCATACACGTACATATACAGGCCAAGTGTAGGGCTTTCTTGCTGCCTTCTCCGAGTTTCCCTGACTGCTACAGGCAGATATCTTGTGTTTGAGCCAAAACACAATTGCAACAGCAGTGTACCTCTAAAACTGTACTATTTGGACAGCGAGCAAGGCACTGTATCGTTGCACTGTGTGCTAAACACTGGTGTCGAGCCGTGCCGGCACGCTTTTGATACCGGGTCAAAACCGTTACCCTGGCTCAGCACAGCACCAATTTTTTCCACGTTTGCACTACCACTTTTGGTGCGCAGTGCTGGCAGTGTAAACGTGGGATGAGAAGATCATTAACAGAAGCGCCTTTAGTTTGTAACGCACCTCACAAGAGAAAAAATAATTAGTGAGAGCTGGTCTACTTCACGTGCATTCTGAAATGAACAATTGGACCCATCAAAATTTAGACAATAATAATTATTATTACTTTGTAATAATGCTTGCAAAACTAGGAACTTTAAAAGCGAACTTCAATAATAAAATTATGAAGTTATAATAACATGCAGTTATCATTGTCAGACAAAAATACATGTAGGTGATAAGCAGTAAGTAATATTAATTAATTAAATTTTTATGAATTAAATTTTATGAAGCTATGTATACGTAATCATAATTAACCCTCGGCGCATGCGCGAGGGTTACGGTACTTGGTTTGTCGTTCATTCACTCACTCGTTCGTTCGTTCTGTCCATCGAGCTACAGAGACCATCACTCACTTCTGAAACTCGGTAAAGGTATGAACAGGCTTAGCACGACAATGGCTTGCAATGTGACTCGTGGATTTAGCTAAAATGTTTTCGTTCTCGAGTTATGGCTGGCTCACCTTACTTGCCAGCCATCTTGGACGTCTCTGACAACAAAAGCGCCCACAGTTGTCTTTTTAGGTACTTATAGACTACATCTGAACAGCAGGACAGATCTGAGTGTGCGTAGATATCTCAGGAAAAGCCTACAGCTAGCAATGCATGCAATGGCTACCTACTCACGTGCGGTTCATGCCTGATCACGCCCACATGACACGCCTAGAAAGTGGTCAGCATTAATTTTGCTGTCTTCTGGTTAGCAGTGCAGTTTCAATATAGCTACAGCCTACAAGCTAAGCAGCTGCAAACTCCTGCTGCAATCACCAACTAGGGAGCTTAGTGCTAACGTTAACTCTACAATATTTTTGCAACGGTGCTCAAACGCCGAGGGTTCGTGAAATTCGTTCATTATGAAAGATTTCATGATTATCAACACATACCAGTTTGTAGTCTCTTTTTCTTCTTTGGTATAGACTTTCTAGTAGATGCTGATGTAGGCATCAAGTCAACAGGCACTGGTTCATCTTTCCCTAGCGATCTTCCATCACGTTGCAATGGCTGTGTCTTAGCCGCTATAGAATTAAGATAAGCACACTATTATTACAATACAGGTAGTAAATTTGAATAAAGTAATTACCGTATAGCGGGAAAGTTTCGCGGGAGAAAATTTTCGCGAATTTCGCGAATTACAGGCAATTCGCGAAAATATTATCCGCGAATGTCTTGTTTTCTGTTGACAAAGATAGGGCAATAGTGCTGATTCGCGAAAATATTATTAGCGAAATGCTCTATCTCGCGCATTCGCGAAAATTTTCTCCCACGAAAATTTCCCGCTATACGGTATGACATTCATCATCTTGTGCACTATACTGTATAAACATGCATAAAACTTTATAACAGTTAAAACAATTGAGAAAAAAATTACACAAGGCAAATAACATGTATGAGGTTGAGAAAACAAGAAATGTACTATTATAGCATAGCTTCGTGTGTCATTCAGTCTTACCTTCAGCTATAAATCTAACGCTACGACCTCCCTGACTCTGAACTGCAAGTCTACTAACTCGTCCAAACGGGCTCTTCAATGTAAGGATGCCTCTCTTTGATTTAGCCTCATCTCCAATGTATGAGTCTTTCTGACCCATGCCCACCATGACACCCTGAGAATAGAAGGAGAAAAAATAAATTAAAAAAATGTATAGATGTACAAATGTATAATATACCTGATGTCTTGGTCGTCCCACTAGAGCAGGGAACACAGCTGATGGTGCATCCTGACCAGCCATACCAGCCTACACGGGATTAGAAGATCTAACTAGTCGACAATATTATTGGAATCAAAACTATTATAGAGCTGACACTACTGGCTTCAATGCACAGTTAAGTGCGGGTAAAATACAGGTATCAAGAAATCACAACTTATACATAACATAATAATTATGATAGTTAAATTCTAAACCCAAAACGTTTGGTTTTAAAAAGTGAAAAATTAAAAAAATCACAATTAATTTTGTCGAATGCATTGACTGTGCTTGCATTTAAAACCATTGCAATTGAGCTTGTATTTGAGCACGTTCATAATAAATATTATAAGGTATATAGATGGTACCTTCACAGTGTCCATTCCAATATCAATCACAGCAGCGGAGTAATCATCATCTCCCTCGTCGTCATCATCCATTTGGTTGCGAAACAAGGAAAATCTTCTATAAAAGAAAGTCACGGTTAATAATAATCATTGATGATACGTAGAGATGACAGTGAACTAAGATGACGGCTACTCATGTGTGAAAATGAGTTATCACATATATCTCTAACATTATACATTTCTACTGCATACTTTTGCAAGCGTCATACTTCTATACTTCTTAGTTTTTTATTAAAACTTTCTTACTTAACGTGTGCATATTCATACTCCGCATGTACAAGCATACTATTATAATCTATTTAGACTTCAGCTCATAGCTGAGCAATACATACACGTGACAGAAATAACATGCACAAAATGATACTCACCCAATTTTTTTCTCTTCTTTAGCTAACTCAGATTCCTAAAAAAAACAAGAGATCGTCATACTAGACTCTATTGTATCTCTTCTACTAAGCACCAGGTTCAATAAAGAAAAGAAGTGAGCAACCAGTTGCATTAAGTGGTTAAAATGATGTCCTTACTCTACTATGCAGAGATAGCAAAAAGCCCATTGAAAAATTTAAATGTCCGGTTGTTTAAAAGAGGAGCTATCGTTATGTATAGTATTCTTTAACGTGTCAAATATGGTGCCAGTTTCGTATTGTAATTTTCACACGAGGCAGACGAGTGCGATTGTCTTTTTACCTTAAACGTTGCAATTATTTTTGATGGCGTTTATAGTTCGCGAATTTTGCTCTCAGATTGCTGTATTCAGTAATTTCGCGTTTTTTGGGGGCGTTCCCCTGAGTAATTGGCTAAATCGGTTAATTTTACGATCGAACAACACATTTCTATGTTTTCAGTATACAGAACAAGCAGGTTCGAAGACTGATTGTATACAAGAAAACTCTAGAAGCTCAAAAATGCATAATCTTACTCTTGATAATGCCCTCAACATAGATATATCATGTCATGCAGGCATGCAAGGCAGGCGGTAAATGTCCAGTAGCATTTTGGTGCAGGGTTTCGAGATGCAGTACAGCGATTGCCTTCGAGATGCCTTCACTTTTTTGTGTTAACAAAATACATTTGAAAAAAATGGTAATGGACGCATCTAAAATTAAACATACCAAATTATCTCCGAATTCTAATTTTAGAGCTGCAACACGCTGTAACAAAATATATGTATGATAATTATAAATGAACTTGATCATTCTATACCTTATCCAACTCAGTAGCTGTAAGATCCCTTGGAGCAGACATACTATAGAATAGAGAGAGAGAAGGACACATGGATATTTGACTGTAGCATGGTTGATAACCATAGCCAACAGAGAACGCACTCGACCACCCAAAACATCAACAAGAAAAATTCTGTATTGCCGACGGGGCAATTGCAAGTTGAATGAATACCAAAATTTTCAGATTTTATTTTGGGCTATTTGGTCCTTTATTCACAAAATTTAACAAGTGCAAAAGACAACAGCTCTACAGTACAAGCTGACGTTAGTAGTGAGGAGGTTGGTGAAACTTAATATTGGTACAGTAAGACTTGACTTACATTGCACGGCGCTCTCTATAACGTCTTTCTGCAAAAACTTCCTAAAAGATAAAAATACGCTTTTTAATAACTTGTTGTTCGTAAAAATAATTAACATTTACAACCAATGCTGTGACATGCAACACATACCAATCTCTTTGTTAGTTTCCGTTCTTCTTCCGCTTGCTGTGAAGAAAATGATTGAAATTTAATATGTTTCTTTCGAAGGAAAAATCAGAATTACCTTCTGCATCATCTGTTGTCTGATCTTAGCTTGAACTTCACTAATACTACAGAGAGAGAGAGACAGAGAGAGAGAGAGAGAGAGAGAGAGAGAGAGAGAGAGATGTGGGAGGGGTATTAAATTGTGCAAAAAACACCCCATTTTGACATTAATTATCAATGGCATGTAAAGATGAAGATTTTTGGCTTGCTCTCAGCAATAAAATCAGAGATCAGTATAACATACAGTACTGTTACGTAAACTCACGCTGTTCGTAGCTTCTCAACCTCTCTGAGCTGCTCATTGCCCTCTAGAGATGACACCAGACACAGATCACTCTCAGTACTAGATACTAGTGTGTCAGCCTCATCGATCTTATCACTGGCTAGAAGATTATGCACCATCTTACCAAGAAGCTGATGAAGAGGGAAAAATGTGGAAATTTGATGGTATATTGTCAGTTCAAAATAGAAATGTCACTCAACAAAATACAAGTATTTGGTAAATCTAAAAAAATTGAACATGCACAGACGTGATTATGTACCATAATATCTAGAATAGACTCCGAGCTTTAATAAAATTAATAATGCCTGGCTGAAATTAGTAAGCACTAAGCAACATATTCAAATGGCTGAACTCAATGAGCAGTCGGTCTCTAGATGCGAGGAATATTGATTCGAATGTCGGATGTGAGTATTTTACTACTAATAGAGATTTATTTTTTTCTAGTGAAAAAACAATTTTTTATTTTGAATAAAATTAATGTCCAGTATTTCTTCAAGAAAATATGTTATGTTAAATTTTGTTACTTTACCTTAGTTCTGATAGGATGGGCGGGGTCCAGTACTCCAGCAGACTCCTCCCACACCTTCTGATAGGTCTGCTCTATCTCACTCTTGTCGACCACAACCGCCATTGAGCTGAGGGTGTCCTCCACATTACGAGCAGCGATCTATAACACAGATTAATAAGATCAAGATTTCACAAAACACTGCTACTACATTGAATTCGAGCCATGTAACTGCACACTACAAAATGCGAGTGTAGGCTTGATCCAATTCGTAGAACTCTTCTTGATTTTAACATGTACAGTATACATGATATACATTGCTATTGTATAGTGTTGATGGTACTAGCGTGATTTTGAGGTGCAACTATGACCTTTACTGTACTGAAATAAAAGCACCGGCCATGTATACTAGTGGAAAATGTATTGTAAGTTTCTGACATGTGCCAAAGCATTCGTTGTTGCCCAAAATAGGAGCCGTTCACTTCTAGATCACCCCTTACGGCCTTGCCCAAGTGTAACTCAAACTATAACCCTATCACCTTTAAATTTTACGACCCCCTTAGAAAACCTTAGTCAGTCTTGTACTGACCACACCCACCTTGACAGGGTCAGCACCCTGATCCACCTCCCAGCCCATGTAGGCGAGTTTATCAGTCGTCTCCTTAGCAACAAGCTCATCAATAGAAGGGCCTTGGTGTGTGTCAAACTTTTCATCCTATTAAGAAAAATACAAAATAAGAGAGAGAAAAACAAAAAAATTCGAAAACATTGGAAAATTAAAGCGAAATATCTTCACGATAAACTAAGGCAGCTGAGACACAATATCTAATGTATGAGCTATAGTTGTTTACCTTGTCTCTTTTCTCAATAGCTACAAAGCTGGTGAACTGAGATACAATGGTGTACTCCTTGCTGGTGTTGATAATGAATGACTTCATGTCACGTTTGATCACCTAGTGCAGTGCAGTTAGTGATAGCATCATGTGACATGGGCTGATGTACCTCGTGTTGGGTTCTATCAATATTGAGAGACCCCTCAGCCCAGTCCCTAATGAGAGCTCGAGCAGTCAGTTGGTGAAGTGTCTACAGGAAATAATAAATTCACTGCAAGTAGAAAATATGGCTCTTTTTAAAATGACGCAAATATTCTTGCTATGGGTGATATGAAAGTACTGTGTGGTAAAGAGACTCACTCGTCCTTTAGTCATAGCTAGGTCTGATGTGGACACCATTGTCTGTATTTCCTTCCTACCAATGTACGCCATCAAGGTAGCCTATAGTAAGACAGAAAGAGTGAGTGAGTGGGTGAGTGTGTGTGCAAGTGAGTGAGTGAGTGATTGATTGAGTGTGTGAGTGAGTGACTGAGACAATAATTATGCATCTTGCAACCAGACGAATGCATTACGCAATAATAGAGAGTATTCAATAAACACAAACCTGTTTACAGTACGGGACGAACCCGTACACAACCTGTCTCGATCCACTGAACAACGAAACTAGCTCTTTAGGAGCCTATAGAGAAAATGAAAAAAATGTTTTATTTATTCTTATCTTGTCTTACCTGTACAGGAGTGGGTGCATTATCATCGTGTTGTCTCCATTCCACTCTCACATCTGTCAGGGCTGGTTGGTATGCCTTTGATAACTGGTCCTTCACCTTGCCCTGCCATTGAGACTTCTTCTGAGTATCAAAGAACTCACTACACCCTCCACCGATCCTAGCCATGGACCGCAAGAAATGACGATTAGCAGTGGAACTAGAAGAGACAGGAGAGAGAGAGAGAGTGAGAGAGAGAGAGAGAGAGAGAGAGAGAGAGAGGAGAGGAGAGAGAAAGAGAGTAATTGTAATCCTGTAAACATACCGTGAGTACATTATTCATTACCTGACTCCGAATGTGAACACTCGTGACGTCTTTGTACCAGTCCTGATAGCGGAGAGGGTGGGGCCCTCCTCTGTCATGTGACCATCAGTGATGACGAATACGCTACGAGGAGGGAGTGTGTCTTGACCACTCCCACTAGAGCTAGGAGAGAGCAACAGGAGTGAGTGGAGAGGACGCCAGAGATCAGTGCTACCCAAGTTAGCCTCACAACCCTGCACGGAGAGAGAGAGAGAGAGAGAGAGAGAGAGAGAGAGAGAGAGAGATTTGATGACACTCTTTATGTAAATGCACATGTTAAATTTTATTGCAAAATGCAGCGCACAAGTACACTTGATAAATAATACAAAAATATATAATAAAAATTATAATAATACATGTTCCCACCTGAACAAACTTTTGAGCTGTAGTTAGTGTCTCATTATTGAGGGGCATGCTCATTGGAAACAGACACTGGAAACCTGTAAACAGACAATTCAAGCACAGTGAGATATCAGATATGGTACTATCATAATGCTGTACTGTACATGCTGTACAGACCTGCTCCAAATGTGATAATGTTGAAGAGTGTCTTTGGAGGAAGATGATGAAGCAGAAGAAGAACTATCTTCTTAGCTGATGACAAGGACTCTCCCTACACAGATTAAAGACAGCATTATCAAGCTAGCTCGCTCCGTGCCCACTTACCAACACACTCACCCTCTCACTCACTCACTCACTCACTCGTTCAGTTACTCGTCAACTTGCCTGCTCATTCACTCACTCATTTCTCCCTGATTCCTCCCTCCCTCACTCACTACTCATCCCTTGCTTGCTCACCCCATTCACGCACTTGTTTGTTTCCTCACTAACCTTCATTGAATTGGACAGGTCCAACATGAGCACAATCTCGTTCTCAGTGATACTGTCGGCCTCGAATTCAGGATAGAAGGTCAGCATACAAGCCTACACAGAAGAACAATCAGGTCTTGCCCACGGCTTGCATGTATGCATAGACTTGGGCAAGAGGTGAACAGGGCAAGGTCTCTAACTAGCTATAGTTACAGTCGTGATGTCTATCTCTCTACTCACGTGGTGTCCTGTATTGTCCTCCTCAACCCACATGCGTGGTACGTGTATCTCAGCCAGTCCTATCATCAGCTGAAATCCCGCCCCCAGCTCCGCCTCTTCACACAACTCAACAGTAGCCATTGTCGAAGTCTTCTTCAGTTTAATCTTATGTGTTGGACTCTCAATAGTCTTTATTGGAAACGGCATTTCAATTGATATTTGAACAGAAAGAGTGTTGGCGCAATCCTCGTGAACTTTGACCTTTTCAACATCGCTCTGTGTGGTTTGATCAAGAGCTGATTCTTTCTTCCATGGAGCTACCGAGCCTGGTAGAGAGAAGACGATGTTCTCACCATCAGCTATGAGCTCAGCAACGTATGTGATCTTAATGAGGACACTAGCTCCTGGAGGAAGATTACCAACACTCACTGTGAACACATCCTGGAGTGAGAGAGATATAGAGAGTGATTGACAACATCCTGGGAAGAATCAATGTTCTATTTGAGGACATACTGAAATGATAAAGACCAACAGGTAGATTAGAAAGAAGCAATCATATTAGCACAAAAGCTTCCGAAACAGAGGAGAGTCTGATGTCCACGTGCAGAGTACACCAACCACAATCGAAGCACTTATCTTTTCAACCACTTCAGACTTTTTATTGGCAGGTACAAAATTGAATTGGCAAGTACTAATTTAGTGTTTCCTTAAAATATCTAAACTATGTAACACTATTTGCGTGTACTATTTTTTAGCAATTATGATGCAATCATACATTTTTTGATAAAAATTAATGATGTTAGTACCTGCTAATAATAGTAACATTAAGGTACGTTAAAAAACCTTGTACCCAAACCTCCCCAAAAGTGCATCGGTACGAGGATATTTCTGTCTCACATAGCGGCGCACATTAATATTTATTATTATTTAAAAAAATTTTTCATTGCAAGAGCTGAATAGCTAGCGTATAAACAGTTCAATAACTTCAAGAGGAGTGTCTTCATTGGTAGCAGATTGGTCACCGCACAGTCTCAGTTCAATGTCCTCAGTCGTGGTCTCACTGAGTGTCTTGTTGAACCATGGCATGTTGGGGTGACTACAGCAGGGAGCCTCAAAACCAGGACATTGCTGTCCATCC
The DNA here is from genome assembly GCA_964017065.1 of Haliclona indistincta. Taxonomy (NCBI): domain Eukaryota; kingdom Metazoa; phylum Porifera; class Demospongiae; order Haplosclerida; family Chalinidae; genus Haliclona; species Haliclona indistincta. The sequence goes on along the minus strand of OZ024783.1, from coordinate 17,972,417 downwards.
CATAGTGTATCATTAGAGTAAAGTATAGATTCACAACAAGTGTCATCATTGTCACCAGACTCACAGTAGTAGTCACTACCAACAAATGGAGGAGGATTGCGAACATTGCCAGTATTACAAGGACACGTTGTTGAACCGCTCAAAAGATTACGTGCGGCAGCATAAGTCCAAATGTGTTTGCGAGGAGCACTACCATATGTGATGGAAGCCCCATCAACATAAGTTCTGTCAATATTTACAGAAGATGGCCCGACTAGATATGAATGAAAAGCCTCTGGTGTACCATACTGATAGCCTCGTAGTTGTCCACACACTTGAGAGTAGGCCAGTCCTAGTGTGGAGAACACTGTGCTCTGACATCCACCACCGGTTACCATTCCGCCACAGAGAGTCAGTCCTGAGAGGGTTCGCTGTATCAGTCCCTGAGGGCAGGTGGCACCAGACTGTGACATGTTGACATAAGCCATTCTCATCCAGCCTCCCTCTCCTCCACAGTTGGACCCCTCCATGTCACAGTAGACTTGCACATTGGGAGCAGTTATCTGGTAGTAGCCTGAGGGAGCTGATGGGAAGTGGCGAAGAATCTCCTGACAAGATCTGTTAAGACTAAACTGCTGATAAGCCTGCATAAGAGCCTCTGTCAACTGTTCATCTTGCAGTGGGTCATACTGACCACACTCAGAGGATACTCTAGCAGGATAGGTGACTGAAGTGAACCCACTCACTACACCACCAGCCAGCAGTAGCCAGTGGTAGCAGAACAGCACACAGAGAAGGTTAGCTGCCATTTGTCTTAACAGTAGCACACGAATGAATCAAAAATTATTGCTTGGAGGATGTTTTGTAATGATCAAGAAATATTTTACAGGAAATAACTATAGTATAAGATGTTCTCTCCAGATCAAAGTCTGTTGCTGTACTAAATGATATATCTACAAAGCACCTTGTACTATGACAAGAAGACATCCATTTGTGATGTATGTAGTAGCTTTGAAAATATTTCTTAGAAAAATCACACTTCATTAAAATCTCATGGAGTTCTCTAAGCTGGATCAACCAATATTTTTTATTAATTTATGTTGCATATAGATCAAAAGTGAGGCAATCTAGATCAATTTATTTAGGAATGGTGTATAGGAATAAACAGAAAACAAGATGGCAGGTACAACACACTGATGGCGGCTGTGTTGCTATTGCTCTTCTTTAAACTAGACATCTCTATTCTACTATAGTATCCTAGTAGCTGGCTTTATCATAGTGGTTACATTGATGGCGGCTATAATATATAGTAGGTGCTATTGTTCTTCTTTTAAAATTTCTAGGATATAGAATAGAGATGTCTAGTTTAAAGAAGAGCAATAGCAACAACTATAATTATTATAGCTGAGAGGCACCGTTATGTGCTATAAAACTACAAAACTATGGTTTCCCTTAGAAACTACAAATTAAAATATTTCTAACGAAATCAAAAGGGTATTATAGGAATGGTAGAAATCTACCACTGGTCCACAATATAAACCAACAAGGAGGTAACATGGAATGGTAACACCATTGACTGGCTAATAGACCATGCATCCCTACATCAGAGGCTGCGGACACTTAGTCAACAGTCTGCAAGCCAGCTCAGTAGCCAATGTCATGTTGGCTACAGTGCTGTTAGAAGTAAGTGGTTGAAACCAATTCAAATGAGTTCAGTATAGTCTGCACACACTCAAATAATTATGTGTCTACAGATAATTGTCTTGGTAGGTGGACCTATGCAACAGAGGCACTCATAAAGGAGTCTTGTGTGTGAGCATGTAACAAACCCTCGGTGCAAGTGTAAGGGTTACTTAGTCGATCGTTCTCTAGTGCTGAAGAGGACGTGATCACTTCTTTGCACAAGTTACAGTGATGAGATACACGCTGATACAGCAAGATTTCTTGAGGTACGTGCTCAGGATTTTTTTCTGATTTTTGCATAATTATTGTGACGCCATATGGTGTCAACAGGACTTCAATGGTTATCGAAATGACTAAAAAGAGTAAGGATGATGTTTGCAATACACATGTATAGCTACTAAAAACCCTAAAATCTAAACAGTAAACAAGATAGGCTACAAAATGTTAATCTATGACTTCAAAGCATTTCATAAAAATTAAAATATTTGCACCTCATGACATCTTGTCATCTAAAATGTCATCTTGTGTACCAAACATCATCATGCACATAGTCACACAATCATCAACACGCATGTTTCCTGTACACAATTTTCGTATGAATTTCATGAAAAAGCATTTTACATGATACATGTAAAAGCACGTGTTCGTGTACCTACATGATAGATTATTGATTAAGGCAGTCTGACACAGTTGCTTGTGCTACATTGCGTCAATATAATGCAGATCTGGTAATTTGTTCTATTTCTGCGTCATGTTACATTGTTACAATTCAAATTGTTCAATACAATTCAAATTACAATTCAAATGTGCGAGCAACCACGCCACATTGTAAACCAGCTTTTACGACTTAATGTAATCACATACCGTATTTCTTCTAAAAATTCGGCGCAAAATAAATAACTTCAGATTTGCTTGTCCAATATTTGAAGGTAATTGTGGCAGAAGTTCCAGAAGCGCAGAATATTTGGAGGTACACGTGTTTTGAACGAGAACGCATCTACAGCTCTTTTCCATGAAGTAGAAGATTTTTCACGTCGAGCTGTTGGCTTACTGTGATGAAGAACCAAAGCACTTGCCGACATTTGGAGGTTTAGTACGCATTTTAGCGACAATGTGCCGAAAAATAGAGCAAGCCGAATATTTAGAAGAAATAATTATGGTACATATATTATCATCAGGAACAAACCCGCTGCAAGGGTAGCTAAACATTTTTATTAGAGTGAAGAAATGACACTAATACCTTGTTCTCTAGTATAGCGCATTGTGCCAAGCCTAAAATATGGCACAACATAATACTCTGATGAACAGTTGAGCTAACCTAAAGACTAAACCTTTAATCTAATGAACATGTTTTGCAATAGAACAATCGAACTTTTTTCAGTGTTACAACAAAATTTATAACATGTGAAGTAGCTGAAAAGTTATAATACAGAATTGAATGTGATACAAAACCTGCACACAAGTGAAATGAGCCAAGCAAAATTAATGGCTAGCGTACAAACAGTTCAATCACTTCAAGAGGAGTGCCTCCAGTAGCAGCATGTACGTAACCAAACACTCTCAGTTCAATGTCCTCAGTGTACCTAGGTAGTCAACTATGGGTGTTTTCGTAGTCAGAGAGGTCCAAGATGGCTGTCAAGGTGAGCTAGCCATACATAACTTGAGAACGAAAGCACTTTAGCAAAATCCACGAGTCACATTGCAAGCCATTGTCGTGCTTATCATGATCATGACCTTACCAACGCGTAGAAGTGATCGCTGATCTCTGCGGCTTGATGGACAGAATGAACGAACAAATTACAGAGCAAGTACCGTAACCCTCGCACATGCGCCGAGGGTTAAAAAAACTTAATAAGAAGTATAATAACTATTAATAGAGCAGAAAGGATATATGATGTCATGTAATGCAATGATCAAGTTACATTTTGCAGGAAATAATTATCGTGCATATGATCTCTTCAGACAGATCCAAATCAGTTGCAGTACTGAAATTATATTTTTCTTAGAAGCATCTTGTAATAATTAAGACAAGAAGACACCAATTTGTGATGTACGTAGTAGTTTTGAAAATAGTTCTTTGAAAAATCACACTTCATAAAAATTCTAGTGACATTATCATTGCCGATAGGCAATGATATGTAGGGATGACCACGAATTAAGATGGCGGCTACTCATGTGTGAAAATTAGTTTTCGCACATATCTCTTTTGTTATACATTTCTACTGCATTTTAACCATCTTTGAGGGAATCTGAAGTGTAAGCGCTTGTAGGAAGTCCATGAAAGTCGCCGGGATTGCTTGCTCGACGACGAAAATCAAGATGGCGACTCTCAGGGAGCAAGTTGCAGATCTTCGCTGTTTTAGCGTTTATCGAAATTCCAGACATCTAGGATTGATCAGGCGATTGTTCTGAGCATGGAAATACCTTTGGCTAAGCTGGCAGACGTTTCTAAAGAGGTAAAACAAAATCGCCGCCCACGCGAATTGTTCATCTTCTTTCTTCTTCTTCTTCTTCTTCTTCTTCTTCTTCTTCTTTTGACAAGCCTAGCGCTGTCCTGAGTGAACGAATCACTATCAAACCTGCACCATCGCACGTGTATATATCTGGGGTAGTGCACTTAGTGCTTAGATAGGCATCAAACACTACCGGAAGCGAGTAATCCTTGAAAAACATGGTTTTTGGACCGTTTTGGGATGTTAGAGCGACTCCATTAATTAACCCTCTTGTCGCTGCTGATCATTGACTCCGCCCACATCACTTTTGAAAGTGAGCTCGGTTCTCGCTTTCTCTCTGCTCATGGGCGCTTCAGCGCGCAAGCTAGAGCCTAGAGGTATGAACAAGCAGTATACCATACCTTGGGTAACACTGATCTGTCTATGCTGTCATCATGACCCACGGCAGGCGCGAACCGGACGACGGTGATGCTACCCGATCTCAAAGGCTAGCCTGGTTTCTTACACTACGTGGCGTGAACTGTACCTATAGGACCCCTGTGCTGTTGACAACTGGACGTTGGTCATTGTAAATGGCTAGAAGCCTCTGTGATCGTGATATCGACATCAACAAGGCTCTACTAGGCGACTAGGCGTGTCTACTCGAATCCTCTAGCTCTATCCCGGCGGACTAGTCTTCCAGCCATGATCACCATAGTGTTCCACTGAGTTGTCAGCGTTAGTCTCTTCTTCATCCATTACAGTGCTAGGAAATATGTTGTCAACTCAACCTCTCTAACTAATTTAAACCTTTTCGTGATTGCCGATATAATAACATTCCATGTTCCTTGACTCTCTGACTAGAGAGGCTATGCACCTTCTCATCTACTAGCTAGTAACTGCTGCTCACAGAGTTGTAAAAATGAAATAACAGCTAGCATAGAATACAGCTGATAATTTTAAACTGATAGTGATCAAAAAAGTAACAGGAACAAAAAAAGTAAAAAAGTTTTAATAAAAAAACTAAAAAGTGTAGGGATGACTCTTGCAAAAGTAAAGGAACAAGATGGGATAATGCTTGCAAAAGTAAAAGAACAAGATGGGATGATGCTTGCAAAAGTAAAGGAACAAGATGGGATGATGCTTGCAAAAGTAAAGGAACAAGATGGAATAATGCTTGCAAATGTAAAAGTCCCAAGTATCCCTACATCAGCGGCTTGAAGGAGGACGCAGTCCGATGAAGTAATTGACGGTTGTAAATAACTAGAGGTATCTGTGTTTGGAGGACGCAGTCTGATGAAGTAGTTGACAGTTGTAAATAAGCTGCAGGTAGCTGTATTTGGAGGACGCAGTCCGATGAAGTAATTGACGGTTGTAAAAGGTGTAGGAAGAGGATTCCACATCAATTTTGTCCGTTGCACGTCATCGCAGCAAGCCGCTGATGTAGGGATACTTGGGACTTTTACATTTGCAAGCATTATTCCATCTTGTTCCTTTACTTTTGCAAGCATCATCCCATCTTGTTCCATTACTTTTGCAAGCATCATCCCATCTTGTTCTTTTACTTTTGCAAGCATTATCCCATCTTGTTCCTTTACTTTTGCAAGAGTCATCCCTACACTTTTTAGTTTTTTTATTAAAACTTTTTTACTTTTAACTATAGGCTTCGAATAATTTACGTGCATAGCTTGAAAATGCTATTATATTAAAATTCTATAAACCATAGTAACGCTAGCAGTAATTGCACTGGAAGCTATATCAAGCTATTCTGTAATGCACAGCACAGTTGCACGGCGATTCTGAGTTATGTAATCAGAAGCCAAACTACCATGCTGATTGCTGATTCATTGGGCATGTCTACAATGTCAGAGCACTTTGCCATTTAGCCAGTGCTTCCTTAAACAATTTATTTGGATTCACATTAGTACTACACGCGCTATGCAGTAACCTGTGACAAGACTTTTATCTGTCTTACAAGTTTCATTTTTTAAATCAAATAATTTTGTGATAACGGAATCATCATTGATGACCAAAGAATGTGATCATTACTATTTTGCTGTAGTTTGAAAAAAATTGATTTAGTACGAGAGCGAAGACATTAAACGAATAACTTGTTCTACTTCAGTCTAGTGTTGCCGCCACTTTCTTTTAGTGCCTAAATATGGCACTACATCATGTATCGTGTGTCATGATACTCTGGTGGACATAAAACATTGTTTACGATCAAAACTTTAGGGAAGCTAGCTAATATAATGTAACATGTTTCTGCTGTACAACGATCGAAATTATTGATCCAAACACACTGATTCATGTGATTACTAGCTAGAGTACAAAGAGTTCAATCAGTTCAAGAGGAGTGGATCCACTAGAAAAAATTTGAAAACTACACACTCTCAGTTCAATGTCCTCAGTGGTGGCCTCACTGAGTGTCTTGTTGAACCATGGCATGTTGGGATGACTACAGCAGGGAGCCTCAATACCAGGACATTGCTGTCCATCCCATAGTGTATCATTAGAGTAAAGTTTAGATTCACAACAAGTGTCATCATTGTCACCAGTCTCACAGTAGTAGTCACTACCAACAAAAGGAGGAGAATTGAAATTAGAGCCAGTATTACAAGGACACCTTGATGAACCGGACAAAAGATTAAGTCCAGCAGCATAAGTCCAAATGTGTTTGCGAGGAGCACTACCATATGTGATGGAAGCCCCATCAACATAAACGTTCTCAATAGTAATTACAGATGGTGTGGACAGATAAGAATAGAAAGCATCCGGTGAACCAAGCTGATAACCTTGTAGTTGTCCACAAACTTGAGAGTAGACCAATCCTAGTGTGGAGAACACTGTGCTCTGACATGATCCACTATCTATCCTGCCACAGAGAGTCAGTCCTGAGAGGGTTTGCTGTGTCAGACCCTGAGGGCAGGTGGCACCAGACTGTGACATGTTGACATAGGCCACTCTTGTCCAGCCTCTTTTTCCTCCACAGTTAGTCCCCTCCATGTCACAGTAGACCTGTACTAGTGAGCCATTAGGAGCAGTTATCTGGTAGTAACCTGAGGGAGCTGATGGGAAGCAGTGAAGAATCTCCTGACAAGATCTGTTCCTTGGAGGATTACAACTCGGAAAACCAAGCTGCTGATGAGCCTGACCAAGAGCCTCTGTCAACTGTTCATCTTGCAGTGGGTCATACTGACCACACTCAGAGGATACTCTAGCAGGATAGGTGACTGGAGTGAACCCACTCACTACACCACCAGCCAGCAGTAGACAGTAGTAGCAGAACAGCACACAGAGAAGGTTAGCTGCCATTTGTCTTAACAGTATCACACGAATGAATCAAAAACTTGCAGACCAAAGGATGTTGTCAATGATCAAATAAAATACCTTGTATAAGTAAGATGTTCTCTCCTGAGACAAATCCAAGTCAGTTGCTGTACTAAGCTATATTTCCTATGCAGCATCTTGTAATATGACAAAGAACACACCAATTTATGATGTACGTACAAGTATTAGCTTCCAATAAAAGGTCTTTGAAAAAGTCATACTTCAAAAGAATTTGAGTGGTATTACTCTATGCTTCGAAATAATGTACATGCATAGATTGAAAACCTATCACTGTATTGGCGCATCATTCTCGCTTATCGTCTGTTAAGCGCATGTTTTGTTGCAGCGCTCAATACACTTGCGATTATTATTAGGCGCATCTCACGATCACGTATGTGTGCTTATAGTCATTAAAATACGTACCACACAAATGAATCAAAAACTTAATATGTATAATAAGAACTATAATACTATTAATAGAGTTGAAAGGATGTTGTCATGTGATCAAGTAACATTTTGCAAGAAATAATTATCGTGCACATGATAAGCAAGATGTTTTCTCCAGATAGATCCAAGTCAGTTGCTGTACTAAAATTATATTTTCGAAAAAGCACCTTGTAACATGACAAGGAGACACTAATTTATGATGTACGTAGTAGCTTTGAAAATAGCTCTTTGAAAAATCACACTTCATAAAAATTCTTGTGAGGTTAGTATAGGCTTCGAATATTTTATGTGCATAGCTTGAATTTGTTACAGTAACATTACTATGGTAACCATAGTAACGCTAGCAGTATAAGTACACTATTGCACTGGAAGCTATAATTATAGCGATACTCTGGTGAATATAAAATTATGTTTTACTACACTTGAGTGACATAAGGATTAAGGATCACAACTTTAGGGAAGCTAGCTAATATCATGTTTCTGCATTACAACGATCGAAATTACTGATCCAAGCACAATTCATGTGATTTTTAGCTAGAGTACAAGCAGTTCAATCAGTTCAAGAGGAGTTTCTTCACTTGAAGAAATCTGATTAGTGCACACTCTTAGTTCAATGTACTCAGTGGTGGTCTCACTGAGTGTCTTTTTGAACCATGGCATGTTGGGGTGAGTACAGCAGGGAGCCTCAATACCAGGACATTGCTGTCCATCCCATAGTGGATCATTAGGATATAGAAAATCACAACAAGTGTTAGCATTGTTACCAGACTCACAGTAGTAGTCACTACCAACAAATGGAGGAGGATCTACTCCACTGCCATTATTACAAGGACACCTACTTGAATCTGAACCGATCCTAAGATCTACTCCAGCAGCATAAGTCCAGATGTGTTTACGAGGAGCACTACCATATGTGATGGAAGCCCCATCAACATAAGTTCTGTCAATATTTACAGATGATGGCCCGACTACATACGAATGAAAAGCCTCTGGTGTACCAAACTGATAGCCTCGTAGTTGTCCACACACTTGAGAGTAGGCCAGTCCTAGTGTGGAGAACGACATCCTCCACCACCGGTGATCATTCTGCCACAGAGAGTCACTCCTGAGAGGGTTCGCTGCGTCAGTCCCTGAGGGCAGATGGCATCGGGCTGTGACATGTTGACAAAGGCCACTCTCATCCAGCCTCCCTCTCCTCCACAGTTGGTCCCCTTCATGTCACAGTAGACCTGCACTAGTGAGCCATTGGGAGCAGTTACCTGGTAGTAGCCTAAGGGAGCTGATGGGAAGCAGTGAAGAATCTCCTGACAAGATCTGTTCCTGGGAGGGTTGCAACCAGGAGGACCCAGCTGCTGAAGAGCCTGACCAAGAGCCTCTGTTAACTGTTCATCTTGCACTGTGTCATACTGACCACACTCAGAGGATACTCTAGCAGGGTAGGTGACTGGAGTGAACCCACTCACTACACCACCAGCCAGCAGTAGATAGTAGTAGCAGAACAGCACAAAGAGAAGGTTAGCTGCCATTTGTCTTAACAGTATACCACACAAATGAATTAAAACTTTTATAAGGGAACTAATAGAGCTTAAAGGATGTCTTGTCATGCAATGCAATGATCAAGCAACATTTGCAGGAAATAGTATCTTGCATAAGATGTTCTCTCCAGACATGTCCAAGTCTGTTGCTGTACTGAAATGATACTAATTTTTGATGATCAAGCAGGAAATAACTCATGTAAGAAACATTTTCTCTCCAGACAGACCCATGTAAGTCAGTTGCTGTACTAAAACGATTTTATCTACAAACTTTTACAAAGCATCTTGTAAAAATGACAACAAGACGACAATTTATGATGTACGTAGTAGCTTTGAAAATAGCACTTTGAACAATCACACTTCATAAAAATTCTAGTGATATTACTAAACATTTATGTGCATAGCTTGAAAATGCTAATAATTATAGTAACATATGCTATTGTGCTAACCATAGTAACGTTAGCAGTAATTGCACTGGAAGCTATATCAAGCTATTCTGTAATGCACAGCACAGTTGAACTGTGATTACAGTCAGAAGCCAAACTAGCATTGCTGATCGCTGATTTAATGGGTATGTCTACAATGTAAGAATGCTCTGCCATTTTTAGCCAGTGCTTCGTCAAACAATTGATCAGCATTCACATTAGGCTTAGACAGTCAACTGTGCCCATAAGCAAGACTCTTATCTGTATTACAATTTTAGAGGTTTTTCAGTAAATCAGCTAATAATTTTGTGGTAACGGAATCAACATTGAACACTCAGCAAAGAATGTGACCACTATTATTTTGCTGTAGCATGAAATAAAATTGATTTAGACTTTAGTTAAAAGCAGCTGAACTGCAGATGGCTTGGTGGAATTTCTCTATACACAGAGATACATGTACTTCGATAACATAGTAGTGTCTATACCAGCACAGGCACACAAATTGAAGATACACATATCATTGCAACACTTCGTGGGTAGCTATAAATACGAGAGCAAAGATATTACACGAATAACTTGTTCTACTTCAGTCTAGTGTTACCGCCACTTTCCTTTTGTGCCTATAAATATGGCACAGCATCATGTATCGTGTGTCGTGATACTCTGGTGAACATAAAACATTGTTTACTACAATTGAGGATCAAAACTTTAGGGAAGCTAGCTAATATCATGTAACAATTTTCTGCAATTCAACGATCGAAATCATTGATCCAAGCACACTGATTCACGTGACTACTATATAGCTAGAGTACAAAAAGTTCAATCAGTTCAAGAGGGGTGTCTTCACTAGAAGAGCTTTGAGTAGCACACACTCTCAGTTCAATGTCCTCAGTGGTGGTCTCACTGAGTGTCTTTTTGAACCATGGCATGTTGGGGTGAGTACAGCAGGGAGCCTCCAAACCAGGACATTGCTGTCCATCCCATAGTGTATCATTAGAGAAAAGGATAGATTCACAACAAGTGACATCATTGTCTCCAGTCTCACAGTAGTAGTCACTACCAACAAAAGGAGGAGGATGGAGAACACTGCCAGTATTACAAGGACACCTTGATGAACCGGTCAAAAGATTACGTCCAGCAGCATAAGTCCAAATGTGTTTGCGAGGAGCACTACCATATGTGATGGAAGCCCCATCAACATAAACATTGTCTATACTTACAGATGGGTTGAACAGAGAATAATGGAAAGCATCTGGTGCACGGAACTGATAGCCTCTTAGTTGTCCACACACTTGAGAGTAGGCCAATCCTAGTGTAGAGAACACTGTGCTCTGACATCCTGCACTATTCCTGCCACAGAGAGTCAGTCCAGAGAAGGTTCGCTGTGTCAGTCCCTGAGGGCAGGTGGCACCAGACTGCGACATATTGACATAGACCACTCTCATCCAGCCTCCCTCTCCTCTACAGTTGGACCCCTCCACGTCACAGTAGACCTGCACTAGTGAGCCACTGGGAGCAGTTATCTGGTAATAACCTGAGGGAGCTGATGGGAAGCGGTGAAGAATGTCCTGACAAGATCTGCCAGGAATAAACTGCTGATAAGCCTGCATAAGAGCCTCTGACAACTTTTCATCCTGCAGTGGGTCATACTGACCACACTCAGAGGATACTCTAGCAGGATAGGTGACTGGAGTGAACCCACTCACTACACCACCAGCCAGCAGTAGCCAGTAGTAGCAGAACAGCACACAGAGAAGGTTAGCTGCCATTTGTCTTAACACACTGCAAAAACTGATTTGTTAATACAACAAAACAGTTTGTGGTAATGATGAATCTATAGAGATTCGTCATTACCAAAAACTGTTTTGTTGTATTAACAAATCAGTTTTTGCAGTGCAGTATCACACAAATGAATCAAAAACTTATGTAATAAGAACTTATACAATAATACTATTAATAGAGCTTAATATTTAATTTTCATAAAGGATGTTTTCCCAGCAGGGTTTTAAAGCAGGGTTACAGGATGTTTTGTGTCTGTGGGGCTGCGCACCCAGAAGCTGAAGGGTATTATAGGCTATTATATAACTTTTGTTGCCATTTTTTGATAGTTAGATACACAATTTATAAATGAGTTAGTGAAATTCCAGGGGGAGAATCCCAGGGCACCCCAAATCCTGTAAAGGATGTTGTTAACAAACAAGTTTAATTAGCTGCCATTTGTATTAACAGTATACCACACAAATGAATCAAAAATCTAGTAATATTATTAACAAAAATGGTTAAAGTATGTTGTCATGTAATGCAATGATCAAGTAACACTTTCAGGAAATATTTTTATAAGCAAGATGTCAGACAGATCCAAGTCAGTTGCTGCACTGAAATTAGTAACATGACAAGAAGACACCAATTTGAGATGTACGTAGTAGCTTTGAATTAGACCACTCATTAATAATTCATTGAGTCGGCAGCTTTGACGTCATGAATTAGCGACAGCCGTTCATGTCAGTTAGATCCCTCATGAATAATGTAAAAAGGACCGTTTCTTTCACTGTGAAAGATCCACGACGTGTCGAAGAGCTAACCAAGACAAAGTGCAGTTCTTCATGTTATCTGCATGGAGTGAAGAAACCATGCCACTACGTTCTTCACGAACTGTAAACGAGCTCCTAGCACACAAAAATGGTGACAGTCATTTTCAGGTCAGAGACACCAAATGGTGTCAAGAGGACTTTAATGGTTATCAAAATAACTAAAAAAGTGTAAGGATGATGTAAAATCCTTACACTAGTAATAATCCTAAAATCTAAAACGGTAAACAAGATGTGCTACATAATGTACATCTATGATTTCAAAGCGTTTCATATAGCAAATTAAAATGTTATCTTGTGCACCAAACATCATGTATATAGTCACGCAATAATGAACACGCATGTTTCCTGTACATAATATTTTGTATGAATACATGATATGTGTTCCGTAAATGAGTTTGTTTGTCCTCATGCACACATAAAGATAAGGACAAACCAGCTGGGACAAACATTAATTTCTTACAGCGGTTTCAAAACAAAAGCCTTGCAAATGCCACAAAAGCGTAAAGCGTGGTCGTGCCTTATTTGGAACGTTTATTACATTGCGTGATTCAGATTGAACACGGTTTACGCTCTACGGTTGACGCTTTTAGATTGCAAGAAGTAGTGAAACCGCTGTATGCAAAAATTGTAACAGACTCTCTGACTTACTTATTGTTATACAATACATTGTTCTGTTACCATAGTGATAAGGACAGACATTAATTTCTTCGTACATACATACACACACCTAGTATTATTATTGTCACTCACTGGTGTCTCTTCGTCCATGAGATATGCTCCATGACCCTCAGAGATAGCCTGACGATACTCTCGATGAGCCTGCTCCTTCTCTTTCACTTCACCAACAATGTGCTTGCCATTAATGAACGCCTCAAAACCACATACTACAGAAAACAAAATATCATAAACATGTATTTATTCCAATCACTAACTACATGTGAATGCACTATTCACATGAAAATAATTATTATTTGCACCTCGTACATATTTGGCATACATGCATGTACATTAACTCTTTAGGGACTGAATTATTTTGACGAAAATTCGACTTGCTCTAAACTGACAGTTTGTCTTGCATTTTCTACAACATGCAGTACGTTAGCTGTTCCAAACTAGCACTGTTGTTTCCTGGTATGTCAAAGTTTACAACCATGTACTAAACTCTGAGTTGGCCACTCCCACTTCGGAACTGAAGCCGCTTAAGTGCTGCGACCTCGTCATTTTTCAGCCAATTTTGGTCTTCGTTTAGCCCTTGTTACTGATACAAAAAGCTGGTGGTGTCCAGGTGAGCAAACAGCATAGTTTAGACCATATTCCATGCCCAAATATGCATTTCTGGGCATCCTGAAGCCTTAAAAATGCCAAAAGTGTCGAGGGGCTCCGCCCCTTCGAACCCCAGGTTAACGGGGGGACACCCCCTTTAAAATTCCCCCCATTCTGTACGTTTTAGTGGGGAGGGCGCGCCGAAAAACAGGTGGTTTTTTCAGGTAGTCATCTTTTGCAAATAAACTTGATTTGACCTTTCTAGAGCACTTTTTATGACGTCTAGAGTAGGTGGAGTCAATTATGGCGGCTAAAGCCGCTATAGGCCTTAAAGGGTTAATGTACATGCTATTACATTCCTCATTAAGAGAAGTCATATACACTATCATCTCTATCTCACCCGCCGCCATGTCTCCCAGAGGGAACACATACTTTGCCTCAATAGCTACACTGCTGTTGTTCTTGTATGACTGTAGTACCACCACCTACATGTACATAACATGATACTGTGATGTTTAGGAAAAGAATAGATAGGACACTATAACGCATTATTGTGAGTGGATTTGAAAAAGGGGTCACTTTGCTCCTGCAATTTTCGAACGAATGAATGTTTTCAACTTGCTGCCAATCAGCCAAATTTAGTACCATGCCTCTAAATTTTATTGAGCAGCAGCTATTTCAAAAACGACAGACGTGCCTTCAAAATTGCAGGAGCAAAGTGATCCTTTTTATCAAATTCGCTCACAATATTATTTGATCTAGTAATTAATACAGACTTGAACAGATTAATACAGATTTATGGCAGTCAAGTTCAACATTTTCATAGTAAATGCAGCTACAGCGTACTTGTTCTAGTAGCATGATTCAGTCTCACCTTGGCGGCTAGGTCGATGAGTTGTGCCCTGATATGGACTGCCTGCAGTGGTACATCAGCTCCCTCCACCTTCAGACCAGCCTCCACCTTGTTAAGAGGATTAGCAATGTCTCGAACATCTGACAATGACACTGCAATAAAACAAAAATAGTATCACTGAGAGAACAACACTGTATGCATATAAAGTCTGCAAGCACGGATGAACTTGCACAAGCTCTGCTGTGACGATTGAACACAAAATACCGCTAATGGTGAGTAGACGTACGTACAGCTATTAAAATTCTTACAAAGGTAAGCAAAGAAATAATTATAAATGTGTACAATTACAGTAAGTTCTATTATTGTAAAGGCTGGTTTATCACAGCTATGTGGGCAATTTTTATCTCCGTATCGCTACTATACAGTTCTAGCAGATTATTGTCTCACCTTCACTTGATCCAGAGCTCTCTTCCTCCTCATCTCTCTCCTCTAATGGCTCCTTCTCTTGCTCTTCATCAGACATGGTGACCTGGTCTCCTGGCAGGTTGAACTCCACTAGATACCTCATTCTCTGCTGACTGGTCGAGTATACAACATACTCATTGTCCTACAATACCACACGATGAATAACGTTATTCAATACCTATTGTATTGTAAGGTCAAATGGTTTTGTGCAGCAATTACTGTACCTTGAAATCTGATGGTTCCTCCTCGGATGTTTTAACCCCTTTCACACTGTTGTAGCCTTCAGGTGGAGCAGTGAGCTTCTTCTGAAAACTAGTGAACTCCTAAAACACACGAAACAAACCATACATCATACTTTCAACAAACCAAAAAAACTATGACTAAAAACATGGAAACAACAATTCTCACCTTGACTTTACCGAGTGCAACTTGGTTGACCAGCATGAGTCGTGTGCCGTTACCAGCCTTGCCTTGTTTAGAGAACTTGCTGGACAGGCTTGCTGACCTGGCAAAGTAAATCCCGCCCCCTAGCATGCCTGGGTCTGACCGCCTCCCTCCAAAATCGTCCACAACTATCTTCGGCAGCAACATACCACTGCAACCACAAAACATTACGATTTTGGGTTACAGACGGATTATAACAAGTTTTAGTAAAGAGTGATCAACCAATCAGATTGCTAACCGGGAGAGTATGCCGACAAAGTTCTGAGGTAGTGATGAGTGGAAGAGCAGTTGTTTGTTGGAGATTGAGTGAGTGAAGTTACTATCCTCCACAGCACGACACACACTGTGTATCCTTACTATATCAATACTAGGAGATGAACTAGAGAGAGAGAGAGAGAGAGGGAGGGAGGGAGGGAGGGAGGGAGGGAGGGAGGGAGGGAGGGAAGAATGGTGGGAGAGAGGGAGAGAGAAAGAGAGAGAGAGGGAAAGAGAGAGAGAGAGAGAGAGAGAGAGAGGGAGGGAGAGAGGGGGGGAGAGGGAGAGAGAGAGAGAGGGAGAGAGGGGGAGAGAGAGAGAATGAGAGGAACAATAGAAGGGCAGTGTGATTGAGTCTGGGTGCAAGCTAGTATTCCTAACCTGTGTTGGTTGTCAAGTACGAGTGTTTTAACAGTATTGAACTCATCAGATGATGGATCAAGTGGAGTGATATCACAACGTAGAGCATGATACTGAGCAGTGGGTCCTGATCGATGAGACCAGTTAGTGGTCTCACTAACACCAACCATGTCACGGACAAGCTGATAGAGAGAGAGAGGGGGAGAGAGAGAGAGAGAGAGAGAGAGAGAGAAAGAGAGAGAGAGAGAGAGGAGGGAGAGAGAGATAGAGAGAGAGGGGAGGAAATGAGGGAGGTTGAGGAAGGGGGAGGGAGGGAGAGGGAGGGGGAGGAAAGAGGGGGAGGGAGAGGGAGAGGGAGAGAGAGAGAAGGAGGGCGGGAGGAAGGGAGAGAGAGAGAGAGAGGGAGAGAAAGAGGGAGAGAGAGAACAGTAAATGTGACATGTAGTATATCCAATACAGCGTTGTGTGCATACCTGGCAGACATCTTGTTTTTGAGCTATTAGTTTCTTGTTGTTGATGGTGGGTGTGGTCTTGTGAGGTAAAGACGAGTAGAACTCTTTTGAATGTGACTTGATCTCTGAAAGAAGTGAAAACAACCGAGTCACTCACATATTTCCTTGGGTTTGCTGCTCACTCACTCACTCACTTACTCACTCACTCGCCCACTCACTCACTTCATCACTCACTCCCACCCTCTCTCTCACCATCTCCATTAGGGTCTGCTCCATTATCCAGTAATCTCTTCACTGCTAGTAGAGCTCCCTCAGCTTTGTCAACTTGTTCCAACTTCACTCTCCCCACATGCACAGCCAGCACCTCCTCCAGCTCACCGGCTGCCTCACACCACACGTACTGCACCAAGTCACTCACTGCTGGATCAAGCTCCTCCCCCTCAACCACACCTCCTGATTGTGTCTCAGACAATATCTGCATATACAACAAAAAGCACAATGCTTTACTGCACATACATCCCTCTCTCTCACCCTTCCTCGCTCTCTCCTTCCTTCCCGTCCCCTCCCTCTCTCTCTTCTCTCCCTCCCTCTCTCTCTCCTCCCTCCATCAACCCTCCTTCCCTCTCTCTCTCCTCCCTCCCTCTCTCTCACCCTAACCTTTCTCAGTCTTGGTGATCCCACACCTGATGGTACAGTAGCACATCGTGTCAGTCCATGAGGAGAGTAGGAGTAGGTACGGTACAGTGATGAGAATACTGCCTCTACATCCATCGCCGTGGCAACATAACGACACTCACACACACCAACCTCTCCATTCTGAGGAGAGACAAGAGTGAGTGAGTGAGTAAGTGGGTGGGTGAGTGGGTGAGTGAGTGGGTGAGTGAAGGAGGGAGAGTGGCAGAGAGTGAGTGTTTGAGTGAGTGAATGAGTGAGTGAGTGAGTGAGTGAGTGAGTGAGTGAGTGAGTGAGTGAGTGAGTGAGTGAGTGAGTGAGTGAGGGGGGGAGAGTGGGAGAGAGTGAGTGATTGAGTGACTAACCTTGTCCTTTCTCTCTAGTATTCCACGATGGTTGAACACTCTATATTCTCTCTCTTCTCCATCATTGACACCTGACACATGTATCTCCAGACATGAGAATGTTGTTAGTTGAGCACGAACATCGAAATTCTACAAAATGAAGACAAAATAAACAAAAAGTGCACAATACCAACTTGTGGTCACTGTATAAGCATTCAGTTTAGCAAATTAGCTAGCTATAGGGACTAAACAGCACAGCAGAACCTGTATATAGTGGTCACTGTCTGCTTATAACAGCCAGCTAGCTAGGGACCAAACAGAACAGTGGAACCTGTCTATAGTGGTTACTGTCTGCTTATAACAGCCAGCTAGCTGGGGGGACCAAACAGTACAGTGGAACCTGTCTATAGTGGTCACTGTCTGCTTGTAACAGCCAGCTAGCTAGGGACCAAACAGTACAGTGGTACCTGTCTATAGTGGTCACTGTCTGCTAATAACAGCCAGCTAGCTAGGGACCAAACAGCCTGTCTATAGTGACTACCTTCATGAATGCATATCGAGCCACTTCATAGTCTGTATCATTGAAGGATGGAGCTCTGGGATCATCATGAGGCCACACCCACATCCTGTACACAGAGAGATAGTCAGTACAACTTTTAGTGTGACGAAAATAAAATTAAATTAATCTCCTTTTGTGTATTAAATTTTTGTTATTAAAACAAAATTATGCAGACAATTCTATAATTTTGTAGCTCACTTGAGTTGGTTCATGTTGACAGTGGAGCGAGGTCTCTTCTTTGTCTTCTCCTTGTCTGTCATGGAGGCTGTGAGATGAGAGAGGCAACATGGTAAATGACAATATCATTGCTGTCAAAAAACACC
>OZ024783.1:17896487-17953805 GCA_964017065.1 Haliclona indistincta | reverse complement strand
TATATAGCTGAACTTGCAACCACTGCAGCCACTGATGTAGGGATTTATGTAATATATAAACCATGGCTTGGAGGTGTGTATGCCGAATATACCACCCGAGGTCGAGGTCAGAGGAAGTTTGCAGCCGAGATAAACCCCGAGCGAAGCGAGGGGTTTATCGAGGCTGCAAACTTCCGATGACCGAGACCGAGGGTGGTATATTCGGCATACACACCGACAAGCCATGGTTCATATGTTATATACCTTAGTGTGTGGGCGTCGCTTCTTGCTCGTGCTCGCGTTGATCTCGATTTAGCGGTGAGTCACGGGCCGAGAGGAGGCCCCAAGTGTGTACGCGTACCTGAGTAGAGTGTGTGGCAAAGACTTGGACAGCTTTGTGCTTCTAGAGCGAAAGAGCGATCGCCAAGTTTTCTTGTATTCATTGCAATATTCAACATAACTTGGGCGGGGTTTGTCACATGCTTGCCAATTTAAAACCCACTAGTGTCAGGATGATTGTACACTATAAATCTCAGCCACTTCTGCGCATCTTTGCCCTGCAACTGGGTGCTGCTAGTTGCAAGGCGAATAACTGTCCGAGGATATGCACTCGCGCAACCTCAACCTGGTCACGTGACCAGGGCACACCTCTTGGTTAACCCCTTGAGGAGTGTATTTCTCATATACCACCATGGTGGATTATGCGATATATACCACCATGGTGGAATATGAGAAATATACCACCTGTGCCTTGTATTGGGACGCCCACACACTATGGTATATGGTCTGTTAGCAAGTCAATCATGTTACCATTCCATGCTTTTTCCTTGTTAGTTTACATTGTGGACCAGTGGTAAATTTCACAACCCTACATCCTTTTGATTTCGATAAAAATCTTTTTAATTTTCTTGTTATTAAGTGCATCTCACCTTTAAGCGCTTACAATTATTATAATAATTATGTCATCTCTGACCAAACAGCTTGCTCTATTTGAGGCCATTAGTAATTTTTTTCAAAGAGAAATTGGAGGGCGGGGTCAGCTTGCCTTGCACACGCATGCCACGTGGTGATGCACATTGTCCAGTCACCACTCCACGTTGTCTAGTTTCTTCACCCAGCAAGAAACCTATATAGTAGAAGATTGACTTATCACCCCAATCTCCACTTCCTTGGACACCCGAAGATAACATAAGTAAGTTGCATGGTTATTACCATTGTCGATCGGCAATAATAAGTAGGGATGACCTCGAACTAAGATGGCGGCTACTCATGAGTGAAAATGAGTTTTCGCAAATATCTCTACTGTTATACATTTATACTGCATTTTAACTATCTCTGAGGGAATCTGAAGTGCGAGCGCTTGTAGGAATTAAGTCTATGAAAGTCGCCGGGACTGCTTGCTTGACGACAGAAATCAAGATGGCGACTTTCAGAAAGGCCGTTGCAGATCTTCGCTGTTTTAGCGTTTCTCGAGATTTCAGACATCTAGGATTGATCAGACGACAAAGTATGGATCCGTGCTTTGCGCGGGCAATCCATGGATTGCCCAGCACTTGCGCGATCCATGGATTGCGCAACCACGCATGTCACTAGGCGTTCGGGCAGTTGAAGTAGTCATATTTCAGTGTCAAAACGGCCGCCTTTGAGGACTGCATAACAAAATCGTTTGTGCAGAAGAAGAAAGGAGCAAGGTGATTGGTCGAGAGTAAGGAAAAGGAAATCGTGGCTTATAATTACCTTTCGGCTGGTGAAGATAAGGGCGATCCACTGAATGGCATGCAGTGTTTTCGTCTGGCACACTATGTTCTCTCCAGATGATTATAATTTCAATGAACTATCTCTGCTAATATTGCAGGCTGTAATACTAGATATTGAAGAATAAGAATCCAGGGATGTCCATAGAAGATTCTACTGAGGCAATCTATTGCTAGTTTGATCACTGCATACCCTAGCTGCCCACAGCTATTACAGCCTGAACTCAAGACTCATACAGCCATATTCATCTCATGTATCTCAACCTTGCTGCCTCGATCAGTATACATAGCTATTTACTAGTTAGAATAAGGCTATACATGGTTTCGCGACAGAGGCGTGATGGAATGTTCGCGCTGAATATAATGAGAAAAACGCGCTATGACGAGGTGACCGCCTACTGGTGGACAGGGTCCACGGATGAAATTCGCGAACGTATGCGAAGCTGACAGTAGATCAGTATATTACCGCGAAATTCATCCGTGGACCCTGTCCACCAGTAGGCGGTCACCTCGTCATAGCGCGTTTTTCTCATTATATTCAGCGCGAAC
Organism: Haliclona indistincta; assembly: GCA_964017065.1. Classification (NCBI taxonomy): domain Eukaryota; kingdom Metazoa; phylum Porifera; class Demospongiae; order Haplosclerida; family Chalinidae; genus Haliclona; species Haliclona indistincta. The sequence goes on along the minus strand of OZ024783.1, from coordinate 17,951,523 downwards.
ATTCCATCACGCCTCTGTCGCGAAACCATGTATAGGCAACTGAGCAGCATTGCTGCCGGAGGAGCTTCAGTGGCGAACATCAGTGGAGTCCGCCGCTTCTCATGAGCGACCATGCATCAATGGTTTGGCCGAGATCCATACTTTGAGTGCCTCGCTTGCGCGATCCATGGATTGAGCAGACAATCCATGGATTGTTGCGCAAAGCACGGATCCTTACTTTGGGCAGCGCAATCCATGGATTGTCCCGATCCATAGTTTGCGCACAACATATATATCCCTACATCAGCGGCTTGTTGCGATGACGTGCAACTGACAGATACGGAATCCTCTTCCTATACCTTTTACAACCGTCAATTACTTAATCGGATTGCGTCCTCTAATCCACGGTAGTAAATAACTTTATAGAGGTATATATCTGTGGTTTAGAGGACGCAGTCCGATTAAGTAATTGATGGTTGTAAAAGGTATAGGAAGAGGATTCCGTATCTGTCAGTTACACGTCATCGCAGCAAGCTGCTGATGTAGGGATACTTGGGACTTTCACATTTGCAAGCGAATTGATTAATGTGTGGACAATAAATATCAAGAAAGCCCAATACATCGAGTGCTGTGCCCCTTGACTCACCTACTATCTTCCCTGATGACAGCTGTTCTGAAGCAGTCTTGCCGGCTACAGTATAGTTGTCAGCCTCTAGTAGCTTCCCAGCTGCTACACTGTCTTCTATGAAGGAAATAGAGACGACAGGGATCGATGCCCCATTTTTGAGCCATACGACTCTTGTACGAGTCCTGTGCCTTTTTAGCATTGTTGACAACGAGATGAGTAGACTGGAGGAGGGAAGGAGGGAGGGAGGGAGGGAGAGGAGAGGAGAGGAGAGGAGAGGAGAGGAGAGGAGAGGAGAGGAGAGGAGAGGAGAGGAGAGGAGAGGAGAGGAGAGGAGAGGAGAGGAGAGGAGAGGAGAGGAGAGGAGAGGAGAGGAGAGGAGAGGAGAGGAGAGGAGAGGAGAGGAGAGGAGAGGAGAGGAGAGGAGAGGAGAGGAGAGGAGAGGAGAGGAGAGGAGAGGAGAGGAGAGGAGAGGAGAGGAGAGGAGAGGAGAGGAGAGGAGAGGAGAGGAGAGGAGAGGAGAGGAGAGGAGAGGAGAGGAGAGAGAGAGAGAGAGAGAGAGAGAGAGAGAGAGAGAGAGAGAGAGAGAGAGAGAGAGAGGTACATGTAGGAAGGGAGGAGGGAGGGAAGAAGGGAGATAGGGAGGGAGGGAGGGAGGAAGGGAGGGAGGGAGGGAGGGAGGAGAGAGAGAGAGAGATAATTATGGGGTCTCGATGGGCTCATCAATAATATGATGTCATAGCTATTTCTGGGCTGGAAATTTGAACAGTCATGAACATTATTCGGTGATAATCAGTTAATAAATAGCACTAAGTGAGAGCCCTAAGCACTGCGATGATCAGAGATATTTTGCTTCAAAGACAAGATACCTACATTCTGCAGAACACGTACAGCTAGCTATACAAGTGTAGAGCAAACACACAGTTTCCAAGATCGAGTTACTATCCTTGTGAAGTCATGTACTGAAAATAATGCTTGTACATGTAAACATTAGCTCGCCAACGCCGGTGCCTATCCTCTTGGAATCTTTATCCTTCCACAGAGCGTGCTTGGACGAAGACGGCAAGCAAGGCCACGCGGTTGTGCGGTATACGGAGATCGCCACACAGACGCTAAAAGTATCGCTATATTTCTCAGTAAGCGCCATATAAATTCGTGTATAAACGCCAGCCATTACGTAATCATCTCGCACTCCAGGCTAGCCCGGAAGCCAATTTGCCAGTCATTAACACTAATGAATTTCTTTAGGCTCTTATTGGGAATGGCCTATTGGCCTGGTGAGTACTAATTTAATTTTTTTGAATTTCTAAACTATACAATACAATTTTGCGTGTACTATTTTTAGCGATTATGATGTCATAGCTAAATTCACTAAATTAGTACCTGCTAATAATAGTAACAGTGTACCCAAACCTCTTAAGTGCATCGGTATGAGGATATTACTGTCTCACATAGTGGCACACATTAATATTTATTATTTTGTAAACTTTCTAATGCAAGAACTGAATAGCTAGAGTACAAAAAGTTCAATCACTTCAAGTGGAGTGTCTTCACTAGTAGTACGTTGGTAACCACACACTCTCAGTTCAATGTCCTCAGTGGTGGTCTCATTGAGTGTCTTCTTGAACCATGGCATGTTGGGGTGACTACAGCAGGGAGCCTCAATACCAGGACATTGCTGTCCATCCCATAGTACGTCATTAGAGTAAAGGATAGAATCACAACAAGTGTCATCATTGTCTCCAGTCTCACAGTAGTAGTCACTACCAACAAAATGAGGAGGATTAAGATCACTGCCAGTATTACAAGGACACCTAAATGAACCGGTCCGAAGATTACGTCCATTAGCATAAGTCCAAATGTGTTTGCGAGGAGCTTTACCATATGTGATGGAAGCCCCATCAACATAAGCGTTGTTAATATTTACGGACATAGAAGAATAGAAAGCCCATGGTGCAAAATACTGATAGCCTCGTACTTGTCCGCAAACTTGAGAGTAGCTCAGTCCTAGTGTGGAGAACACTGTGCTCTGACATCCTCCATCAGCAGCTGTTGTTACATTAAAATCACCATCCATTCTACCACAGAGAGTCAGTCCTGAGAGGGTTCGCTGTGTCAGTCCCTGAGGGCAGGTGGCACCAGACCGGGACATGTTGACATAGGCCACTCTCGTCCAGCCTCCTTCTCCTCCACAGTTGGACCCCTCCATGTCACAGTAGACTTGCACTAGTGAGCCATTGGAAGTAATTATCTCGTAGTAGCCTGAGGGAGTTGATGGGAAGCGTTGAAGAATCTCCTGACAAGATCTGCCAATACTAAACTGCTGATAAGCCTGCTTAAGAGCCTCTGTCAACTGTTCATCCTGCAGTGGGTCATACTGACCACACTCAGAGGATACTCTAGCAGGATAGGTGACTGGAGTGAACCCACTCACTACACCACCAGCCAGCAGTAGCCAGTAGTAGCAGAACAGCACACAGAGAAGGTTAGCTGCCATTTGTCTTACCGCAGTATCATGTCTTACCAATGTAGCATCTTGTAATATGACAAAGAGGACACCAATTTGTGATGTACGTACATGTATTAGCTTCCAAAAAAACTTTGAATAATCATACTTCAAAAGAATTTTCAGTAGTGGTATTACTCTAGGCGTCGAAATAATGTACATGAAAACCTATTACCGTATTGGGGCGTCATTCTCGCTTATCGCGTATGTTTGCTGCAGCGCTCAATATACTTGCGATCATTATTAGGCGCATCTCACGTATCAAGTAAAATTTTGCAGGAAATATCTTTTGTAAGCAAGATGTTCTCTCCCGATATATTCAAGTCAGATGCTGTACAAAAATTAATTATATTTTTTTCTAAGAAGCATCTTGTAATAATGACAAGGAGACACCAATATTTGTGATGTACGTAATAGCTTTGAATTAGACTACTCATAAATAATTCATTGAGTCGGAAGCTTTGAAGTCGCGAATTAACGGCCGCCGTTCCCAGTTAGATCCCTCATGAATAAATTCATTTTGCAAAAAAGACCGTTTCTTTCACTGTGGAAGATCCAGGACATGTCTAAGAGCTAACCAAGACAAAGTGCAGTTCTTCGCGTTATCTGGAGTGAAGAAATCATGCCACTACGTTCTTCGAGAACGGCAAACGAGCTCAAGTCCTAGCACACAAAAATGGCGACAGTCATCGTCAGGTCAGTGACACCAAATGGTGTCAAGAGGACTTAAATGGTTATCAAAATAACTAAAAAAGTGTAAGGGTGATGTAAAATCCCTACACTAGTAATAATCCTAAAATTTAAAACAGTGGACTACATAATGTCTATGATGTCAAAGTGTTAAATAACAAATTGAAATGTTATGTTGTGCACCAAACATCATGTACATAGTCACGCAATCATGTTTCCTGTACCAAACATTTGGTATGAGTCATGAAAAAGCATTTTAACATCATACGTGTTTCATAAATGAGTTTGTTTGTCCTCATGCACATGTGACAGACTCATCTCTGACTATTGCTGTGTCATCATGGACTCTGACTCACTTATTGTTATACAATACATTGTTCTGTTACCATAGTGATAAGGACAGACATTAATTGTCACTCACTGGTGTCTCCTCATCCATGAGATACGCTCCATAAGCACTACCATCTCTGTCTCACCTGCTGCCATGTCTTCCAGAGGGAACACATGCAGCCATTATGGCTGTTAGGTTCAACATTTTCATAGTAGCTATGGCGTACTTGCTCTAGCAGCATGATTCAGTTGCCTCAATAGCTACACTGCTGTTGTTCTTGTATGACTGTAGCACCACCACCTACATGTACATAACATGATACTGTGATGTTTAGGAAAAAGAATAAATAGGCCACTCTAACGCATTATTGTGAGTGGATTTGAGGAAAGGGGTCACTTTGCTTCTGCAATTTTCGAATGAATGAATGTTTTCAACTTGCTGTCATTCAACCAAATTTAGTACCTTGCCTCTAAATTTTAACTGAGCAGCAGCTATTTCATTTCAAAACAGAAGTGCCTTCAAAAATTGCAGGAACGAACTCATCCTTTTTCTCAAATCCGCTCACAATATTATTTGACCCAGTAAAGATAGACTTGATTAGCACAACCATTATGGCTGTTAAGTTCAACATCTTCATAGTAGCTACAGCGTACTTGTTCTAGCAGCATGATCCAGTCTCACCTTGGCAGCTAGGTTGATGGGTTGTGCCCTGATATGGACTGCCTGCAGTGGTACATCAGCTCCCTCCACCTTTAGACCTGTATGCTCACATTTAATACACAATTGTCTTACTGATACTAATGGGACCTCAAAAACGATTGACCTCATTAATTATGTCATTATGTCAATGGTTGCTATGGTACAAGTCACCTATTCCATGCCCACCTGGTATGCATACCATTTACACTCCTAGGTATTGTGCTAGTAAACCCTCAGGCTACGTCCTCGGGTTTATTAAAACAATACCTCGTGTATATGGTATACACACCTGGTAGGCATGGAATAACTACTACTATAGTACTACAAGGGTTAGACAGTGAACTGTGTCCATAAGCAGGAGTTTTATTATCTGTACAAGTTTCAGAGGTTTTTAAATCAAATAATTTTGTGGTAACGGAATCATAAAGTAAAGAATAAAGAATAACACTTAGTAAAGAATGTGATCATTGCTATTAATTTGTATAGAATGAATTAAAATGTATTAATTTTAGTTAAAAGCAGCTGAACTACTTGGCTTTGTGGAATTTCTCTACTTTGATAACACATTGATGCACACAGTTATTGCAGCTATACATACTGCAAGTGGTTGCAGCTATAGAATAAGTAGCTAGCTTAGCAGTACTCACTACATGGAATATAGTTGTGTCTGTAATTCAGTAATCATCAGACCAGCATGGGCATACAAGTCGAAGATACACAAAATTATCATTGCAACCCTTCGTGGGTAGCTATAAATACGATAGCAAAGATTGCACGAATAACTTGTTCTACGTACTCCTGCTGAATCAGTCTATGTGTAGTGTAGCCGCCACTTTCTTTTTGTGCCTAAATATGGCACTACAACATGTATCGTGTGTCATGATACTCTGGTGAACATAAAACATTGTTTACTACATGTACAATTGAGCATCAAAACTTTAGGGAATGTAGATAATATCATGTAACAATTTTCTGCAATAAATTATTGATACAACAAGCAAAATTAGTCAAAGCACAATTAATCTGCTTACTAGCTAACGTACAAACAGTTCGATTACTTCAAGAGGAGTGCCTTCATTGGTAGCTCTTTCATCTCCACACATTCTCAGTTCAATGTCCTCAGTGGTGGTCTCACTGAGTGGTTTGTTGAACCACGGCAAGTTGGGACGAGTACAACAGGGAGCCTCAATACCAGGACATTGCTGTCCATCCCAAACTGTATCATTAGAGTATAGATTGTAATCACAACAAGTGTCATCATTGTCACCAGTCTCACAGTAGTAGTCACTACCAACAAAAGGAGGAGAATTGAAAACATTGCCAGTATTACAAGGACACCTTGATGAACCGGTCAAAAGGTTAAGTCCAGCAGCATAAGTCCAAATGTGTTTGCGAGGAGCACTACCATATGTGATGGAAGCCCCATCAACATAAACTTTGTCAATATTATTTAGAGATGGGTTGAAATTATGAAAATGGAAAGCTCCTGTTGGACCAAACTGATAGCCTCGTACTTGTCCACACACTTGAGAGTAGTTTAGTCCTAGTGTGGAGAACACTGTGCTCTGACATCCTCCACCATGTATTGTTGTTACATTAAAATCACCATTCATTCTACCACAGAGAGTCAGTCCTGAGAGGGTTCGCTGTGTCAGTCCCTGAGGGCAGGTGGCACCGGGCTGTGACATGTTGACATAGGCTACTCTCATGCATCCAGCCTCCCTCTCCTCCACAGTTGGTCCCCTCCATATCACAGTAGACTTGCACTAGCGTGTCATTGGGAGCAATTATCTGATAGTAACCTGAGCGAATTGATGGGAAGCGGTGAAGAATCTCCTGACAAGATCTGTCAGGACTAAACTGCTGATAAGCCCTAATAAGAGCCTCTGTCAACTGTTCATCTTGCAGTGGGTCATACTGACCACACTCAGAGGATACTCTAGCAGGATAGGTGACTGGAGTGAACCCACTCACTACACCACCAGCCAGCAGTAGCCAGTAGTAGCAGAACAGCACTAAGAGAAGGTTAGCTGCCATTTGTGTTAACAGTAAAAACTTGCAAATAAAATAATTATTATAAGCTGAGAGGATGTTGTCATGTAAAGCAATGATCAAATAAAACTTTTCAGGAAAAATCTTGTATAAGATGTTCACACTAGACAGATCCAAGTCAGTTGCTGTCCTAAAATATGCAGCATCTTGTAATATAACAAATAGGACACCAATTATTGATGTACATACATGTATTAACTTCCAAAAATTTAACACGTACATTGTGTATTTGAAAAATCATACTTAAAAAATTTTAGTGACGTTACTCAGCATGTTTTGCTGCAGCACTCAATATACTTGCGCTTATTAGGTGCATCTCATGTATAAGCGCTTATAAATTGCCAATCGGCAATTGATAAGTAAGAATGATCTCGAATTAAGATGGTGGCTACTCATGTGTGAAAATGAGTTTTTGCATGTATCGCTAATTATGTTTCTACTGCATTTATAATTATTACAAGAAATAAAAGATTTCTATCGAAATCAAAAGGATGTAGGGTTGTGAAATCTACCACTGGGTCCACAATGTAATCTAACAAGGAACAAGCATGGAATGGTAACACGATTGACTTGCTAACAGACCATAGATCCCTACATCAGTGGCTGCTGTGGTTGGCTATAGCTAGTTCAGCTAGTTACTGTTGACTGACACCAGACATGCATTAAATTGAATTGGATTCAGCTTGTGACAAAACAATTATTGATCTTATGTACAGCCACTGATGTAGGGATCTATGGTCTGTTAGCAAGTCAATCGTGTTACCATTCCATGCTTGTTCCTTGTTAGATTACATTGTGGACCCAGTGGTAGATTTCACAACCCTACATCCTTTTGATTTCGATAGAAATCTTTTTTATTTCTTGTTTGTGTCCTTTGTTTCATTTTCAGTGAAGTGCAGTTCAATATCATGCATGTACTGAGTCGTCTTTGTCATGGTTTCCACCATTGGTTTAGTTTTCCAGTTGCTGATGGCTTTTCTTTATTATTAACAATTTTAAATTTGTAGCTAAAAATATTTTTGTTATGTGGTACATACCAGCTCGCATACGCATTCATGCATGCAGTGCATACGAGCCCCGCCCACACTTATTTGTAGACCTTTACGGCGGTTATCATTATCTGGCAAGCGCAGAATGGCGATCCTACACGAGCTTGCCGTTATTCGAAGACTCCAGACAAATATGTGTTCTCCATGATCCATACGGCATGCATGGCGATACTCAAGCTAGTGCTTGGTCACGTGCGCTAGCCACTGCTTGGTCACGTGCGTGTTGTGCAATCACAATAATGGCGTCTAACACTTAGCTGACAATGGATCACGATCGAGAACTCGCGGAATTTAGATCGCCTTTTCGCTAAAAACAAACCTCAAAAGGCACCTGCCAGGAGAATCTCACGACTTTTCGTGGGTGTTTTGGTCTCGGCACTGCTCGCGTAAAGGCGCTAGGCGAGTTGAAGAAAGAAAGAAAGAAGAAGACGAAGATGACGAAAGTCGATTTTCACCGTTTCCAGGTTCGTCACTTTAGGAACAATTTCGAGCAATCTCCTTGCTACTGTAAGATGGGGCAACACCAGAGAGCAGATCTAAGTGTCTTTGGACGTATAAAATTCATCACCAGGCGAAATATCAGCGTTTGAACGCTAATACATTGTATGTAGCCGCCATCTTGTTTTCTCGTTCAACCCTACATAGGGAGGCACTACCGTGCCTCCCTAATAATACGTCGTCTCTGACCAATTATCTTGCTAGGTTATTGACCGTGTGTAATGCGCCTATCAATGTCACGCCCCACTATCCCCAACACGGGGCGAAGTGGGGCTATGTGGGGATTTGCGCTTGTGGTTTTTACAATGCCCCAGGGGTGGGGGAGCGACTGGCATGCAAATCCCCTACATATCCCCACTTAGCCCCTACTGGTGACCACAGTCCAAGCAGAGAACACTATGCTAGATGTCCCTATGTCCGCATACGTATGTTTTACTGAAAAATACGATCGTGTCAAATGCCCCACCCCTCGGGCAGCAAACAGCTGGCAAATCCCCACGTAATCCCCCACCCTACCCCGTGTTGGGGGTGGTGGGGCGTGACAATGATAGGCGCATAAATGCAACAAGTAACGACACAACGTCATTTCCATTGCAGACTAGTGTGAACCCACTCACTGCACAACCAGTTTGGCAGAAGTAGACCGGCAGTAGTAGCAAAATAACACACAGAGAAGGTTAGCTGGCATTTGTCTTAACAGTACAGTATACCACACAAATGAATCGAAAACTTATGTAGTATGACCTAACAGAGCATACAGTATGTTGTCTTGATGTAATGCAATGATAAAGTAAAATCTTGCAGGAAGCACGTGAGCGCTGGTTGCTAGCTTGCTGGAGCTGCCGCTGCTTAGCGATAGCACGATTGATTTCTGAGCACTCACTGTACTACCTTGAGTACAGAATTGTCTTACAAGCTGTGAAGAAGACTATAGTAGACTATAGTACTAGACAGCTTTATCTTCAGCGAAGTCCCACAATGCTGAGGCGCGGAGTCCTGCAATGCCATTCAAGGTAACGAAGCTTTGAAACCAAAAGTCTATCAATTCAATTCCGAGGCAACACCGAGTTGAACATGTATGGCAAGTACCAGCGCTTAGTTTTCTGCCGACGCGGAGTTCTGCATGCGGACAGAATGACAAACCAACGAACTACTGTACGCCTCGTGGCTCCGCCCACCGAGGTATAATTATGTCTAGCCTCGTACCCAGGCTCTCGGACGGGCTGCGTGTGTGGCTATTAGAGAGCCTGGTACGCATTGCATGCGCATGCGCGAAATTAACCATCTGATGATTAATCCGTATGCTACAGTAAACTACTGTTGATGTCCGTGCACTCTTGCTTATGTCAGGATACTCATTGTTAGTTAGGAAAAAAACACAGAAGCAGCTGTGTTTAGGCCGGCTAAGCATGCCACGATGAAACATTGAACTGTTACGAGCCATATCGAACGCCACGAGCGGCAAATATTCTCGATTTTGGCCTGATTTCGACAAAGTAGGTGTTTTATGTCTAGACAGATCTCCAATTGCTCACAATTTGGTCGTGTGTACCTGGACAAGCGGCCAAGTAGATGCAGCAGCTTGCCCGAGCGTGGTTGGATCCCAAACAATAGTTCCAGCGTTGTTCGCATTAATGCATAAATTTATATAGGCGGGGCGAGGGCGGTGTCTTGCGATTTTTCACCCGCGCTTTACAAAATCTGACGCATGCGCATGCAATGCGTACCAGGCTCTCTAATAGCCACCCACGCAGCCCGTCCGAGAGCCTGGGTACGAGGCTAAATTATGTCCCATTTGGCGCTCCATAGTCACACAGCTGAAAGATCAGTGGTAACTTTCAAGTTCAAGCGATGCACTCTTGTACTATACGAGCTTAGTTCCACTGCGGAAATGACGATTCAGCTGGCTTCTCACAACAGTAGAGGGCTTTTTCAATGCTTGTAGTCTTGGGAACTTGACTTAAGTATCTGAGAGCGCAGAATGGTATAAATACCTTATACAAAAAGTCGGGCAATAATACGATGATTGTATAAAACTTGTACATATATTTATGTCACCTTCTCGAAACCGTACATATATTTATGTCACCTTTGAAACCGAAGTAGACACCCTCACGCTATGCGCTCAAGACGCATATACTTGTGAATATAAAAGAAATTTTACTACAGTTGAGCTAACATAAAGACCAAATTTACAATCTACCACAAGCGAAATGAGCCCTGAAAGCACAAATAAAAGCTAGCGTACAAACAGTTCAATCACTTCAAGAGGAGTGGCTTCAGCACTAGCAGATTGGTCACCACACAGTCTCAGTTCAATGTCCTCAGTGGCGGTCTCATTGAGTGTCTTGTTGAACCACGGCATTCCGGGGTGAGAACAACAGGGAGCCTCAATACCAGGACATTGCTGTCCATCCCATAGTGGATCATTACGGATTAAACTATACATACAACAAGTCTCATCATTGTCTCCAGTCTCACAGTAATTGTCACTACCAACAAATGGAGGAGGATTGTGACCATTTCCAGTATTACAAGGACACGTTGATGAACCGGACGAAAGATTAAGTCCAGCAGCATAAGTCCAAATGTGTTTGCGAGGAGCACTACCATATGTGATGGAAGCCCCATCAACATAAACCTTGTCAATATTAAATGCAGATGGCTTAAAATTAAAACCTTCTGGTGTACCAAGCTGAAAGCCTCGTAATTGTCCACACAATTGAGAGTAGTTCAGTCCTAGTGTGGAGAACACTGTGCTCTGACATCCACCACCTTTTTGTGTTGTTACATTAAAATCACCACCCATTCTACCATAGAGAGTCAGTCCTGAGAGGGTTCGCTGTGTCAGTCCCAGAGGGCAGGTGGCACCGGGCTGTGACATGTCGACATAGGCCACTCTCATCCAGCCTCCCTCTCCTCCACAGTTGGTTCCCTCCATGTCACAGTAGACTTGCACTAGTGAGCCATTGGGAGCAATTATCTGGTAGTAACCTGAAGGAGCTGATGGGACACGGTGAAGAATCTCCTGACAAGATCTGCCAAGAGTCAACTGCTGATAAGCCTGCATAAGAGCCTCTGTCAACTGTTCATCTTGCAGTGGATCATACTGACCACACTCAGAGGATACTTTAGAAGGATAGGTGACTGGAGTGAACCCACTCACTACACCACCAGCCAGCAGTAGCCAGTAGTAGCAGAACAGCACACAGAGAAGGTTAGCTGCCATTTGTCTTAACCGCAGTATCACAGAAATGAATCAAAAACTTATGTAATAAGAACTAATACTATTAACAGACAAGCATAATGGGTGTTGTCATGTAATGCAATGATTAAGTAACAATTTGCAGGAAATACCTTTTACAAGTAAGATGTTCTGTTACGGCGATATCTGTATGTGCTACAAGGAACAGGCATGTGAAGCAAGCCAGCCCAGCACGGCGCTGGTAACTGTCGCTCTATTTGTCTGCGTTCACACAGGAACTGATGGTTATACTGGCGTCAAACCAAGCGTTGAACGAAGAACTGCTCGCCGGTGCAGTTACGTGTAGGTAGGCACGTTTTTACCACTTCGGAAGTACTTTTCTAAGTAGATATCATAAAATTAATTATACCATACTAAGACTATTCTGACCAATCAGATTGCACTATTAGGGAGGCACGGTAGTGACTCCCTATGTAGAGATGAGCAAGAAAACAAAATGGCGGCTACATACAATGCATTAGCGTTCAAACGCTGATATTTCGCATGGTAATGAATTTTCTACGTCCAAAGACACTTAGATCTGCTCTCAGGTGTTGCCCCATCTTACAGTAGCAAGGAGATTGCTCGAAATTGTTACTAAAGTGACGAACCTGGAAACAGTGAAAATCGAGTTTCGTCATCTTCGTTTTCTTCCTCTTCTTCTTTCTTTTTCAGTGCGCCTAGCGCCTTTACGCAAGCAGTGCCGAGACCAAAAACCCACGAACACTAGTCGTGAAATTCTCCTGGCATGTGCCTTTTGAACTTAGTTTTTAGCGAAAAGAGACGAGTTCACGATCACGAACAGTTGTCAGCTAAGTGTTTGACGCCATTATTGTGAATACGTAATACGCACGTGACCAATCACAATAATTTTTATTATGCTGAGGTGGGCGGAGCCACGTAGGCATACAGTAGTCTGTTCGTTTGTGTGTGTGTTCGCAATGCGTATCTCAGCAACCGCTTGCTACTAAGCGCTGAAATTTGCAACACAGGTGGCTTAACTTTAAAACTATGATGTCACCGTTCTCACAGCATGCATTCCTGAAGAACATGCACTTAGCTAATTAAAATCTTGGTACCATTACAGCTTAGCCTCGTCCCCAGGCTCTCGGTAGGTGTGGCTCAATTGCGTGGGTGGCGGAGGAGAGCCTGGTATCCACTGTTTGCGCATGCGCTAGTTTGCCTTAGAATTCCAAGGCTCCGGTTATTTCTCGTAAACGGCCGTGTTACATTACGTATCAGACCACACCTCTCGAGCTCAACAACACAGAATGTTTGAAGACGAAGAGTTCGAGAGCGCGCTGAAATACGCACTAGAGTGCACTGGGAACCATGGAATGGGTCCCGAGCCGGAGCAAGTCACTGCAATTCGCGCGGTGTACGATAAAAAGTATGTTAGCAGCTCTCTAAGTGTTCGACTCCACTGTTGGTGTTCACGCCTTTTGCCTGCCAGTGAAATACTATTCTTTGACGAATAACTGCCTTGACAGAGGCGACACGATACTGAAGATCGAGACATCTAAGCGTACAGCTGCACAGGTGTCTGTAGCCTAATACCTCGGCGCCAAATAGAGCGCCTAGTTTCAAATGTATACGCATGCGCGACATTTTTCCCGACATTCCAGTAATACCGGATATTTTCCGTTTATGTTTGTGACTTGTGTACTGACCTCGTGCTTCAGTTTTGCTGACTAAGAAATTCGAACACTAACGAACGACAAGAAGTAGTTGGCAGCAAACTTGGACATACAATCCTGTAGCTACGAGTATCCACGGTTGGTTAGATGTCCATACTGGCACAATGTGAAAGCATGCTATAGCTGTCCCGCCCATTTTGTTCGCGCATGCGTGTGCATTTGATAATAGGCGTTGATTTAACGACTAGGTACTAGGCTAAGGTGTCTGGACACGCCTAGCGTTACGTAGATTCATACAGGATGTAATTTCACTGACGCCGTCATCAATAAAAACACGTGCTTTTTATTGAAAAACTAGCGCATGCGCGAGCAGTGGATATCAGACTCTCCTCCGTCACCCACGCAATCGAGCCACACTCACGGAGAGCCTGGGGACGAGACTACATTACAGCTCTTTGCAGGTAGGTTGCCAGAAGCAAGCAGACGGGCAAGCTTGTGGTTTGATACAGTTTACACAGAGTGTGCTCGAAATTTCAGTACCGCCGGTTTCTGCAATGAGGCAGCTAGCATGATTAGGCAGCTAGGCAGACATTATAGGGCATTTCGACTCGAGTTATGTCTTTGGCAACATCACGATTACTTGCTTTTAAATGCTTAAAAAGTCGGGCATGCGCGAGAGATTCTCGGCTAGGACTAAATCTGTCCAAGGTGGATCATTTTCGTTCAAACCAAAAAGTATTCTAGGAGGATAGTTTTAGTAGGCGGACAATTTTCGGTTGTGTTACAGAGATCGAAAAACGTGAGCTGATTTCTATTCTTTAATAATATGTTTTTGCATGAGCAAAGGAAACACAAAGTAGCAAATTAAGGCTAATTCTATTGTGTGTCCAAAAGAGAAAAACATAACAAAAAACACAAAATAAAGTAAGTTATAATTATTATTATAATTAGAGCTAACCAAGAGCGCATATAAACAAGGGAGCATGTAACTCTGTAAACGGCGAAATCCTAACATGGCGGCTGTTCTAAAAATAATAGTTTCCATAATAAGAACTATTATAAGGTCTATAATTTCAACCGCGCCTCCACCCGGTATATTAGTAATAACGGGCGTGTACTAGTTATTACATCCGCAAACGTCACATTTCTCCTTTATATGGAAGTAACTAAAATAGCAAGTCAGCCATATTAGGATTTCGCCGTTATATGGGGTAGTGTTCAGAGTTACATGCTCCCTTGTTTATATGCGCTCCTGAGCTAACATAATTATTACAAATACTAGTTACAATGGAAACAAGGCAAACGGGTAAAGCCAAATAAAGAGGAAACAAAAAATAAATAATTGTGATAAGACCAGGATAACACTGTGATAATTCTTTATAGTAATTCAAAATTGTTACTAAAGTGACGAACCTGTAAACGGTGATAATCGAGTTTCTTCAGCGCGCCCAGCGCCTGCACGTGACCGACCAAGCACTAGCTTGAGTATCGCCGCGCAGTATGGATCACGGAGAACACATTATTCGTCTGGAGTCTTCGAAGAACGGTAAGCTCGTATAATGAGCGCCATTCTGCGCTTGCCAAATAATTATAACCGCCGTACAGGTCTACAAACGAGTGTGGGCGGGCTCGCATGCACTGCATGCATGCATGCGCAACTTGAGAGAAAGGGAAATAAATTAAAACTTAGCGTTAAGACTGATAATGGAAAGTGAAAGTGAAAGTGGATGCATTACACTGCCCATCATCAGCACTCAGCAATAAATGTAGGTTATACATAATTGTTAGACAGCGCATCCGAGGATCTACGCGATTTAGAACCCGAGAACCGTTGCTATAATAGCGTCCGAGAGTAGTGACGGAGCTATGATAACGGCGTGAGGGCTTCTACACCGCGTAGATCCGATTGGATGCGCCGTCTAACTGATTTAGACCATAGCGCTAGCAACAGCAAATAGAAACGACGCGAACGACGAGTAAAGACACGCGAGCGCTGTTAAAATTATTCAGTGGAACTCCGCGCACAAAACCGTAAGCTTAATCTGTGCCGTGTGGTGCCGGGGATCGTATGAGGTCGCGGCAGTGGCGGGATTCAATTATGAGCTGTAGAGACCCACAGCTACGCTTCCTGATTGGTCAACATCGCTTAGCTGTGGTCTAAACCGAGGTCGAGGTGCATACTGGGAATCCGAATTCCCATATGCACCGAAAACCGACGTTTATAACCGGTTTAAAGTATGATTACGACTTACCCGGAGGGAAAATAGCACTCTTGTACCAGCAAGCCACCCGAAATGGCGCAAAACATACAAATAGCGTGATAAACGGCGCTTAGTTTGCTGCCTAGTGCAAAAATCGGCGGTCGAATCCTAGTTCAAAAATCGATAATCGACGATTGAATCGAAGATGGACAAACTTGTACATATATTTATGTCACCTTCGAAACCGAAATAGACACCATCACGCTACGCGCTCAGGACGCCTATACTTGTGAATAATAAAAAAGGTTTTACTACAGTTGAGCTAACATAAAGACCAAATTTACAACTTGACCTTGCGAAATGAGCACTGAAAGCACAATTAAAACGCTAGCGTACAAACAGTTCAATCACTTCAAGAGGAGTGGCTTCAGCACTAGCAGATTGGTCACCACACAGTCTCAGTTCAATGTCGTCAGTGGTTGTCTCATTGAGTGTCTTGTTGAACCACGGCATTCCGGGGTGAGAACAACAGGAAACCTCAATACCAGGACATTGCTGTCCATCCCATAGTGGATCATTGCGGTATAGACTATACCTACAACAAGTCTCATCATTGTCACCAGTCTCACAGTAGTTGTCACTACCAACAAATGGAGGAGGATTGTGACCATTGCCAGTATTACAAGGACACGTTGATGAACCGGACGAAAGATTAAGTCCAGCAGCATAAGTCCAAATGTGTTTGCGAGGAGCACTACCATATGTGATGGAAACCCCATCAACATAAACCTTGTCAATATTAAATGCAGATGGCTTGAAATTAAAACCTTCTGGTGTACCAAGCTGAAAGCCTCGTACTTGTCCACACACTTGAGAGTAGTTCAGTCCTAGTGTAGAGAACGCTGTGCTCTGACATCCACCACCTTTTTGTGTTGTTACATTAAAATCACCATTCATTCTACCACAGAGAGTCAGTCCTGAGAGGGTTCGCTGTGTCAGTCCCTGAGGGCAGGTGGCACCGGGCTGTGACATGTCGACATAGGCCACTCTCATCCAGCCTCCCTCTCCTCCACAGATGGTTCCCTCCATGTCACAGTAGACTTGCACTAGTGAGCCATTGGGAGCAATTATCTGGTAGTAGCCTGAGGGAGCTGATGGGACGCGGTGAAGAATCTCCTGACAAGATCTGCCAAGAGTAAGCTGCTGATAAGCCTGCATAAGAGCCTCTGTCAGCTGTTCATCCTGCAGTGGGTCATACTGACCACACTCAGAGGATACTCTAGCAGGATAGGTGACTGGAGTGAACCCACTCACTGCACCACCAGCCAGCAGTAGCCAGTAATAGCAGAACGGCACACAGAGAAGGTTAGCTGCCATTTGTCTTAACAGTATCACACAAAATTAATGAATCAAAAACTTGTTGTCATGTAATGCAATGATTAAGTAACAATTTGCAGGAAATACCTTGTATAAGTAAGATGTTCTGTTACGGCGATATCTGTTATGCAAGGAAATTCATTTGTATCATGTGACAAAATTCAGCAAATGTTCTAGGATAAAAGTGAATGACGAATTTTGTCCTACCGAGTACAAAATTTGATCGACGGTTTTTGTCTCGATACAAAATTGTTCTAAGACAAAAACATCATTTTAAACTCTCCTAAGACGAAATAACAAGCCAACGAAAACTGCATGCCCTATAATGATTATGACTGAAGAGCTTGTTGTTTTGAATAACAATTATTATGAGGAATAAAAGTTTGTGTGCAAAAGTAACATTTCATCATCAGTCATAAAGATGTACATGTATGCCTGTAGTAGATATATACTGCGTTCACACAGGCATGTGAAGCAAGCCAGCCCGGCTCAGCGCGGGTAACTGGCACGCTATTTGGCTGCGTTCACACAGGAACACGCAAGCGAGCTCGAGTTCGCTACACGCAATAATGAAGGGGCGGATACTTCCTAGTAACAAAAGGATGGCTAAAATGGCGTCGAACCGAGCCGAGCCGAGCCCCGATTGAACGAAGAATTAGAAATGCTCGTGCATGCAGTTTCGTGCACTGAGTTACGTGGAGGTAGGCGCGTTGTTTACCACTTCGGAAGTATACTTTTCTAAGTAGATACTAACCGCTGTCTCTTGAAAGAAAAGTTTGTCAGTAAGCTCGCTGGCTCAGCTTCAGCGTTCACACAGCGACACTGGCACGCTTACCCGCTTACCCCATTCTGGCTCACTATTGGAAAGTGGGCTAATCAAGCTCGGCTCGATTTGTGCATGCTCACTCAGTAATTTACACACAGTGGTGCGCGCCAATGTGAGCTGACCCGCGATTTTGTGCCTGTGTGAACGCAGTAATAGTATCCATGCTTCTCTATTGAGAAGATTTCTCAGTGTTGATGTTCATGCATTAGAATCCATTGTACTATCATCAGCAAACAACATCAAAATAGTGAAAAGTGTTTAAATGCCCGGAGTCATTGTGCCTCATCAACAAGTAGCAGATTATAATTACTCATTGTTCATGCTGACTGGATTCAAAAACCTGTAGCTATCACCAATGAGTTCATCATACACGTTAATCTGCTGCATGTCCGGCTTCTCACAGCATGCATTCGGTCTGAACAACATGCACTTAGCTACAGTCTTTTTCAGTTCACTTTGAACATGAGATTTTTGCTAATTGCGTACACCGCGTCGCGCGCGCGGTTGTACCGCCCCGTTTGCATACATGTACACGCGGTGGGGCGTGTGATGCGGAGGGGGAGAGTTGGTCGCATACGCAATAAGCAATAATCTCGTGTTCAAAGTGGACTGAGAAAGACTGTAATTATCTTGGTACCATAATTTGCGTGGGCAATTCGCGTGGGCAGCGATTTCAGTTTACCACTTTAGAAACGTCTGCCATCTTCGCCAAGGGTATTTTCGTGCTCAAAACAATCGTCTGATCAATCCTAGATGTCTGGAATCTCGAGAAACACTAAAACAGCGAAGATCTGCAACGGCTCCCTGAGAGTCGCCATTTTAATTTTCGCCGTCAAGCAAGCATTCCCGGCGACTTTCACAGACTTCCTACAAGCGCTTACGCTTCAGATTCCCTCAGAGATAGTTAAAATGCAGTAGAAATGTATAACAGTAAATATATGTGCGACAACTCATTTTCACAAATGAGTAGCCGCCTTCTTAATTCGAGGTAATCCTACATATCATTGTCGATCGGCAATGATAATTAAAAAAAGGGAACCAACAGGGTGCAGACTTGCAAGTGATCTTCATCTGTTCCAAGTAGTTGAAACATCTGAATAAACAATTGCCATCTGTACTTTGTACTTTCCTTGTTTGTGTAAAAATCGATGAATTGTTGTCATGCTAGCTAGCATTAACCTGAATAATTGAATTGACATTTATACATACTGTACTAGCTGTTATTACTGGGTCTATAGTATAATGTAATAAACATGAACAGGCATGTACTAAGAATACTTGTTCATTATGATCTTTGATTTGTCCAGATGATACTCCTCCATTGCATGGGCTGGACATAGAACAAGTGTAAACTGGCCTCTTAGTTTCCTCCTCCTTCCAGTTAAGAAATCTTTTCCAGTTTGGAAACTTCAATGTCTTAATCACTGTAAGAATTAGAACAAGCTATTATAACAAAATTATATCATTATAATAGTAATTTACATGCAGATCTTTAGCTGATGATCATCTTGACAGTGTGCTACAAGCTTCGTCGCGTGATAGAAAGACTTGTCACATTGTGAACCTCATCTTTTAAAATTAGAGATATGAACAAAATTAATAATACTGTGATTTTTATATAGTTAATACTATTTTCAATCAATCGATGACTAACTTGATGACTTCCTCACTATAGTTTTGTAAAGTTTGTTAGTAGTTGTACATGTTGCATAAATATAAACGTGAACTGCCACTTCTGACCATCTGGCTGGAAGCGACCCCATAAACCCGACCTCTTCTGGTTTGCTAACCGAGACCATTGGCAAACGCATTTCAGCAAAGCTAGTATTATTATAAGTACTTGTTAAGAGTAGTACTTCTGTTGACTTCACTTTGGAATGGCCAGCAGCCTTGCAGAACTTTGCTTGTCGTGCAAGAGATGCTCTCTAATAAGAAGATCGAATGACTAGTTAATAACTGATTGCGGTCAGAGTTTAAAGCTGTTTTTTTTGCAGGATCGAAGAAGTTTTGGATTGCGAAGTTTGTACCAGGAAGTTGGTGTACATACTAAGACGCCGAAAAGCTGATTTCGTGGAAGTTAATTTTTTTGTGTGGAAACCCTACCAACCGTTGCTACAAACAAGGCTTTATAGTGATTCAGTACGCGCGCTCATGTAGATGAAATAAGCCCCCGAAGGGGGCTTTTGCACGTGACGTAGTCGTTTCAAACCGGGTGAAATGAGTAATAACCCTGATCGTACGGTACCGTTTACACGTGTGTATGTAGTCCTCTCTGTGTGTAGCTAGTTGACACCTGTGGCTGTGACTCAAAGAAGTTCTCAAATCAGTGAGAGTGTATACGCTAGTACACGCTTTCGTTTCCCGTTCAAAATTCCCGCGAAGTCAGCCTTTCACCGACCACACGAGGGGTTAATTTAGTGACCTTTGACCCAGTCGAATCTCTGCAAATAACGAGACTCAATGATAATTGGTGACAAAACAGCAACGCAGTGCAAGCAATCACGTCACAATGTAAAGCAGCCGTTAGGAACACTGCCGGGCAGCTAAAAACTTATGAGAGTGAAGAAATTACACTAATATCTTTTCTTACAGTTACAGCCACATTGTGCCAATATTAAAATAAACAACATGTCATTATAGTCTGATGAACATACAACAATGTTTTACTACATCTAATTAACATGTTTTTGCAAGTACAACAAGCGAAATGAGCCAAGCACAATTAATAGCTAGTGTACAAACAGTTCAATCACTTCAAGAGGAGTGGCTTCATTGGTAGCTGATCCATAGCCACACACTCTCAGTTCAATGTCTTCAGTGGTGGTCTCACCAAGTGTCTTGTTGAACCACGGCATGTTGGGGTGAGTACAGCAGGGAGCCTCCACACCAGGACATTGCTGTCCATCCCATAGTGTATCATTAGAGAAAAGATTATAATCACAACAAGTGACATCATTGTCACCAGTCTCACAGTAGTAGTCACTACCAACAAAAGGAGGAGGATCGAGACCATTGCCAGTATTACAAGGACACGTTGTTGAACCTGTCCGAAGATTACGTCCAGCAGCATAAGTCCAAATGTGTTTGCGACGAGCACTGCCATATGTGATGGAAGCCCCATCAACATAAGTTCTTTCAATAGATGGGTCAAAATCAAAAGATTCGAAAGCTTCTGGTGTACCAAGCTGATAGCCTCATACTTGTCCGCAAACTTGAGAGTAGTTTTGTCCTAGTGTGGAGAACACTGTGCTCTGACATCCTCCACTAATTGGTGTTGTTACATTAAAATCACCATCCATTCTACCACAGAGAGTCAGTCCTGAGAGGGTTCGCTTTGTCAGTCCCTGAGAGCAGATGGCACCGGGCTGTGACATGTTGACATAGGCCACTCTCATCCAGCCTCCCTCTCCTCCACAGTTGGTCCCCTCCACGTCACAGTAGACCTGTACTAGTGAGCCATTGGGAGCAGTTATCTGGTAGTAGCCTGAGGGAGCTGATGGGACGCGGTGAAGCATCTCCTGACAAGATCTGATAGAATTAAACTGCTGATAAGCCAGCATAAGAGCCTCTGTCAACTGTTCATCTTGCAGTGGGTCATACTGATCACACTCAGAGGATACTCTAGCAGGATAGGTGACTGGAGTGAACCCACTCACTACACCACCAGCCAGCAGTAGCCAGTAGTAGAAGGACAGCACACAGAGAAGAATAGCTGCCATTTGTCAACAGCACCACACAAATGAATCAAAAACTTATGTAATATTAAGACCTAATAGAGCTTACAGGATGTTGTCATGTAATGCAATGATCATTTAACATTTTGCAGTAACTATCTAGTATGAGCAAGATGTAATTAATGTTAATGACATATCAACTGTTTGCATAGCAATTTTTTGCTAATGGGTGCTTGATAACTAACTAAAAGCACACTTGTAGATACGCCCCTGCTATTAGAAAGATTATTTTTACAATTTTGAGAGAGGACAAAGAATAATGTTATACACTTTTAAATAGTTATAATAATAGTGTCATCTTCTTCCTTTTCCCATTCCTGGCATTCCACCCATTCCGGGCATCCCGCCCATCCCATCTGCTCCCTGTTGGAACTGTTTCATCATGTTTTGCAATCCGCTCATACCACCTAATGACAGGAGACAGGAAGATCTATAACCACACGATGATTACAGCTATACATTGTAGCTCATTTGCAAAAAGGGACTTACGATAAAACAGTTTTTTTACGCTAGCAGCATTCTAACTAGCTAATTTTAGCTTCACACAAGCACAAACATGCGTTCCATAAACACATGCAAATCTCTCAAAGCAAACAACTCAATAATAAAAAATAAGAAGTATTACTAGTCGACTATAACACGGATTAGTGAGCAATTGTTATACTGTAACAGATATATAATCATGTTTCTTGTTACATAAAAACTGACCCATTTGATGTAGTACTCTCGGATCAATCATCCATCATTTTCGTCATTTGAGAAGGATTCACATTCCTGTTCATATCACCACCTGCAAGGTATAAAGAGAGAGAGGGAGAGAGATCGCAGAATAAAAATACAATCTTGGTTACTAGTACATTGTGTAGTTTCACTATCCACTAATTGACCACCTACCTTTAAAGAGTCCTTTGATACCGCCCATCTTCTTGACCATCTGAGAGAACTTGCTGTACTGTGACAGGAGATCTTGTACCTCTCTAACTGACATGCCTGACCAACGAACTACTCTCTTGAATCGACCTTGTTGCTGCTGAAACAACTTTGCTCCGTTAGGTGATCAAGTATAGCCAAACATACTGTCAAGTTTGGTGCAAGGTATAACAATTGATGTTAGCCGATCAGTACTTCAGATAGCATAAAATAGACTTAGAGAATGTTATGCTATAATTATGGGCCTGGTCGAACATCTACTAGGGAGGCACGGTAGTGACTCCCTATGTAGGGTTGAACGGAAAAACAAGATGGCGGCTACATACAATGCATTAGCGTTCGAAAGCTGATATTTCGCCTGGTGATGAATTTTATACGTCCAAAGACACTTAGATCTGTTATAATCTGGCATTGCCCCGTCTTACAGTAGCAAGAATTTTGATCAAAATTGTTACTAAAGTGACGAACCTGTAAACGGTGATAATCGAGTTTCTTCAGCGCTCAGCGCCTACACGTGACCGACCAAGCACTAGCTTGAGTATCGCCGCGCAGTATGGATCACGGAGAACACATGTTCGTCTGGAGTCTTCGAAGAACGGTAAGCTCGTATAATGAGCGCCATTCTGCGCTTGCCAAATAATTATAACCGCCGTACAGGTCTACAAACGAGTGTGGGCGGGGCTCGCATGCACTGCATGCCATGCATGCGCAACTTGAGAGAAAGGGAAAATAAATTAAAACTTAGCATTAAGAATGATAATGGATAGGTGAAAGTGGATGCATTACACTGCCCATCATCAGCACTCAGCAATAAATGTAGGTTATACATAATTGTTAGACAGCGCATCCGAGGATCTACGCGATTTAGAACCCGAGAACCGTAGCCTCGTACCCAGGCCCTAAAATGGGAGGAGCGAAGGCAGAAAGGAGCGCCTGGTATACATTGCATACGCATGCGCGACTAGCGGTGGAATTCCACCGCCGGTTATCATCGTTCACGTTTGTAGTACGTGATGAATATTCATCAGTTTCTTAGTCAGTTCGTGAAGCTCGCCTGTTTGCAATCTATTGACATGACTGTATTCTAGCGCCTTTTCTTGAAGCTCTAGCACAAGAGCAGAAGTACAATTTGACAACTGGGTGCTCCTGGTAGCGGAAACCGACATCGATTGACAAGAACGGTGTGAATTGACGCGATTAAGCCTACTATTGCGTATGCACGCTCACCACAAAGTTATTTGTCGAATCCAGAGCTAGAGCTGACGATCGAGTTGCTACTTAGTCAGTTGTTTATAAGCTTAATAATGGAGGCGTGGTCTGAATAACCGCTACCACGTTTTCGTGTCATAATCGGAATATTTTACAGTAAAATAAACGGATATTTAGCGCATGCGTGTGCAGTAGATACCAGGCGCTTATTTCTTCTCCTCACTAGCGCCTGGGTACGAGGCTACCGAGAACCGTTGCTATAAAAGCGTCCGAGCGTAGTGACGGAGCTATGATAGGGTAACGGACGGAGCAAATCTGCCCCCGCCAGTGGTGACGGAGACGGAGCGGAGCAAGTGGCAAGCGGAGCAAGTGCCCCCGCCAGTGGTGACGGAGCAAATCTGCCCCCGCCAGTGGTATCTGGGGGCAGATTTGAGCGAACATTTTTTGATGTGCGGGTGTTCAACCCCTACGTTCCCTCGAATCAAACCCCATGCATCCAATCAAGCTACCGAAGACATGAGAATGAGAAGAGAAGGAAATATGAACAACGAGTTGTTGAGATCGAGCAATCTACTTTTGTCCCATTTGTACTTGCATGTACTGGAGGAATAGGCCCCGCTGCTACTTTGACTCTGAAGAGAATTGGCAACCTTCTCGCTGAAAAACATGATGCTTCCTATGGTCAGATAATGGGCTTTCTGAGGAGTCGACTGAGTTTCGCTCTACTGCGCTCCACCCTTATGTGCTTGCGAGGAACCAGGTCCGCAAAATCTAAGCCCTTTAACCTAAAGACAGATACTCTAACTTTAGCCATTGCAGAGGGCAATGGATCTGGTTAAACTGTTTTAATATTTTTCTCTACAAAATCTGAATTGGTCCTACTTAAATTTTATTTTTTATTTTTATTTTTACCTACTCGTTACATCATGTGCCTGTCTTAATAACATTTTGGTCACAGTAACGGCGTGAGGGCTTCTAGCCTCGTCCCCAGGCTCCACCCCTCTCGGAATTTTGTTCCTTCAGGGAGCCTGGTCTCTAATCTCACGTGGGGTAGACAGGTGGTAGACAGGTGATTAGTGTGCGTGGGCACGATCAACGCTCTCGACCCAACCTGCCCACGCACATGCGTAGCGTTCGTCACAGTCTTGCTGTCAGAGGCGATCAAGGTCTGTAGCATCACGTTCGGGATGGCCGCGGAGCCCACAGATGAATCTAAATGGCTAAAGAGCCACTATGAGGAAGCAGCTACTGGGGATGTTCCTACTCCGTCGAAACGGGTAAAGTACCAGACGCTGAAGGACGATATCGAGCTACACTTTCCTCACCGTACGTACAATGACCTAGTCGTCAAAGGCTTCATCAAGGAAGCTTGTCCGATGTCCAGCACAAAGAGACTTGGAAAGCTACGCCACACACACGTTTTTATGGCATTGAAACTAACATCAAGCATCGTGGGCGTGCGGTTTATTACACCCACGCTCATTAATATTTGCACTTTTTTGGGTGCGCTCACGTGAGATTAGAGACCAGGCTCTCTGACGGAACAGAGAGCCTGGGGACGAGGCTAAGGGCTTCTACACCACGTAGATCCGATTGGATGCGCTGTCTAAGTAATTTAGACCATAGCGCTAGCAATAGCAAATAGAAACGACGCGAACGACGAGTAAAGACACGCGAGCGCTGTTAAAATTATTCAATAGAACTCAGCGCACAAAACCGTAATCTGTCCCGTGTGGTGCCGGGGATCGTATGAGGTCGTGGCAGTGGCGGGATTCCATTATGAGCTCAGAGACCCACAGCTACGCTTCCTGATTGGTCAACATCGCTTAGCTGTGGTCTAAACCGAGGTAGAGGTGTGTACTGGGAATAAGAATTCACATTATGCACCGAAACCCCTTTTGATTACGACTTACCCGGAGGGAAAATAGGCACCGTTCTTGTACCAGCAAGCCACCCGAAATGGCGCAAACATACAAATAGCGTGATAAACGGCGCTTAGTTTGCTGCCTAGTGCAAAAATCGGCGACCGAATCCTAGATCAAAAATGGATAATCGAAGATCGACAATCGAATCAAACGGATCAAAAATCGATAATCTGCGATTGAATTGAAGAACGACAATCGAATCGAAGATCAAAAATCGACGATCGAATCGATCGGAAAATAAACTCGAATTCTGTCCCATTTGGCGCTCCATAGTCACACTATGGAACGCCAAATGCGACAAAAGTAGCAGCAACCGCTAGTAATAATCAAAATCAATTTTGCTTGCGATAATCGATTCGCAAATCGATTTGCTAATCGATTATTGTCATTTTGTGCGCCAAATTCAAAATTGTAGGCGTGGTCGACGGCTATAGGGCGTGTCTGTAGAGGCGCGGTCAAGTAAAATGGCGACCTCAGTCAGTGCAGTGTTGCTACTTGATCAAGGCTACTAGACTATCGAGATGGATAGAGATAAGCCTACCTGACTAGATGATATGGAGAGCACAATGTTTGTATCTGTTTCTCTGGCTATGACAGCGAGCTGACACTACTCAGAGCCTGACTGATGTGAGTAATAGCGCGTTTTCAACAGTTGTATTGTCAGGCTAGCTACGTGCGCATTGCACTGACTGTCGGGTTAGTATCATAACTTGTGTTTGTACATATTATACTGTCTGGTCATGTTGCGCTGTGTGGGCAGTATAGATCCAATTCAGAGTACTTTTGTGTCTTTATATGTACATGTAGTGAAAAAACTGCCAATCTTTCTTCCTTGCAAATTCTCCTTCCTTTTGTATAGCTTGAAAAAAGTATTATGATGCACCAATTGAATCTCCGTGCTTTCCTCTCACGTTGTGGACTTGTGGGCATGGTCTATACACTAGTGATCGATCAGGTGCTGCGAGTATGTGTGTGCTGCAAGTACGTCTCTGTTAGCTGCCTCTGTTAGATGATAGGCTCATGATATAGCATGCATTCAGCATTATAACTACTGTAAGTGCCTGTACGTGTCTCTGTGTGATAGTATTAACCTGTGGCTCTGTCAGTTACATGTAAGCAGACCTATGGGTAGCTTAAAATTATGTCTCAGATCTGTTTATCAGCCGGAACACACATATTTCTCTCACACCTATTCCACACAATCTCTTACATTACCTCAGTTGTGCTAACATGTCAATCATTCACTGATACAATGCATGGGTTGCTATGGTGATGACGGCAATCTCAAATAATATTTCTATGCACCTTGTCTCGTGTTTTGTGTCACTCTAATCCGTATCACTTGTCTAGTAACTTATTGACTCTACCACCATAGATGATACTATGTAACCAGTGTTAGAAACAGTCATACTCTTCCAGTGTATTATGTGACGTCATGTTTTGCTGGATAGAGCTGTTCTCAGCACGATTATCAGCTAGTGTGTTTACTAAGTTGTAATTCAAAATTGCCGCCAAAATGATGTGACGTCAACACTCCGCCTAAAACAACCCCTCTATGGAGGCTGTTTATAGCTACTAAATATTTGTCTAATAGCTAGTAACTTTCCATTATTCTTGTTTGATTGTATTAGCACTATATAATTGTGCATTTGTATTATGATGTCACATTATTGAAACATCTATCTGCACATCTCTGTTTATAATCCCGGTTTACATAGTATTGCTAAGTGTTTTATTGTGCTCAGTGATTACTACTCCCGTCACACACTGTACATGCTTGTGTCTGTCTCTAAGTAATGGTGATGTTTATTCTAAAGAGTTGATAATGTGTTGTAGTTGGTCGCTTGATTTGGAAGCGCTTCTTCACTGTATGCCATAGTACTATAATTGTTGTGTTATTAGTTGCCATCATTATAGTGACAGTATGAGGTGAATAAATTATTTTCCTTTCTTCATAACACAGGAGCTATCATCAGATGAACGTGTATTATGCTGACAAGTGTCAAGAACTGAAGACACACATACTATGTGACAATGATTTTATTATCATTAATAATTATTTGTTCATCTGTTGAATGATTGTGTTTCAGTCATAATGATGATTATAAAAGTATGTACTCAAAGTACTCAAGCCATGGCATGGTACTATCATTATTGTAACTAGCTTGTAGCATGCAGGTCAGTGAGATTGCTAGACCACTGCAGTGACGACACATGCATCATGCGACGAAAGGTTCTGATCCTTCTGATGTCCGAAACTATCGTCCAATTTCACTTCTTTGCAAAACTTCTGGAAACTATCATCTATGATAAAATCATTGATTTTGTTATTCCACAAGTTTCTTCACAACAATTTGGTTTCTTAAGGAAAAGGTCATCTGTAAACCAGCTCCTATCCTTCTACTCCGAAATTTTCTCCTCTGTTGACCGCAGAATTCCCTGTGACGTCATATTTTTAGACTTTCGAAAAGCATTTGACTCTATACCACATCCTGAACTACTTTTCAAACTGTGGGCTCATGGAATAACTGGTCAGTTGGTTTCAGTCTTACCTTTCAAACCGTACTCACTTTGTTTATGTTGAAGGTTCCTCATCTTCTGTCCTTCCTGTTAAATCAGGCGTTCCACAAGGCAGTGTCTTAGGTCCTTTATTATTTCTTCTCTATGTAAATGATATCCCTAATATAATCTCTTATAGCACATCTTACCTGTTTGCTGATGACACCAAGTTTATGGAAGTAATTGACCGATGTTCAAAGACCACCCATATCCAACAAGACCTTGATACACTTCACTCATGGTGTTCAAAATGGAAACTCTCTCTAAACAGTAAGAAATTAAATGTGCAGCAATATACGCTTCTCTCTTCACCATCATCAACATATACTGTCAATGGTCAAGCAATTCGACTGTTCATAGTCACAAAGATCTTGGTGTTACAACAACTAGTAGCCTATCTTGGTCAGAACACTTTGGCAATATATGTGCATCAGCCTACAGGTCATTACACTTGATTCGTAGAACCATCTCTACTAACACATCCACTACTACAGTGCGTCTCAATCTATATCTAACCTTGGTCCGTAGTAAACTTTCTTATTGCTCCCAGCTTTGGAGGCCACTTTTGATTAAAGACATAGTATGTTTGGAAAGAGTTCAAAGAAGAGCCACTAAGTTCATCTTAAATGATTACAGTTCCAACTACAAAACCAGACTCATCAAACTCCACCTGTTTCCACCTATGAGATGGTATGAACTACTTGATAATCTTTATTTAATCAAGCATATCAAAGAACCGCTGATAATTTTGACTTGGCTTCTTTCATATCTTTCTCTAACTCATCTACTAGAGCGGCACATGCTAGTAAACTCAATCATAACATCTCCCGTTTTACCACAACCAGACATTTCTACTTTAATCGAATCGCTCGCTTATGGAACAAACTTCCTCATTTGGACATAAACACAGCCTCTTTCTTCTCTTTGAAGCGTACTATTGTATCATTCCTATGGGAACAATTTTTTGATTCATTCAATCCTGATTTAATCTGTACTTATCATTTTGTCTGTCCGTGTTCATCTTGTGTTTCTATTTAGATGGCTACACCAACAAGTATGGTGATAGCCCTCAACAATAAATCACTTATCCTAGTATACCTCAAACTTGAATTTATCTTCCTTCATGTGTATTATTGTTGTAAATCTTTTAATAATAATAATAATAATAATAATAATATGGTGGATTTACATCAGTTACATAGTATACTAGCACAACATTACACTCTGTTACTGTAATGTGATCTTGATCCACTGCAGAGAGAAGTTCCACTAACTATAGAATATATAGAGCTGCCCAGTGCAGCACAGTTGTGGAGACACTATTATACTAGATAGCAGACAATAGTAGAGACACACTATTACTAGATATATCAGCACAATAGTAGATACATTATTACTATAGCAGCACAGATTATTACTAGCAGCATAGTAGCGGGGACATTATCACCAGCAGCACAGTGCACTGTTGTCAGCCTGATGTAGAGAAATTATTAAACTAGATTCTACAGGTCACCTCACCAGCTGTATAGTCGTTCTGAATTGCAAGCACTATATAATAAATATAATGATAATCCTTGTTAGCACATAGCCTAAACCGGTCTATATGTCAGGGTTTAGGGTTTAGCCACTACACTGTACTGTGTGGGTATAGGCACGAGCTCAGTGCATTCTACAATAGTGAGCTATAATTATGGGCATTATGTTACTGGCATTATAGCCCCTAGCTAGTTTGTGAATTGCATGCACATGGAGCCTCTCTGCAGGCCAGGTGTAGTGATAGCCGACAATAGCAACAGTTACTAATAGATGTACATGGTGCACCTTAGACTCATACAGCGCACGCTGAGGCGAGCTTTAGGCAAGGCCCTGCATGATTTTGGTGAAATCCCTCTCTGCAGTGGTATCAGACTAGCAATAGCAGTGAAATTCTAAACCATACTTCATAGTGAATGTCAACCGGCGAGCTCTAAATCATGGTTTTAGCGATATTTCTATGTAAAATGGAATCAGGCTAGCAACAGTGAAATCCTTACTTTCACAGTGCACCTATGACTGCAGGTGACCCGGCTGTATACCCGAAATGGTGCTCTGCAGCAGTATTTTTAGGCTGGCAACAGCAGTGATCATGAGTCGAAATTTTCATAGTGCATGCATGCAGACCATAGTTGTAGTGGAACATCCTCGTGCATGCAGCATGTGCAGCTGTGGATCAATTTACAATAGCAGTGGAATACTATACAATCATAATAGTGCTGCTGTGTATGTCCTCGTCCCTATTATATTTGTGATATCACATTGTGCAGTTGTCAGTAGCAATCCGCTCACTGACCTGCAAGCTGGTTATTAACTCTAGTCTGCAGTAGTACCATGCCATGGCTTGTGTACTTTTGAAATCATTTTATGACTAAAACACAATCATTGAACAGATTAACAATCAATAAAAGTCACAGCAACATAGTCTTTATCAGGTTTATGTAATACACCCATCAGATGGTAATCATGCATAATATCTGACGACAGACAGCTCAGCCTCCTGTGTTGTGTGAAGAGAGGGAAAAATAATAATTCATAACCTGCACACAACGACAAGTAATAGCAAAAAATCTGCTCTTAAACAGTTGAAAATGAGTGACTGACACACATGTACAGTCACAACAGTGTGTGACGCGATGAATAGGTTCATAAAACACAGAGCTGGAGAACAGCTTTACACTCACATACAGAGACTGTCAAGGCATTGCACAAAATTAAACAAACATTAATGCACATACGAACATCAGTCCCTTGGCTACATAATAAACAAAGCAGACAATGGAGTGAATGTACTCAAACTAACTCTCCTCCGTTGTCCTTTGCTAAACATCAAACACAATATACTTAGAACAGTAATCATGGACAAATACACTGTATGCATTCTGTGCCTTGTCTCAGAAAATCATAATACACACTAGCTGATAATCGTGCTGAGAACAGCTCTATCCAGCAAAACATGACATCACATAATACACTGGAAGAGTATGACTGTTTCTAACACTGGTTACATAGTATCATCTATGGTAGAGTCAATAAGTTACTAGACAAGTGATACGGATTAGAGTGACACAAAACACGTACGATACAAGGTGCATAGAAATATTATTTGTTGAGATTGTCATCATCACCATAGCAACCCATGCATTGTATCACTGAATGATTGACATGCTAGCACAACTGAGAGATTGTGTGTGATAGGTGTGTGAGAGAAATATGTTGTGTTCTGGCTGATAAACAGACAGTATAATGTATATACAAACACAAGTTATGATTGTTGCAATCCGATCAGATTGCAGTATCAGTTATGAATCTACTAAAAACGTGATGTAAAACGCCTGACTACTCTAGCTCCTGAGCTCTCTAGCTAGCTCTAGCTCTCAGCGCAGCAGCGCTAGCACTCGAACACTGCTCTCTTGACCACGCCTACAAAACGTTAATTAATTTGGGAGCATGTTGTGTCACGTGCATTGTCACGTGACATTCCATTATGGCAGGTGGCCAGGATCAAGACTTAGAAGACGAATTACAAGTTTTTTACGAGTTTGCAGAACATGTGATTGCCTACGTTAGGCATTGTTGTGAAGAAGAAGAAGGGTTGGAGCCAGATGTAGAAGAAGATATTGTAAGCCTTATGGAACAAGTTTTGCAATATGCTGTGTTACTACTGGGTGGTCCCGGAAATGGCCATGATGATTGCATAGATGCTATTCGCTGT
Organism: Haliclona indistincta; assembly: GCA_964017065.1. NCBI lineage: Eukaryota > Metazoa > Porifera > Demospongiae > Haplosclerida > Chalinidae > Haliclona > Haliclona indistincta. Next base: position 17,919,704 of record OZ024783.1, on the reverse strand, counting down.
CTTGCTCATGTTGTGGTACACGAGACTGAACAAGAAAGGGTGCAAAGAAGCGTTGGACGACCTCAGTTAGATCTTGATGTAGAGCAGTTGAGTTACCTTGTTGAAAATGGTTTTCGTACAAAGGATATTAGTGGCATACTTGGATGTAGTAGGAGAACAATAGAGCGTAGAATGAAAAAGTTTGGTCTCAGCCACTGGAGCGTGTATGTTAGTGATGCACAATTGGATTCAGCTGTTAAAGAAATCACTAATTTTTTTCCTCATTGTGGTGAAAAGAGTGTTAAAGGCAGGTTGCAAAGTGCTGGTGTCAGAGTCTGCCGGCAACGAATCAGGGATTCCATGAAAAGAGTTGATCCAGATGGTATTCATGAGAGATGCAGAAGAGTATTACAACGAAGAAAGTACATGGTTAAGTCACCAAATGCTCTCTGGCACATTGATGGTCATCACAAGTTAATCCGCTGGCGGCTGGTTGTTCATGGTGGCATCGATGGCTATAGCCGTTTGATTACGTATTTGAAAGTGAGCCCTAATAATCGATCTTCAACAGTGGTTAATGCTTTTTTGCAAGCAGTTGATGAATTTGGCCTTCCTTCACGTGTGAGAATGGACAGAGGAGGTGAAAATGTTGAGGTTGTACGTTACATGCTTAATCATAGTGAACGTGGTCCCGGAAGGGGAAGTGCTATTACTGGCAAGAGTACTCACAACCAGCGTATTGAGAGACTGTGGAGAGATGTTCATGCTGGGTGTATAAGCTTCTTTTACTCGCTGTTCTATTCTCTCGAAGATCTCAACCTTCTAAATATCGAAGATGTCCGGGATATGTATGCCCTTCATTTTGTGTTCATTCCTATCATTCAATGTCACTTAGACATGTTTCGTCAAGGTTGGGCAAACCATTCTCTACGGACGGAAAAAAACAAAACTCCCCTCCAGTTATGGATTGTCGGCCTACAACAATACAGTGATTTGAATCCAGGAGATGAAGCAGTCACTGGCTTAAGTGTGAGTTAATTGTATATTCATTCATTCAAGTCACTAAACATTCCTGTTACCATAAGAGTATAATTATAGTGCTGTCATTACTTGTTATGCCTCAGTGGATGGGTGGAGCCATGAAACATTGTGTGTGGGCCTTGGGATTAGTTGCTAATTAACCACAATTATGCACTTTCCCTCATACCTAGTTTCATTTGTATACAAGAATTTTAGGGAATCTTGCACCATGGTGCAGTTTGACACAAAACTAGGCAATGTTGCAAGATTCCCTAAACTTCCTATTTATAACAAGGAATCCACACAGTATATGCTTGAATGACCTAACTTGCCTCACATGTTTATGGTATATTGTGTACTAGTCTAGCGCGCTATGACCCTCTACCGCGAAAGAAAAAGGGGAGGGGCCAAGTGCGGTAGAGGGTCTAGCCAAACTCGCAAGATGATTAGTTTCATTACCCGAATTTCGGGTAATGTTATTCACGGTATTATTACGTCAACAGACGTAAATGCAATTGTCACGTAAACGCGCTACGACAAATGATGGCAGCGATCTGCAGGTACTGCGCTTCTACGACGATTTGCAGAAGCGGTTTGCAGCAGGCTCGTATCCCACAGCCTCCAAAGTGAACTAGGCACCCCGTGGTAATATCATAAAGACTAGAGACTTGCCATACCACGCCTGAGTCGAAGAAAGTCTCTCTTCCACCGAGAACTGCACTAACAACGTCTTTCCGAAGAGGCGCAAGATTTGATAGCCCAGAGAGAGCGTGCAATGGCGTTATTGCACTGTAGTAGCTCGTCACAGCGTGTCGATTGCATTTCTACACTATGCAAGAACGGCCGCCATGTTTATTCTGTGACAGAGGAAGTATGTTGACGTAATAATACCGTGAATAACATTACCCGAAATTCGGGTAATGAAACTAATCATCTTGCGAGTTTGGCTAGACGTACCCTATCCCGCATCTGACCCGCCCCCTTTTTTTCTTTTGCGGGAGAGGGTCATAGCGCGCTAGACTAATTGTGTACATGAGGTGGACACACTGTGATGATTGTGTATTTTTATAGGCTGACTGGAATGACTATGGTGTAGATTATGAAGGTCCTGTTGCACTTGATGATGATGATGCAGTGACTGTGCCAGAGCTTGAAGAATTGCTAACAGATGAACAAAGACAAGATTTGCAAGTACAGTTAGCTAGACTTGAAGACCAAGCATTTTCTCAGTTGCACATGCTACGTTTATTTTCTACTGCCAAATCGTACTTGTACAACCATGTTAATGAATAATAAAGATGTTTCATGTAATGATGGCTTGAAATCAACAGTCTGAATAATGACGGATTGAAAATGGTCTAGACCATTCCAAACCCATCATTACTTTTAAGAGCTAGTATCATATGCTCTCTGAACACAGTGTATTCTTTGTGTGAAGTTGGTATCCGCAGAGTGATGTCACATGTGGACGCTGTGGGGAACTTGGCTTCTAGTGAGTATAGAAATGTTAGAGTAGGCACTTCCCCTCCTCCCCATCCAACCGGTGGAACAGCACGTGCACCAGAAAAAAAAATCATAACATCTTCTAACTTGCACTCAGAATTTTCTGACAATGAAAACAATTATTATTTCATTTTCTATTAAACGTTAAGAATCACTATGCATACCTTCATCGCATTCGTCCAGGAAATCACAGAAAAACACATACGCTTGTTCCTCTCGACTTCTTAAGTTTGACCCCTTAGTAGAAAACTCGATTTTGAAGACTTGTTTTAAAGTCTCTGAAGTAGTGAACACAAATTAATCACCTTCAGTAGCATACTGAAATTAGGGCTATTGCTGTGGTAAATTTCATTCTAAATCTTTACAATAGTCTATAGTTCACATAATGTAAACTAGACACAGACAATAATAGCTGTTGCAAGCCAAACCACAGCAATTCAAGTAGCAGTTAATGATATTCACACTGAGTGAAAACCAACACCATTCAGCTGTGACCACTATCAAAGCTAGACAGACAATTATGTCTGACAGGATGTCCACAATACAAACAATCACCCTATAAAAATTACCTGCATTCAGAGGATCTTGCACTGCCATAAAATATGGCTCCCACAGTTTTGGATTAGATTGCAGCTCTTGTAAAAATCCTAGAGAGGCTAATCCTGTTTTTAGCTGGTCCATTTCAGCTTTCACCTTAATTAATAGATGATAGTCCACCAAAGCAGATACAATACTTTCTTTGTCCTTTGTAGTTGTAGAAGAAACTGGTTTGCGATATCCAGTTGCATTTAACAGATTTTCTCCTTCGTCTGTTTGAAGATACAGTCTCATTTCTTCATTAGTCTCAGCTTCTATCACCTGTGAAATCAAAACTAATGAGTCAAGAATCTCCACTATACAAATTATTTACCTTTTCAACAGTGAAGCGTAGATCCATGCTAGGGATGCTAGCAGGAGATATACGGTCAATGATGCCAGTATACTGGCCACGTACTAAGTAGTCAAAGAAGGGTTGAGATAGACATGGCAGACCACATCCTCCTTGTGTAATTGACATGACTGTATACATTCCCATTGTATGGTACTCTTGGTTCTAAAAATTAGTTAGTAATCCTAACTAATTTAGTAATCCTACATTATACCTGTAAAGCAGTCACATTCGACAGCATGTACTTATTGTTATCAGGCCCTATTAGGTAACTGCTAGCAAATTCTTGAGCGAGAATTCTAAAAAATTCTCTTCTCGGGCCACTCAGATCAATGGCACTCTCACCAACAAAATTGACCTAATAATTACAATCATAATCTTGCAAAAATATAAATTAAGCAATGTACCTTGATGGTCTTTTGAACATCAAATTTGGTCTTTCTAGCCTCTTTAATAGCATCCGCTAAAACGTAATCACGTCGAACTTCAATGCGGAAAGTTTCTGATTTAACAGTAAGCCTTCTCATTACTTGCTGTAAACAGGTTTCTTTCTGTGTGCTGTTTCAGAATAAAGATGAATAATTATTGTCACAAAAATAAATAATAACCTTTCAGTTTGCACCTGACTCTTTTTGATGGTCTTCTGATTCAAGTCAAAAACAGGAAGTTCATCATCACTAGTACTCAGATCATAAGCATAAGGACTCCGATCATATGCATAAGGACTCAGATCATATGCATAAGGACTGGTTTGATAAAAAAACATAATGCACACACATAATTGTTTACTTACTCATCAATCAAACTCTCATAGGTCTTCTCGCGATCCGGATCAGTCAACTCGACTGAATCTGACTCACTAAATAAAATTACATATACTAACAGTGATAAGGAATGTAGTATGTTGACCTTGAATGGCAATGCTTAATGTGTTCTACTAGCTTCTCAATTGGGACTTCCATTGAGCAGGTTAAGCATTTCTCTAAGGGCTGTAACACAACAATTATTATATCAATATTATAATTGCAGATCATACCCCTTCTGGCAAATCAAAAGCAACAGACAAATCCAAGTTTCTTTGAAGTGGTCTAATGTAGGTACGTGCAGTCCCCACTCTCTCTTTTAGAAGTTGTGGACTCGTCATCACAACTTGAGATAACAGCTCCATGTTCCTCGAATTAGGAGCACATTTGAAGAACTGAAACCCACCACCATTCCGCAGCCGAGGGTATGCTTCGAAAATTAGTTCCCTGAATTGGTTGCTGTCCATGTCCATGTCATCAAACTCCAATGTCTTAATGAAAAAAATAATGCTAACTTCTCTATAGCACACTGTACACATCATAAAACAGTAGATCGTATTATTTTTGCGGATAATATATTTGGCGAATCAGAGCCCTCATGAAAACTATTTTTGCGCGTGCCAAGTGGAAATATGGCTAAAACAACCAACCTCAAATATTTGTGCCATTTAAATTCCAAGAATACTTCGTGAAATTTAAAATAATGCGATCTACGGTATTGTGAACAATAGCAGAACATTGTGTGTCAAGGAATTAAAATGTAAGTTCACAAACCTTCTCTCCCAGTCCAGCCTGCATTAGACCATCTTTTTCAGAGTCAGTTGTTGGAATCTTTACCTGATCTGTGATTGCAAGGCAGACAAACCTATGCTTCCAAGTGGAAACGTTCTTCCCCTTCTTCCGAAATAACGCTGATACTTCTTGCTTCACGGTTGCCTTTCTTTTTTGTCCAGCAGAACTACTCCTTGACCTGACATTTCTCAAGGCAGTGATGGCCTTGTCTGCAGCATCCAAAACTAAAAGAAGAAAGCAAAGCATTGTACATATATTTAGAAATGATATTCACATACTTCGATCTTGCTTATTCTCTCTGATACTCCAGCCACCACCACTGCTGCCCTCTCCAGCACTCCAGTCACGACTTGGGCCAGCTCGCTGCCGATCACTACCACTGCTGCCCTCTCCAGCACTCCAGTCACGACTTGGGCCAGCTCGCTGCCGATCACTACCACTGCTGCCCTCTCCAGCACTCCAGTCACGACTTGGGCCAGCTCGCTGCCGATCACTACCACTGCTGCCCTCTCCAGCACTCCAGTCACGACTTGGGCCAGCTCGCTGCCGATCACTACCACTGCTGCCCTCTCCAGCACTCCAGTCACGACTTGGGCCAGCTCGCTGCCGATCACTACCACTGCTGCCCTCTCCAGCACTCCAGTCACGACTTGGGCCAGCTCGCTGCTGATCACTACCACTGCTGCCCTCTCCAACACTTGAGTTGTGACTTGGGCCAGCTTGCTAAAGGGAAAGTTTTTAATAACTACCACAACATACACATCCCAAATGAAGGTGTTGAAGACAGATTGCAACAGTGGGCAGGCTTTGGCTACAACACCTTGGATAGTGAATATCATTACAGTTAATACCTAGTGCAACAGTGGGCAGGCTTTGGCTAAAACACCTTGGATTCGGTGGTGAATATCATTACAGTTAATACCTAGGTCAATGCAAAGCAAATACAATCACCAGTTATAGACACATTGTGTTACAAGCTGTACAAGCTCTAATAAACAATTAGGTCACATATTAATGCAAGTTACCTGGGAATGCGGTATCCGTAGCGATGACAAGTATTCTATAGCCCGGCGGGCTTTGGAAAGTTTGTCGATAGACAAAGACATTAAGTTACTGAGCCGGATCACAGCTGTCACTTTGCACGGCTCCAACTTCTTCGGTCTGCGACAATCTCACAGCAGAACTTCTTGCGTTCAGCGCGGCTCTAAGCAATCCTGCTTCCACTGTGCTCTGCGAGCGAAAATCTCTGCTATAAATAGTACACGTGGCCTGTGCGCGCGCGTGCATAATTTTACTCACGTGATGCATGATGTTAATAATTATAATAATTAGGTTAACGAGTTGTGAATCGAGTTGTGAATCGATTATCGCCAGCAAAATCGATTTTGATTATTACTAACGGTTGCTGCTAATTCTGTCGCATTTGGCGTTCCATATCACACAGCTGAAAGATCAGTGGTAACTTTCAAGTTTAATCGATGCACTCTCGTACTGTACGAGCTTTGTTCCACGGCGGAAATGACGATTCAGCTGGCTTCTCACAACAGTAGAGGGCTTTTTTCAATGCTTGGTAGTCTTGGGAAGCTTATCTGAGAGCGCAGAATGGTATAAATACCTTATACAAAAGTCGGGCAATAATACAATGATTGTATAAAACTTGTACATATAATTATTTATGTCATCTCCGAAATCGTACAAATATTTATGTCACCTTCGAAACCAAAATAGACACCCTCACGCTACGCGCTCAGGACGACTATACTTGTGAATATAAAAAAGGTTTTACTACAGTTGAGCTAACATAAAGACCAAATTTACAATCTACCACAAGCGAAAATGAGCACTGAAAGCACAATTAAAAGCTAGCGTACAAACAGTTCAATCACTTCAAGAGGAGTGGCTTCAGCAGTAGCATGTTGGTCACCACACAGTCTCAGTTCAATGTCCTCAGTGGTGGTCTCATTGAGTGTCTTGTTGAACCACGGCATTCCGGGGTGAGAACAACAGGGAGTCTCAATGCCAGGACATTGCTGTCCATCCCATAGTGGATCATTACGGATTAGACTGTACCCACAACAAGTCTCATCATTGACACCAGTCTCACAGTAGTTGTCACTACCAACAAATGGGGGAGGATTGTGACCATTGCCAGTATTACAAGGACACGTTGATGAACCGGACGAAAGATTAAGTCCAGCAGCATAAGTCCAAATGTGTTTGCGAGGAGCACTACCATATGTGATGGAAACCCCATCAACATAAACCTTGTCAATATTAAATGCAGATGGCTTAAAATTAAAACCTTCTGGTGTACCAAGCTGAAAGCCTCGTACTTGTCCACACACTTGAGAGTAGTTCAGTCCTAGTGTGGAGAACACTGTGCTCTGACATCCACCACCACCCCCCACTGTTACATTAAAATCACCACCCATTCTGCCACAGAGAGTCAGTCCTGAGAGGATTCGCTGTGTCAGTCCCTGAGGGCAGATGGCACCGGGCTGTGACATGTCGACATAGGCCACCCTCATCCAGCCTCCCTCTCCTCCACAGATGGTTCCCTCCATGTCACAGTAGACTTGCACTAGTGAGCCATTGGGAGCAATTACTTGGTAGTAGCCTGAGGGAGCTGATGGGACACGGCGAAGAATCTCCTGACAAGATCTGCCAAGAGTAAACTGCTGATAAGCCAGCATAAGAGCCTCTGTCAACTGTTCATCTTGCAGTGGATCATACTGACCACACTCAGAGGATACTTTAGAAGGATAGATGACTGGAGTGAACCCACTCACTACACCACCAGCCAGCAGTAGCCAGTAGTAGCAGAACAGCACACAGAGAAGGTTAGCTGCCATTTGTCTTAACCGCAGTATCACAGAAATGAATCAAAAACTTATGTAATAAGAACTAATACTATTAACAGACAAGCATAATGGGTGTTGTCATGTAATGCAATGATTAAGTAACAATTTGCAGGAAATACCTTGTATAAGTAAGATGTTCTGTTACGGCAATATCTGTATGTACTACAAGGAACAGGCATGTGAAGCAAGCCAGCCCAGCACGGCGCGGGTAACTGTCGCTCTATTTGGCTGCGTTCACACAGGAACTGATGTTTATAATGGCGTCAAACCGAGCGTTGAACGAAGAACTGCTCGCCAGTGCAGTTACGTGTAGGTAGGCACATTTTTCAGTACCACTTCGGAAGTACTTTTCTAAGTAGATATCATAAAATTAATTATACCATACTAAGACTATTCTGACCAATCAGATTGCACTATTAGGGAGGCACGGTAGTGACTCCCTATGTAGGATGAGCAAGAAGACAAAATGGCGGCTACATACAATGTATTAGCGTTCAAACGCTGATATTTCGCCTGGTGATGAATTTTGTCTGTCCAAAGACACTCAGATCTGCTCTTAGGTGTTGCTCCATCTTACAGTAGCAAGGAGATTGCTCGAAATTGTTACTAAAGTGGCGAACCTAGAAACGGTGAAAATCGAGTTTCGTCATCTTCGTTTTCTTCCTCTTCTTCTTTCTTTTTCAGTGCGCCTAGCGCCTTTACGCAAGCAGTGCCGAGACCAAAACACCCACGAACAGTCGTGAAATTCTCCTGGCATGTGCCTTTTGAACTTAGTTTTTAGCGAAACGGCGATATAAATTCCGCAGCTTGTGACAGCTTATGTACAGCCACTGATGTAGGGATCTATGGTCTGTTAGCAAGTCAATCGTGTTACCATCCCATGCTTGTTCCTTGTTAGTTTACATTGCAGACCTGTGGTAGATTTCACAACCCTACATCCTTTTGATTTCGATAGAAATCTTTTTAATTTTCTTTAAAATAGTTTATAAGCAATTCGTAGGCTCCAACCCTAATCTTTTAGCGTTTTATTTTTTCCTGCAAAAACGAAAGACTTGGCGCTTCTATATATATCCGTTCTATGTCCTATATCTTTTCTCACTGAGGGCATTGAACTCGGTGAGACCACCACTGAGTTCAATGCCCTCAGTGGTGGTCTCACCGAGTGCCTTGTTGAACCACGGCATGTTGGGGTGAGTACAGCAGGGAGCCTCCACACCAGGACATTGCTGTCCATCCCATAGTGTATCATTAGAGAAAAGATTATAATCACAACAAGTGTCATCATTGTCTCCAGTCTCACAGTAGTAGTCACTACCAACAAAAGGAGGAGGATCGAGACCATTGCCAGTATTACAAGGACACGTTGTTGAACCTATCCGAAGATTACGTCCAGCAGCATAAGTCCAAATGTGTTTACGACGAGCACTGCCATATGTGATGGAAGCCCCATCAACATAAGTTCTTTCAATAGATGGGTCGAAATCAAAAGATTCGAAAGCTTCTGGTGTACCAAAATGATAGCCTCGTACTTGTCCGCAAACTTGAGAGTACTGAGTTTAGTCCTAGTGTGGAGAACACTGTGCTCTGACATCCTCCACTAATTGGTGTTGTTACATTAAAATCACCATCCATTCTACCACAGAGAGTCAGTCCTGAGAGGATTCGCTTTGTCAGTCCCTGAGGGCAGATGGCACCGGGCTGTGACATGTTGACATAGGCCACTCTCATCCACCCTCCTTCTCCTCCACAGTTGGTCCCCTCCATGTCACAGTAGACCTGCACTAGTGAGCCATTGGGAGCAGTTATCTGGTAGTAGCCTGAGGGAGCTGATGGGATGCGGTGAAGCATCTCCTGACAAGATCTGATAGTATTAAACTGCTGATAAGCTTTCATAAGAGCCTCTGTCAACTGTTCATCTTGCAGTGGGTCATACTGACCACACTCAGTCAGAGGCATTGCCAGAAATAATTTGACACGGACAATAATTGACCGTATATTATTCCGTAAATTAACGCGGGCGAATTGTATGGCGAGCATTGAGAAGCTGTTGAAATAAATGCAGCGCCTGAAGCTAACGAACGACTGGATTCCTTAGTTAGACGGTGATTCACAGTCTACTGTACCTTAGGCAACTAATCATGACTGTTACTAAGCGCTCACACGCAGTTTAGCTATTCCAAATCGGGTAGCCATTTCTTCGTTCTTTCTCCCAATGGCGTAATACAAAATCATGGACAAAATGGCGGATTTCAAAATTTCGAAACCTGTTTTCTAAATAGATCGTAAAACAATATCCTAGTTAGAAAGGGATTCTTGTACTAGGCTATAAATAGCTTCGCCTGGTGGATAATTTATTACTGGCAGATAAATTTTGACTATTCCATTTTTAGCCTGAAAATTGGTGAAAATTACAGATAATTAGAATTTTCATAATACGGTCAGGTCTAGAAACAGTTCTTTCGTGGCTGTATTGCTTCAGCGATCATGTAGTAGGTTGTTAGCAAACTCCTTGTGTCTTCTAGCAGTGTAGAGTAGTTGATTCAAACGCTATGGGGCGTCTGGAAGCTGAAAGGTGTGTTCCATGGCTTGTTTCTTGGTCCACCATTGCTTGCAATATGTTTTTCCGGAATGCGATGTTGACCGTCTGCCTGTGGTAACCAAGGGTGCTGGAAGATGTTTTGAAGTGGGGGGGCACACCAGCAGGGGGTCTGGGGGGCTGCGCCCCCCAGACGCTGGAGCCTATTTGTAATATTGGATAAGTTTCGTTGCCGTTTTTGATAAGTTTAACCTTATACCCCGTTCACACTGCACGTTGGAACCGGTGTCATGGGGAATAGTGTATCCCCCATTCAATGTACCCCCATACAAAGTTCACTAGTGACCGTTGTATCCCGGTACATAATTCCCTAGTGAATCATGTACCCCCGTACAAATATCACTGGCGATTTTTGTATCCCACATACACCGTTCTCTAGTGAATGCTGTATCCCACTAGTGAATTGAGTATCCTGTTCTTGTTAGTCTATAAAATAATGAGTGAGTGAGACTCTCCTGCGCCGCGTTGACTACACGAGTCATGCGTACGTATACCTCAAGCATCAACCAAAAATACCACTCTTACCTACGGACTATATAAATTATTATAGTAGTAGTAGATAGATAGATCATGCAACTATTAGTATTGCTACACGTATCCATGCGAAGGTCATGAAGGTGCAGTGTACGTTCGATCGCCCTCATCATGGGTGTGGCTGGCACCTCTGAACACGTGGAAAACTCCAGCTGCACGATGTCTGACGCTGAAGAAAGAAAGTACGGAGAGGTGTACGAATATCTGTTGAATAAGAGCTATCCAGAGAACTCGAGCAAAAGTGACAAGCTACTGATTAGACGCCGTTCCAAAGAATTTCAGATCAGTGATGGGCAACTGCAGTATGTTGGGCACATGAAGAAAAAACAAAGCGCTGATCCAGGCTCGATACAGGTGATATGCCAATCTAGTATGTCTATGCACACTAGTTACATGACTGTTAATGTAGCCACGCCTTTGGATTGTCAGCAAAAGTGAGCAGCAACGCATTGTCAGAGCCATTCATGAACTCGGTCACTTTGGAAGGGACAGGGTAGTTAGTCAAGTCTCTGCCAGGTATTACTGGAAAACAATCTATCCTGATGTTGTTGCAATTGTAAGTTGCTCAATTTTCCTTTTTGTGCAAATAGTTAATCCAAATTTCTGATACAGATTTCAGCCTGTGATATTTGCCAGCGTGTAAAGCGCAAATTTGACAAGCCTGCCTTGTCTCTTCATCCAATTCCAGTGAATAAAGGTGTATGGCAACAAATAGGAATTGATCTAGTGGGTCCCTTACCAGTAGCACCATCTGGTAACAAGTATATCATGACGGTGACCGACTACTTTTCGAAGTGGCCAGAGGCTAAGGCAATTCCTACTAAAGAAGGGAGCCAAGTGGCTGAGTTTTTGTACACCCTGTTCTTGCGCCATGGCTTTTGTCCCTGTGTCATTTCTGATCAAGGGAGTGAATTTTGTAACCGGATCAATGAGTGCTTGTTCAAGTTAACAGGAACGGAACACAGGGTAACCAGTGCATACCACCCACAATCAAACGGGCTGACTGAAAGATTCAACCAGACACTCGTAGATGCACTAGTTAAAAAAGTGCAGGATGATCAGCATGACTGGGAACGACACATTGAACCTGTATTGTTCGCTTATCGTACATCAAAACACAAGAGCACAGGCATGACCCCATTTTATGTGATGCACCTATGTGAGGCAAACTTGGGCACTGGAAAGGAACTGCCTACAAGTGAAATGAGCACAGAGATTGGTGACATGACAGAGAAGGTTGAAGCACTTGCAGCTATAAAGAAGGATGTTGACGATCTAGTGCACAAAAACATCAAGGTATTTTAGAGTTACAATGCATACGTATGTATAATAATTTTTATTATGATAGCATGCACAAGAAGTTCAAAAGAAATACTATGATGCCAAGCACAACACGAAAACCACTGTGAAGATTGGAGATCATGTACTAATGAAGTACATGAGGAACAGCCATAGAATGGGTGGCAAGTTAGACATACGATGGACAGGGCCTTATGAGGTGATTAGTGAGTGTGGCAAGATGCGTTATGAGGTGAAATGTTTGAAAACCAACAAAGCACTAAAGCGGAGAGTGCACTGCAGCAGACTGAAGCACTACATCCAGCCAATAAATGCTTCCGAGGCCAATCAGAATAGTCGAAAAAGTGCAGCCGAGGCCATTCACAATAGTCAACAAGATGATGAGGTATCAAAAACTCATTTATACAATTACATGATTATTATGCAAGACATTTTACAGGAACACAAAAATCTCAAAGTTTCTGAGTCATCTGCAATACACAGTGCTGTATCATCTACTACCACTTGCAACTGCAAAAGTGGTTGTGGTAGTAAACGGTGTTCTTGCCGGAAGGCAGGAAACCAATGCTCTTCATTGTGTCACCCTAGAAGACCTTGCCTGATCAGTAGTGACTCTGTTCCTCTCCAAAATGCCAAGGACACCACTTCTTCACATACCTGCACAGGTAAATTTGCCAGATTTTCTAATGTTAAGTTATTATTGATATCTTGCTACAAGGTCACCCAAATTTGGGACTTTCTTATGAAGAAGCTGACTTGGTCTCAGACAGCAACGTCTTGATGAAACTCTCTCCATTTCAGCTTAGTCATTCACACCTGAATCAACTTATCAATGGCGAGTGGCTTCATGTTGAGGTATTACTGCTATTGCTAGTTTCTTTTTCATTCATTAATAATTTTTTTTGTGCATTATAGTTTGTCGAAATGTACTTGCTTTTGGTTAAAAAGCTTCATCCAGTCGCTTCAGCCAACTCAGTTATCCTTCCGTCTCACATTCTTGATCTGGTTGAAAGAACAGGTATTAGTGTCATGAACCATTACCGTGATCAGTTGACTGTAAGCTAGTTAATATTATGTATTATGAGTTTAGTATTCTTGTGTTTATAGGATACTGTTTTGAGCTCTGGTTTGCTCATTATACCTGTTTTAGACCACCGGCGACATCACTTCATACTACTGGTATGAAATTATTATCAACTTATAACTTTATCCTTGTTTCCTCATTTCAGGTGGTCAACTTCCGTTGTCAGCAAATAGAAGTATATGATTCTAGAATAGTAGCCAAGAAACTCAATGCTATGATATGTGCTACATACCACACATCTCGTCTAAGGTTTGCTGTAAAGTTCTTGTATTAGTGAATATAAACCCATGTAGAGCCTTACTGAGAGCTTATCTGCTGATTGAGGGAAGACGTTTTAAAGAGTGTACTTGGCCAGAAGAAATTCACAAAGTACATGGTGATAATACGTACTTCGATACGACCACATGTATTTTGTTATGTAGAACATCCCGCAACAAAATGACAGCAATTCATGTGGTCTGTTTGTATTAGGGAGACACGGTAGTGTCTCCCTATGTAGGGATGAACGAGAAAACAAGATGGCGGCTACATACAATGTATTAGCGTTCAAACGCTGATATTTCGCCTGGTGTTGAATTTTATACGTCTTTAGACACTTAGATCTGCTCTCTGGCGTTGCCCCATCTTACAGTAGCAAGGAGATTGCTCGAAATTGTTACTAAAGTGACGAACCTGGAAACGGTGAAAATCCAGTTTCGTCATCTTCGTTTTCTTCTTTCTTTCTTTCTTTCTTTCTTTCTTTCTTTCTTTCTTTCTTCTTTCTTTCTTCCACTCGCCTAGCGCCTTTACGCGAGCAGTGCCGAGACCAAAACATCCACGAACAGTCGTGAAATTCTCCTGGCATGTGCCTTTTGAGCTTTGTTTTTAGCGTAACGGCGATCTAAGTTCCGCGATTTCTCGATCGTGATCCATTGTCAGCTTAGTGTTAGACGCCATTATTGTGATTGCGCAATACGCACGTGACCAAGCAATGGGTAGCGCACGTGACCAAGCAGCTAAAGTATCGCTGCGCCGTGTGGATCACTATCACGGAGAACACACACCCGGCATTTGTCTGGAGTCTTCGAAGAACGTTAAGCTCGTGTAGGATCGCCATTCTGCACTTGCCAGATAATTATAACCGCTGTGTAGGTCTACAACAAGTGTGGGCAGGGCTCGTATGCATTGCATGCATGCGTACAGCTTAACAATTTTAGCTACAAATTTAAGAAAAGCCATCAGCAACAGGAATACTAAACTAATGGTGGAAACAAAGACTTCTCAGTACAAGCATGATATTGAACTGCACTTCACTAAAAAGAAAAAAGGACACAAACAAGAAATTAAAAAGATTTCTATCGAAATCAAAAGGATGTAGTGATGAAGAAATCTACCACTGGTTCACAATGTAAACCAACAAGGAACAAGCATAGAATGGTAACACGATTGACTTGCTAACAGACCATAGATCCCTACATCAGTGGCTGTACATAAGATCAATATTTTGTCACAAGCTGAATTCTATTCAAAGTGTCAGTCAACAGTAAATAGCTTAACTAGCTATAGTCTGGCCACAGCAGCCACTGATGTAGGGATCTATGGTCTGTTAGCAAGTCAATCGTGTTACCATTCTATGCTTGTTCCTTGTTGGTTTACATTGTGAACCAGTGGTAGATTTCTTCATCACTACATCCTTTTGATTTCGATAGAAATCTTTTTAATTTCTTGTGCAAAGTATGATTGAAGTTATGAGTAGTTATCAAGATTAATTTTATTCATTTTCTTTTACTTTTTTAGTATGGCAAGTGTCTGTTACAATGCTGTTCAAGAGGAGTAACATTTAAGGTGCAAGTGGTAATAATATTATTATCACCGATGTTATATGCATCATCTATAGGAAGATCCAAATGCTCTCAGATTAGAAATTGCATCAGACTTAGAAGAGTGGTATTCTAACATTTGTTGTTGAGTATACAATGTACATCATGTGTACTTTTATTTCAGCTTAGAACTTTTTCCTCAATTATGCCCTGGTAATGCTACCACTAGTAAAGTAAGCATAGGCATGATTGCTACAACAACGTTTGAATAACAATGTTTTCATGTAGTCTCCAGATGAATCCACTGTGATGAGTGCAATCTGCAAGATTTGCAAGTTTCGTCTGCCACTTAGGGAATTGTCTCAACACACTAGTGGATGTTCACCTAAAGATCTCTCGGGTATAAGTATTATAAATAATCGGCGTTGTGATAATTTTTCTTTAATACTATAGTTGTTACTTTGCTGAATGGAGAGTGTTGTAGCCAAAGAGTGACTTTAACAGACACTGACATATGCACTCTGTATGAAGGATGTTGGCTCAATGATAAAGTAAGATTATAGAGAAATAAACTATTTAAAAAACCTAATCTGTTGTCAGGTGATTAATTTCTACATGTTTCTTCTTAATTTGGAGGAGAGAAAAGAATCTCAATCAGTATGTGAATAGTTTGATTGTTTATTATTATTATTATTATTATTATTATTATTATTATTAGCTCACGGCACCACACAGACAAACCTATTGTGCCAATTCATTTTTTTATCCAAGTGTCCAAAAGTACAGGAATGCTAAGGCATCAGCCAATCCTCTGTCATACCTTAAAGTAAGTTTCTATTCCTCTATTACCATAGCTATTGGTCTTTCACAAATGTAGGTGGACCTTGCAGAGTTGTCTTGCTTGCTTGTACCAATCTGCTGCAGCAACCATTGGATGTTATTGGTCAGCATTAATTTTTTTCAATTGCTAACCTAATTTTTACTACGTAACAATTCATGGTTTCAGGAATTCAATTTTAATAGTCACAGGGTTATTTCCTATGACTCATTGCTGCATCGATTTAATAAGGTCGCTGCAATGGAAATTGGGTAAATTAATTTTTGCTCCCGTTTAATGCAACAATGATCAACTATTGCAGAATGTTTCTGTCGGAGCTCTACCAAGACAAGTTTGGGGTAGACATAGACTTTAAGAACTGGCAGAAAGAGGCTTCAACTGTATGAACATGTTTGAACAACCCTAACTCATGCAATATTTATTGTTACTTGTTTTCATGCATAGGAAGTTACACTACAATCTAATGACAGTGATTGTGGTGTTTTTCTTTGTAAGGTATTATGTGTCTTGTATGCAGTATAATAGTTTGTTTACTTGTAACTATGTTGGATTTGGAAGGTTGCAGGTGCTCTTGTCAGGGGTACTTCAGTCAAGTGTAATATACAACGAAAGGAGTTACTTGAAGAGATTTTTTTCAGGTACATAATATAACTACTACATTATTAATTTTTGTACATGTGTTGCAATTTTTATAGCTCCTCTTATCACTCTGAAGTAAAGCAGCCTGATGTAAATGTTTTCATGTTGTGGATGCGCAAGCTGCAATCAGAATTTGGAGTGTTGAGCCAGCATAACCAGCCAGTAAGTACATAATAAATTTCTCTCTCCCTGGTTTATTAATTCAATGCAGGTGATACGCCAGGAGCTATATGATAATAGTGAGACTGACAGTAATTGCAGTACAGGTGAAATTCATGCATGATTCTATGCGTACATTACCATAAAATGAGTCAATGATTGCTGGTATGCTGAAAAAAACATGATACTGTTTGCATGTAGGTGGTACTGACGCTGACAGTAGTGTACAAGGAGTGTGTACACAGACTCCAGATAGTGCTGATGACATGGACTATATGTTTAATCCTTACTGTAAGGATTTAAAAATAAGTTTTCTTTTATGAATATCAAACTTACTCAGCTGAGGAAACCCTTCCTGAGGATATCTTGTTCCCAGACTTTGCAAAAAAATCCGGCCAATGTGAAGATGATTTATTTGCTACCATGAGCATAAAGGAATTTTGGATTGGAGGCTTTCCGAAGCTAGAGAGACCAGCTGATGAGTTAGAATTTTGAATTGTAGATCTATAATACTATATTATACATCCTCATTTTTCTCCTACTTTAGTGACTGTGTTTTTAAGCGAAGCTTCATCAGGGAGGTATTAAAAAAGGCAGAGGTTTGTGAATGTGATAGAGACAGTAACAATATTATTTGTGTGCACAAATGGGTAGCCACAACTGAAGATGGCAGCTAAAGGAGAAACTAAAAGTCGTTTTGCTGACAAGTCCTTTTACTCTCCAAATAGTTTGGAGATTCATGATCAGTGGCCTTTAGAGCTATATGATATGGTACAGAAATTTTTACTCTGTTGTGTTTTTTTGATTACTCTTAATATTCTTTTATTATTTTAGTATCAAGAGGTATTCTATTTTTTGTTGGGTGTAGCCAGTGATGTCCTACAAAGAATAGTTTGTACAGGAGGAGATCTCGTAAATATAATATTGTTTCCTGAGGTATTGTTGCTTAAGTATAATTATATCAGTAATTAATAAACTGTTACTATACAGGCAATGACAACTTTACTTCGTGAGAAATTTAGCTTAAGTTACGAAGAAGCTACAGACGCATTTAAGACGAAGGTGCATCATTAAATTTTTAGCAATAACTAGTACTATTATAATTATTTCTATTACTCTATACAGGTTTTGCCAACTCACTGCCAGATTCAGCCTGGAAATAACACTTCAGATTAATCTTCAGTTTAGCTTGTAGTTGTCAGGACAGTTGTGTTATTGCAGGCAGAATACATTTCAGTACAGTGCGAGTATTGCTGAGCGGTGATCTAGACAACAGGCTATGAATCCATGATACAAGCCTGGCGCGTTCGTCTGTACATCGATATGGACTGCACATCGATTATAATAATACTTCATACCTGCTTCGTATACTATTTTAAGTATTAGCAAGGCTGGCTCTCGTAGCCTAATTTGGTAAACCTGCATGATGCCCTGATCAAATATCCGGCTGGTACAGTAGATTTTAGCGGCCCGGAGAAATCGGAGTCATCGGTTCGATTTTGCAGAAAACTCATTCTAAGGGATACAAAATTCCCTGGGAGGATACAGAATTCACTAGTGAAATGGGTATGCAGGATACACCATTCACGGGGATTAATGTATCCGGGATACACGATTCACTGGGATACACGATTTACTACTACACCGGGCCGAACCGAACCGTGCCACACTTTATGATCAAAGTTCCGACACAACCGAACCGTGCTGGAAGCGGCCCACCTATGGTTGGTGTGCCGCGATGGTATAGTTCAGTTCAGTTGTAGCTCAGTTCAGTTGCATTCACACTGTCAGAGATTTGTAACCGGGCCGGCCCGGTTCGGTTCCGTTTTAGTGCGTAGTGTGAACACGGTATTAGAGAGAAGAAAACTACTTTTTATTTACACAACATGCTGTAATACATTAGAGTCAAACACAACAGTTAGTTTCTAAAAAAATGTCTTCTCCTTTCATTAACTGTTACAAATTGTTCAGCAATTGTATTTAAATCAATGTCATCAGTTAAGTTTTTATTAAGGAAGTGAAAGTGTAATGTATTTATTATTAGACCCAAAAATCTGGGGGGCCTGTGCCCCCCCCTGTTCCTGCACCTGTGGTAACAGACGATGTTTTAGAGCTCCAATGAAGTTTATTAGCTTCTCCAAGAGCCATAGTAAACAAACTGTAGAATTATTGTTCGTTTTCGTACGTAAATAGCATATGTCCGAAAAATGTATTACATTTCTGGCAATGGATACTCTAGCAGGATAGGTGACTGGAGTGAACCCACTCACTACACCACCAGCCAGCAGTAGCCAGTAGTAGAAGGACAGCACACAGAGAAGAATAGCTGCCATTTGTCAACAGCACCACACAAAATTAATGAATCAAAAACTTATGTAATATTAAGACATAATAGAGCTTACAGGATGTTGTCATGTAATGCAATGATCATTTAACATTTTGCAGTAACTATCTAGTATGAGCAAGATGTAATTATTGTTAGTGACATATCAACTGTTTGCATAGCAATTTTTTGCTAATGGGTGCTTGATAACTAACTAAAAGCACACTTGTAGATACGCCCCTGCTATTAGAAAGATTATTTTTACAATTTTGAGAGAGGACAAAGAATAATGTTATACACTTGTAAATAGTTATAATAATAGTGTCATCTTCTTCCTTTTCCCATTCCTGGCATTCCACCCATTCCGGGCATCCCGCCCATCCCACCTGCTCCTTGTTGGAACTGTTTCATCATGTTTTGTAATCCACTCATACCACCTAATGACAGGAGACAAGAAGAAGAGCTATAATTATAATTATAATGATTACAGCTATACATGTAGCCAGGAGCGTATAAAAGGAAGGAGCGTTCAACTACCGTATACGCTTAGTAATATCGAACCCTAAAGTCCGCCGCCGTTCGCTGTTGCTACTTGGAACTTGGGCCTTTCTTTGCGCGTTGTGGCTCGCTATTTCCTACCTATACATTCATCCACGTCTCGTCCTGCCCGTCTCCGACTAAAACAAGCAAGCGTTCAGCCAGAGCTATGGTCGCCGTCTTATGCGGCCTGCAAAAACCTTCCTTATAAGGAAGGTTTTTGCAGCGCAAGCGGCGGACTTTAGGCTCCGGTATTTCTGTTAGTTACACGCTCCTTCCTTTTATATGCTCCTGATGTAGCTCATTTACAAACTGGGACTTAAGATAAAACAGTTTCCTACCCTATAGCAGCATTCTAACTAGTTAATTTGAGCTTCACACAAGCACAAACATGTGTTCCATAAACATAATGCAAATCTCTCAAAGCAAACAACTCAATGATAAAAATAATAAGTATCACTAGTTGACGAGAATACGGATTAGTGAGCAACTGTTATTACTATAAGAGATGTATAATCATGTTTCTTGTTATATAAAAACTGACCCATTTGATGTAGTACTCTCGGATCAATCATTTTCGCCATTTGCTGGTTGAGTTTCGCCATTTGAGAAGGATTCACATTCCTGTTCATATCACCACCTGCAAGGAAGAAAGAGAGAGAGAGAGAGAGAGAGAGAGAGAGAGAGAGAGAGAGAGAGAGAGAGAGGGAGGGAGGGAGGGAGGGAGGGAGGGAGGGAGGGAGGGAGGGAGGGAGGGAGGGAGGGAGAGAGAGAGAGAGAGAGAGAGAGAGAGAGAGAGAGAGAGAGAGAGAGAGAGGGAGTGAGGGAGGGAGGGGGAGGAAGGAAGGAAGGGAGGAAGAGAGAGAGAGAGAGAGAGAGAGAGAAAGAGAGAGATCGAAGAATAAAAATACAATCTTGGTTTCCTTTATTATTGTGTAGTTTCACTATCGCCACAAATTGACCTACCTTTAAAGAGTCCTTTGATACCGCCCATCTTCTTGACCATCTGAGAGAACTTGCTGTACTGTGACAGGAGGTCTTGTACCTCTCTAACTGACGTGCCTGATCCACGAGCTACTCTCTGAAATCGACCTTGTTGCTGCTGAAACAACTTCGCTCCATTAGGATGGTCCAACTCTAGAGTGATCAAGTATAGCCAAACATATAGTCAAGTTTAGTGTAAGGAATTATAGCTACATGCAGGATGTTAGCCCATCTGTGTTTCATAAAAACAGATTTTGAGAAAGTTATGCTAAACAGGGCCTGGTTGAACATCTATACCATTACATTTTTACATGATGCATGTCACAAAAAAATTGTTTTTTATTTTGACCTTGGTCATTCATGCTGTCCATGATGGTCATGAGTCTTTTCAGTCTAGCCAAAGACTCTCTCTCGTTTCCTTTCGTCATGAAGTCAGCTGGGAAGCCCGGTATCATTCCCATGATCTGATTGAACGGACCCATCTTCATGATGTTCTGAAACTGTTCATACATGTCGCGAAGAGTGAACTGACCTGAGATAAAAGGTGAAAATAAAACTTAGCATCATGACAGGTATGCATAATGATGCATTACACCATTGTATTAGCAATAAAGTTAATTCTTCAATGATTTGGAGCAATCTGATTGGTCAAAAGCAGGTTAATATTAAGCTTATTACCCTCTTATTATACCTACTCCGCCCACTTATTATTATCCTCAGCAAACTGCAAAGAAACATCAAAGGAAAGTAAGACATAACATGACGAGTATGTTAATTATGACATCATCAAAATAGTGTCTTCTTTTATGAACAAGACAGTTATACTGTTGTTTCTTGGAAAAACGTTCGATTTATGCACTTACTCCTTCTACTTCGCTTCTCCAAGCTTAAGCGTTTCTAGTGAAACCCAAAGTAACGCTGACACACAGCTGAAAGAAGGTAAACTGGAGCGTCGTCACTAACTTTCAAGTTCAAACGACACGCTCTCGTAAGAGCTCTGTTCCACGGCGGAAATGGTGACACTACTGGCAGTAGAGGGCCTGTTTCAGTGCTAGGTAGTCTTGGGAAGCTTACCTGAGAGCGCAGTTTGGTATAAATATCGATTTCCGCGATGAAATAAATCCCGTATTACCAATGTATAATATGCACATAAAATAATTGTGACATTACCATGCTTCAGTTTGTCCATGAGCTCCTCATTCTCGTCCAGACCAAGCTCACTCACTTTATCCATCAATCCCTCAATGTCACCCATACCTAAAGCATAATGAAGTACAATGTAAAGGTATCCATTACAAAAGCAAAAATCACTTATACGAGCATTTCACCAAACTAAATGAGTAACTGCTAATAATATTTATTAAAATTTGTCTCTTATCACTGTCAAAAAATTAATCAATAAATATTTTAGCTTCAAGGAAAATTCCCCCTAACTACATATTTATCGATTTTAAAATCTATGATATCGAAACAGTCCGTATAGTTTGATATAATTCTCTTTATTCCTGATCTTGCTAATCTCTAACCACCTCTCATGAGAAACCTCTCATCCCGTGACATTAACTATCTCATCTCGCTCTCGCCTTTCAAAGGAGCCGCCCATGTTATATTTTCCATAATGCGAACGCCGTTCACAATATGAAAAATATAGCACAGTGGGCGGAGACTGACCTGGGCTCGACCTCGAGAATAAGTTGCAAGATTCAGCAACAGCGGCGAGCCGTCGTGCTACAAACCAGTCAAAGCTCCGTCTACTCATGCAATACGGGAATTA
Organism: Haliclona indistincta; assembly: GCA_964017065.1. Lineage (NCBI taxonomy): Eukaryota > Metazoa > Porifera > Demospongiae > Haplosclerida > Chalinidae > Haliclona > Haliclona indistincta. The sequence continues at coordinate 17,897,252 of OZ024783.1, read as the reverse complement.
TTGCGCTAGGGAAGTCAGTCTCACAGAAAAATTCCTGTATTGCACTCGCAACGTTGCTTTAACTAGTTAATAACTAGTTAATAATTATTTTAGCATAGCGTGTAGCACAGCTGTGGAGTGTGCATAGGAGAAACATGTATATCAAATATGCTATAAAGCATTACAAGAGCAACGGTATCCAGATTCACTAAGTTTAATTACCATTTAAAATGTACAAAGTAATGTGACTTCACATGAGCTTTCATGTGAGACAATTAAAGAGAGACAAACAAGCAATGAACAGCTATAAACAAAAGAACATAGTGTTAGGACACAGGTACGGTACTATAAGTGCCCAAGGTCTGGTAAAATGCTTTTCGTTCTTGCAAATATTGCTTCTCTTGATCAAACCACTTCTCATGAGTATCCTCAATCATCCCCTGCACATTGACTATCTCGTCTCGCTGTCGGTAGCGGTAGCGTCTGGACACACATGAGAACAGCATCAGAGACACAAGGATCAGAAACCCCTTCACTCCTTCATAGATCAGCCAGGACCTCCTCTCAATGATGAGATTGTCTAAAATGCCAACAGCTAAGTACCTGATGCTGAAGGTGGCATACCATAGACCAATGAGCAGCCCCTGGGTAGTGCGAGGAGCCTGGGCACAGATGAACTCAAACACTGTCATGGAGACAAGCAGAGAAGAGATACCATTGAGGAGCTGAGGAATGATGAACCACAGGTAGGTGTTGTCAACTGGGTCATTGTACTGTTGACAGTGC